>JAWDEX010000003.1:447670-537708 GCA_035221805.1 Trichilia hirta | reverse complement strand
ATTATGTTCATCGTGTTGGTAGGACAGGTAGAGCTGGTCGAAAAGGATGTGCAATTACATTTGTCTCTGAGGATGATGCAAAATATGCACCAGATCTTGTTAAGGCATTGGAACTTTCCGAGCAAGTTGTTCCCGATGACCTGAAGGCTCTTGCTGATGGTTTCATGGCAAAAGTGAATCAGGGACTTGAGCAAGCCCACGGAACTGGCTATGGTGGAAGTGGTTTTAAGTTTAATGAAGAGGAAGATGAGAAGAGGAAAGCAGCAAAGAAAGCTCAGGCAAAAGAATATGGCTTTGAAGAAGACAAATCAGATTCTGAAGATGAAGATGAAGGAATCCGAAAGGCAGGTGGTGATATCTCACAGCAAGATGCCCTTGCTAAGATTGCTGCTCTTGCTGCTGCCTCCAAGGCCTCAGCTTCAATGTCAACTCCTATCTCTGCTAGTCAACTGCTCCCAAATGCTGGGCTACCTATTTCTCTTCCAGGTGTTCTTGGGCTTTCAGTACCTGGAGCAGCACCAGTTGTTTCTGCTCCTGGGCTGCCTGTAGTACCAAATGATGGGGCAGCTCGGGCAGCAGCACTTGCAGCTGCCATTAACTTGCAGCATAATTTGGCAAAGATTCAAGCTGATGCAATGCCTGAACATTATGAAGCAGAATTGGAGATCAATGATTTCCCACAGAATGCTCGATGGAAGGTTACACATAAGGACACTTTGGGCCCTATTTCGGAATGGACCGGAGCTGCCATTACCACAAGGGGCCAATATTTTCCAACAAGCCGTATCCCAGGACCAGGGGAACGCAAGCTTTACTTGTTCATTGAGGGCCCTACTGAACAGTCTGTTAAAAGAGCTAAAGCTGAATTAAAACGTGTTTTGGAAGATTTCACAAACCAGGCATTATCCCTTCCTGGTGGAACTCAACCTGGCAGATACTCGGTTGTATAAGTGTAAGGACCGAACCCTAAATCGACTTTAGTTTATTATTTGTCTGGTTTATTGTCCCCTGTTGTGTTAAAATTTTTAAGATTCTTAGTTGGATGCATGCTGCTTTTAGCACTCTTCAATCCTAAAATGAATTCATTTGCAATCTGTTGTTTAAATGTCTAGTAAGCTTTGATGTAAATATAAGGAGATAGGATTAGGACAAAGAAGTCTGTAGGCACATTATTCGAAACAGGATGCAAATGCATGGGTTTCATTGTTACATTTGTAATTGCACGTTATGATATAACATTTTTGAGTCTAAAGCAGGTTCTTGGATTTATTTTTATTTATTTTATCAGTTTGAATTCCTTCCTTTGGTTCTCGTAACTATTATAGCCTCTGTATTTAACTGTCAAATGTGTTTACTTCAATTTGGTTTTGCTTTCCACAACACTTTCCCCCTTTTAATTTCTTTCTTCTCTCTCTTGTTTTCTACTCTTTACCCACGGCTGGAGGGAATTAAGCCCATGCTCGCATATTCAATATACTCTCGGCCCATCGTGGCTGTCAAAGAGATTGCGGCTTTCTGGTGCGATGTCTTTCGCTTCATATTCCTTCTGATCACTAATGATGGATGGTTATAGATTTTATTTATTTTGTGTTTTTCTCTATCTTTTGGGCCATATTACCCTTTTGTTCTTTCTATTACTTGGGATATCTGATACTGTTTCGTTTTGGGGTTATGCAGATCTTAGATGGGATTCTTTAGAAGCCATCTTTCCAGTGTGGGTAAGGCACGAGCTTGTTAATTAATGTTACCAATCCGGGCTTCAACCTGAGGAACCATTAACTGGACCAGGATGACAAGAAGTTTCCATCCATTGGTTAGGCAATCTTGATTGATTGATGATGCGTCCTATTCTTGAGGATGTATTTATTCTTTGTCTGTTTGGACATTGATGCAGGAATTTTTATCAGGATTCTCAATTTTTATTTGTCTTTATTAATGTTCATCACTTAAAATATATAAGGTGGGTGTATGGTGAATCTTTGGTAATTTCTATTCTTTCTGTTACAGCTTGAACTATAATCAAAGCAGGAAGATAAATTTCAACCAGGATGACCTTGAATTAGGCGTGATAAACAGGTCGAGCTCATACAACACCACTGAGTTTGTCACATTTATGTCTAACAATGGATAAAGAGCTTGTGCAAGGCTTTGATTGATGTTATAGTATTTGTGTTGTTTTATAAGTAAATATAAAGAATTTGTTCAAGGTTTCGTTTAGAATTGTGTACTTCTTCTTATTGATATTTAATTTTTGGAATTTTCTCTCATAAGAATTGCGTTTAAAAGCCGTCACATCCTACTAACAAATGAAGCCTAAATCAATTTTGTTTTGTGTTATCAGAAGCATTGATTGATGTTATAGTGTTCGTGTTGTGTTTTATAAGTAAATATAAAGAATTTGTTCCAAGGTTTCGTTTAGAATTGTGGCACTTCTTGTTATTGATATTTAATTTTTGGAAGTTTCTCTGATAATAATTGCGTTTAAAAGCCTTCACATCCTACTAACAAATGCAGTCTAAATCAATTTTGTTTTGTGTTATCAGAAGCATGAAACTTTTGTAAAATCCGCAAAGACTGTACCACCGCGCCGAGGAAATTCTATGATTCTTGTCTTTTTCAAAATGAAGAGACGCGGAAGTCTGCAGTTGAGGGTCCAAATTTGAGTTCTTTTGTCTTTGTGTCTGAAGGTTACGTAGAGGCGCTTCAAAATTTTCTCACCACAAAAACAGACAAACAACAACCTAAAAAAAGAAGAATGGAATGGAAGAAGAAAGAAAAAAAGAGAAGAAGAAGAACGCGTTTCCTAATCTGGCGAAGAAGTATAATGGAAATAACCTTGTAAGAAACGGATAATTTATTATCATGGTTCATGATATGCTGTAAATGAGTTATAAAGTGGGCCACGACAACACAACGCAAAAAGATTTCTAGTACTAATTCAACGTACGAGTTTTGAATAGACTGATGCGAAGGAAACTTTTAGCGTGTTCGGTCTACAATATACAGAATATATATAGCATGCAAATTTCAATACATCTTTACCAAACTCACAATTTAAACATGTTAATCAATATGTTAAGAATTCGATTAGTAATTTATGACTTAACGATGCAACTCGGAGCGAGTTGATATGATACGAATTTAACGAATATGTATGTTTATTTTTAAATTAAAATGATATGACCTCAACACAAGATATGAATGAATTTAAATTTACATTATTTTTCTCTCTTTAATGTATGAATTTTTTTCGTTTTGATTGGATCTGCACCACTTGATATGCAATCTATCAAAAATAGATTAATCTAATTATTTTATGAATAAAAAATATTTAAATCTTTAAAGTTTGGTCAAAAAATATTTTACTCTCATTAATTAAATATTCAGTCTTCGTTGATTTTTTTTTTTTATAGATATTTTTAATACTCTATTATAAAAGTTAATTTTAAATCACAAAATTTCTCTCTCAATTCAATACATTCAAATTTTTATATAATTAACAGAATTATTATTGATCAATTCCATAAATAATGATGGCTTTCATTTGGATATACACAAAGGAATGAAATGAAATCACCTCTGATAGTCAAAACACTTTCCGATGCAACGATCCTTCCTCGTCCCTAATATACAAAGCACGCCCTGCAAAATAATAGTTTACCGATCTGTCTAACAAATTTGATTTTTTTGACTTCATTCGGTACTGCGTGGTCCGGGAACTGCCGCCATCACAATGACATAAATACCATTTAAACCAGTTGCGAAAGTCGTCGCCATCTCTGGCTAACTTAGATTGTTGTCAGTTGATGACATTAAACGGCAAAAGCACGACGTGCGTGCTACGTGTCCCTTTTCTTGAAGTATAAATATATTTCGTTACTTGCTAACAATATACAAAACAAGATACCGTTTTCTACGTATAAGATTTGTTCATTGTTTTCACTCCGTATTGATGATGTTTATGAGGAAACTGCATTTATGGTAATGGGGATATGAGACTTTAATGGTTGCATGCTGATAGAACGCCATTAGTAAAGGAGTTTGTGTGCATATTGAATTGTATTAGGATTTCGGAGGAGGAATCTTATTCATACCCCGAGGCTTGAAGAAAGGAAAAAAAATCTCTGTAAGTTTATGCTTTCAAGGAAATTCGTATATGAAATTTTCGGGGCTGTATCATATTTAGTTTAGAGAAAGGAAAAGGGTATCTCGTAAAGATTAATTTTTTGTGAATGTTCTTGTAAAACAGGACATAGGATACCTGCTAAATGTTTTATTGCATTTCTGAGAATGATTGTTGGGTAGCATGGGAATTGGAGGAACTTGCTCTAAATCATATTTTAAGGTATCTGTTTTGTGTTTTTATAGGTGGTTAAGGTTACTTTGAGATCTGTGGAAGTGTAAAAACAATGGGGCTTTTGGATCTCCTTATTGCTTCGTCAATACCTGTATTGAAAGTGCTACTGATAACTGGTCTGGGCTCATATCTTGCCCTGGATCGTGTCGATATATTAGGTGAAGACGCCAGGAAGCATATAAATAATGTGAGTTCTTGATACATATTTATAAGTCTTCATCTCAATCTGTTATGCTAGAGGAATTTTCATCCATAAACTGTTTAATCACTAACTGGGACGCTATTTATTTGCGGATATAGGTGGTGTTTTATGTGTTCAATCCTGCCCTTGTGGCATCCAACCTTGCGGAAACAATTACATTTGAGAGCATGACTAAGTTGTGAGTCAAATTCTAATGTCTTTGGTGATGCTTTTTCCACTATTCCTGAGAAATGTTATTGAATATTTGAATAATATAATGCCTAGATGGTTCATGCCGATTAATATCCTCATCACATTTATCGTTGGCTCAATATTTGGATGGATTGTTGTCCAATTTACCAGACCTCCCTCGCATCTGCGAGGGCTTATTGTTGGTTGCTGTGCTGCAGGTCAGTCTGTAATTTACAACCCTCTTCTCTTTTTTATGCTTATTTTTAATCTTTTTGACAGTCATCATCTAGCGATTGAGATTCATTCGCAAAATGAATTCTGTCCCATATGAACAGGAAACTTGGGGAACATGCCTCTTATTATAATCCCAGCAGTTTGTAAAGAAAAAGGAAGCCCTTTCGGATCTCCTGATACTTGTCATTCATATGGAATGGCTTACGTTTCTCTGTCTATGGCGGTAAGGATTGCATTAATAAAATAATTTATACCCGTGCGCGAAAGGTCTATCAGTTTTTCTTAATGACAGTTTGCATTTCAGATTGGGGCAATTTACTTGTGGTCTTATGTATACAATATTGTGAGGATATCTTCAATTGGGAGCACAAGAGAATCCAAAATGATCAATGACTCTTTGGTTGAGTCTCACAAAGATACTTCCGTCTCAGGCATGGGGAGCTGTAGTGAACCATTACTTTCTTCCAAGGAGTATTCAATACCTGAACATCGTGCAGATCAATTTGTCTTGCCTCGCACTATATCCGAGGTGAGAATCATGTCTAGACCACTTCCTCAATTTCTTTCAAAGCTTAAGATCAGTATCTTCAAAAAAATATCTCCTGTGACTTAAGATTTGATCTCTGGATTCCTCCAATAGGCGGATGGTTCATGTGGAATGAAGCAACAAGTGAAGTCGGTGTTTGCTAAGATTAATCTGAAGGCATTATTGGCCCCTTCAACTGCTGGAGCGGTATGGTGTCAATATTTTTACGTTTCGCCTGGTGTCATAATTGTAATGTAGGTTCCGTGTTCTGGGTTTGATATATTGACTGACCTTCTGATTTTTGTTCTGTGAAGCTTGCTGGATTTCTAGTTGGGCTTGTCCCTCAGATCCGAAAGTTAATGATTGGTGATAGTGCTCCTCTTCGAGTGATTCAAGATTCCTCTACTCTAGTTGGGTACGTAAACCAGACATAAACTCCAAACGAACTAGCTATAAATTTAGCGAGTCATGTTATTATTACCTCATTCGTCTGTGTCCTATATTGAGTACACATTTATGTTTCATTATACATGCGATTCAATTGTACTGTCCAGTTACTTTGAAAGATTTTTTGAGATCTAAATTTTGTATTTTGACTACAGAGATGGAGCGATTCCAGCCCTCACATTGATAGTAGGAGGAAACCTTCTGAAAGGTAACCGACAATGGTCGGTTTTTCACTTGCCGGTTAACCCAGCTCTTGAGCAATATTACTAAAATTCAGATTTTGGTTCAGGTCTACGAGGATCAGGAATTAAGAAAAGTATTGTTTTGGGCATCATAATTGCCCGTTTTGTTGCCTTGCCTCTAATTGGCATTTGCATTGTGAAAGGAGCACTCCGGTTTGGTTTAGTGAACTCCGATCCTCTGTATCTGTTTATTCTTCTGCTTCAATTTGCAATGCCACCTGCCATGAATATAGGTACAAAAAAATACCAATTTACAGAAACATACCAATTGTTTTGAGCGGGTGATTTATTTTAACATATGATTTTCATTTTATCTTTGCGTAGGTACCATCACTCAATTGTTTGGAGCGGGTGAAAGTGAATGTTCTGTTATCATGCTTTGGACTTATGCCTTGGCTTCAATTTCACTCACTGTTTGGTCAACATTTTTCATGTGGCTTTTGGCTTGAATTTGCACAAGCGCTGAGCATTGTTTGTGATTGAGAAGGTTTGCAGAAGGAAAAAATGACACGGCTTGAACCCAAAAGCTGATTGTTATGACATGTAAGTTCTTGAATTGATGATTCGTGCGGAAAAAGGAAAAATGCACCACATAATTACGCAAAAATGTATATGCGAAGTTTAAGATATAATATTGAATGTATAAGTTTGACGTAGTGTGATAGTAGTAGTTGTGGTAGTAGTAATAACCCCAATTTCACACCCATCAACATATAATATTGAATGCAGTTTAATTTAGCTTTACTTTGAAAATCTGCTGCCGCACTGAATATATATTATATATGTATATATCATCGGATTCGAGAAAATCGTGGAATAAGCAACCAGCAAATCAGTTAGTCATTGAACATTAAATGGAAGTTGAATAGCCATCATCATCCTAGCACATACTCAAAATGTATGACTGAAATATGCTTGAGAGAAGCAAAATAGAGACTCAGGTCTTCTATTATCAAAACACAATCTCAGCGTCTAGTTGACTGTTCTGTTCCTCAAAGTCGAGTCTTGTCCAGATCATCGAAGTATGGATGTTACATAGCTTTCTTCGCCAATATTCGCTTGGAAGGATCATACTGCAACATTTGCTGCAAATGCAAACATTTAAACTGTCAGAAAAAAACGAAAAAAGCACAAACAAATGACAACATCAAAGTATGTCTACTTACCCCAAGCAGATCCAGGCCATCCTTGTCCAAATTTGGAACAGATGTTGACAGACTTTGTGCTTTCCATTGCGGATACTCATGCCAGTTCATTAGGCTGCTCACTCCTGGCCATCCTTCCTCATTCGGAGTACCTAATAGCCTGCATCAAAAGTCAAAAATAGGTTCATATGTTACAGGGCTATTGCGGGTGTTATCATTAGTCATCCATCATTACATTGCAAGAAATCAGGTGGTAAGTTGAGGTTTGAACCTGAAAATATGCAAGAGCTGTTGTAGCTCAGAATCACCAGGGAAAAGTGCTTGCTTTGTAACCAGTTCAGCTTTGGTTCAGATAAAACAGAGATCAATCAAACATTTTCTACAATAGTTGAATCAATTTGGATAAAATATTAAACAAATTAACAAAAAAAAAAAAAAAGAAGGGATTTATACCTAATATACAGCCAACGGACCACATATCAACGGCAGTTGAGTAATGGGTGGAACCCAAAAGGACTTCCGGAGCTCTATACCAGAGAGTCAATATCTATAACCAAAAGGCAGCTGTTTTTTAGTTTACAACGCTCAATTTTTATCAATCAAACATGAAGAATAATTAAAACACAGAAGGTTAACCTCATGAGTATACTTCTTAATTGGAAGAGTAAATGCTCGAGCTAATCCGAGATCGGCTATTTTCAGTGTCATAGACTTTCGATCCATCAAGAGATTATGAGGCTTAAGGTTCCTGAGTGAATCAATTGGTATTATGCAAATCATTTTTTTTTTTTTTCATACGAAATTAGATGGGAAAGAGAATTACCTATGCAAGATTCCATGCCCATGGCAGAAAGCTACACCCTTGCAAAGTTGGTACATTAAGCTCTGTAAAGTGAGGAGTTATCATTAAATTAAAAAAAGTGTTAATTGTTTGGAAAAATGAGTCAAGCAAAACCAGATTAATATACCAAGATATTAATTTTCCATACCTTGACCATATTAACAGGAATTAACTCCCCTTTTTGGCGAAAGCCTCGGATATATTTCTTAAGATCAGTGTCCATGTACTCAAAAACAAGGTAGAGCACTGTCCTTCCTTATTTGTTCTGGCCTTGCTTGACATCCCTCAATCTGAAAACAGAATTCAAAGATATTATCACCACTAAAGTAGAAAAACACAGTATACTTAAAATGTTAAAACAGTTTCTTCTTCAGAGATAAATTAAAAAGATTATTTCATCACAAGGGATGAATCATTTTCTTCTATTTTGCTTTGCAAAAGCAGTGTTTACTTGAATATTAATAGAATATCCAAAGAGTATATTGTATCAACAATTCATTATAAACAAAGGAAAATTAAATTTAGATTCGGAAAGGAATTTCGATCTACATAATGACCCACAGAAAAACATGTCGAAACCGTAGATAAATTAACCATAAGCATATGACAGAGGAAATATATCAGACCACCATAATCATGAAATACGAACCCAAAGATCAAGCATATAATTAAAAACTGGATTTTTAGAAAAGGGATAGATCAAAACCCTAGAAATGACCGATCTTGAAAGACAAAATTTCAGTATACAATTACCCAATATGTTAAAAACAATGCAAAATTAAAAACCCTAGATCAGAATACAATGATAATCAAAATAAAACAAGAAATTCTCGTATGAAAAGAAAAAAACAAAACCCTAATTATACCAAAAAACACCAAGTATCCGCTCAGGAAAGAAAGAGAAAGGAAAAATCAAGAACGAGGGAAATATAGAGTAAGTTTATCTAACGACATGGGGATCGCGTGAGAGCATGCGCAAGATAGAAACCTCCCGAAGAGTCGTCGGAGGAACTCCCTCTTCGTCCTCGTGGAGACGCGTCTTTTTCAGTGCAACGATTTTCCCGGTTGCCTTCTCTCTTGCTCTGTAAACCTTTCCATACGTTCCTTCTCCTACCTTTTCTAGTTTTTCAAATAAGTCCATCACCATTTATCGCTTGTTACGGATTTTCTTCACTCTCTCTCTCTGTGGAACTCTCATATCGTTTAAAGGTAAATGGAATGCTTATAAAGGAGTTGAATATATCAGTTAAGGTAGGAAGGTGTCGCGTCGTCTAACGGGAAGTTTTTTTGAAAATCAAATGTCCAGCAACACTTTTTCATTAATGCCCTTTCTGTTTCATCTTAACGTAGACGGTTCAATAATAAACCGAAACCGGAACGGTTGGCTGTATCGGTCCGATCCAGACCAATTAGATAAAACGAAACCTGTCCTAAATAATTATTTATATAAATTTTTATTTATTAAACTTCTTTTCTTAAATTTAGAAGAAAAGAGGTAATTTTTTAATTATATAATTAAAAATTAGTAAAAAATTACCTCTTTTCTTCTAAATTTTAAAAAAGAAGTTTAAATAAATAAAAAATTACATAAATAATTGCTTAGGATAATTATAAGTTGCTATATAATCATACCCTACAACAAAGTAAATGCATCATATTCTCACCTAGTTGACAATTGCATTAGGCCTATAATCTAGACAAAAGTCTTAACAATAATAAAAATATAATCAGCATACGTAAACTACTAAATAAAAAGAGCTATTTATCATAATCGAGTACCTTTTTTTTCATTATAGTTTAGTGGTTTAATAGTTATTTTGTGCTTAGTTTGCCATTTGAATATGGAGGTCAGGGATTGAAAAAAATACACTTGCAAAGAATTGACTCTTATCCTTAAAAACTAAATATTTCCCATTAACCATATAAATTACAGATAACCAAAAGCAAAAAATGTTAGTAGGATTCTATCATTACCTATTCATCAACCTCTCAAAAAACTGTTCATCTAGCCCACCTAAGGCTTTACATATATCACAAAATTCCCAGAAACAAAAGTAGTGCCATCTATTTCAGTAGCTAAAATATGGATATTTCACAGTGGCAAACGCATTTCTGTTTCTCCATAGTAGTTTCTATTATATGATGGAATGGTACTACTACCGGTTCATTCTTTCAGATTGAGCCTTACAGTTTCAACCTTCACCAACATCTTCACCTTCTGTTCTTCCATATCTTTCAAAATAGCAAGCAGTTTTGATCGGTATGCTTCGCATAACTGACTTGCATCTTCCAACTCAATGGTCAATTCCTGAATTTTCTTGTCCTGATCCTACAAAAATCAAGGGATACAGAAGTAGACAAGTGAAGAAACACGAGTTTTAGAATCAAATGCATAAGTAAAAGGAAATTTATTGGATTTTTCTTAATACTGACAGAAATTTCAGATCAGAACACAATACAATTATGATATGTGGGGACTGACCTCGATATGCTCGTTTTGAAAGTTTAGTTTATTTTACCCAATACAGTATGCAAACTCTTATCAATTGTATTCCAGGTTGATATCACATCTTATCATAATTCAACTCTCAAAGAAAACAATTTTCAAGAAATTTTTCTTAAAAAAATTATAGATGCTTCATGGTTGCCAGTTGGTCTATAAATTTATCAGTTGCTTTTTCTCTCCTAGAAGGTAAGTTTAAAATCACAACACTAGGTTTTTGAACAGACGGTTAGCGTAATTTAACATATAACATTACCGTACTTCCTTATTTTCCCAATCCTAAATAAAAAATGTGAACAATCACAAAATAATAAGAGAAATAAATCTTCCTATTATAGTAGGGTGATTTAATTGTAACTTAGTTCACCTTGATACTTCCCAACAACTTTTTTTTTTTTTTTTCTGAGAGTCGGCATAAATTAATTCATTAAGTGAACATTTAGAAACTAGGGTGATTATATAAACAAACTGAATCTTTAAATTGCAATAACCAAAAGGCTACATCTACACTGCACCAACTCAAAATTTAACTACCTCTGAGATCAGGTGCAGTCACCATGATAGCAGTCCCAAGAAAATACATCTTCTTTACCATGGTCACAAGTCTTTTCTAAGTTAAAATAAATCAGAGGAACTATTAAAACATCAAGAAATAAGGATTTGAACATGGTTATCTCATGTCATGTCCTGACTGCCCACCTGCAATGTTTTTTTTTTTATAATTTGTTCAAAATAGTAAGGAAATATATATACCATTAACCTAATCAGAGATAATGACAGCCACAAGGGTAGAAAGAATGAATCTGGTTTATATCATGTACGAAAAATTCCTATACGTCAATTATCATATGGCCTGACAGAATAGACACATCGGAAAATTGCACTTGGTAAATTTATATATGTCAAGTTTTCAAAACCACTACAATTTAGTTTTGGCCCAACCATGATTAAACCCCACAGCCTACAATATCAACAATTAACAAGAATAATCTACATGCATAGGTAGCTGGCACACGCAAATTACTAAGTTTTTAAGAAAATATTAAACTCAAATAGTATATAGATATCAGTTTATAGAGAGCACGCAGAAGCTTTTATGAGAAAATCATAAATAGAAGATAACAATTTGAAGTGGGACAATTAAAAAAGTTATTACTTGCCCAGGTCAATGAAAATGGAAAGCGAATATTTATGACTGGACTCCACAAAGACATAGTAGAATGCCAACAAAAATCCTAGAAGGAAACTCCAAGAAAAATAATAAGGTTTCTATGATTTAGATGCTCATAATTGCAAAATCCTTGGTAGATTTAATCCACTACTAAATAAAACCCCAACTCTTGTCTTACTCTGAATTACTTAAGAATGCAGGGTTAAAAATAGAATTTAAAGAATCTACTTCAACACACTTTCTAAAGCATATGCAGTGATAAAAAAGGCCATGCAAAAAAATAGAATTGTTTATGAGCAGAGAACTAACCACAAAGCAAGACTGCAGCTGCTGGGATCCATTAAGGGAAGTACTTTGTGTGACAGAAGGACCTTGATTCTTTGCAGCAGCAACTTTTTTTGCAGCCTCACGAAGTGCAGCCATTGCTATATTATAAATGTGCGCCGTTTCTGCCCCTTCTTCTACATATTTGCCAACTTCCTGCCGGAGATTGTCATAGCGGGCAGCAGACAACTCCTGAGAATTACTTGGCAATCCGAGAATGTGACCATTCAATAGAACCCCACTTTTGGCATTTCTTGTCCACCGTTTCAAGATATAGTGAGATGGAAGTGTAAGAATATTTGTTACTCTAAAAACTGCCAATATGTGCCTACATATAATACCAGAAAATTCAAACATTTTGCAGCAACAACTAGCTTTCTTTTCAAAAATATTGTACTTAACAAAATTTGCTTTGTGTTCTTCCCCAAATTTTGCCACCCGATAAATAACCTGTGATCCTGTATCATTAACTACAGTAGCGGGATAAGCAAGAGTTTCAACTAATTCCTCCTGAAACTTAATAAATATCCTCCTTGTATAAAGGTTTGCCGCTTGTTTTTCCATAGGAGATGGAGTTCTTAAAACTGGTTCAGTATTCACCGTATCATAATCAGCCTTCACCTCCTTTTCATACCGAGTGGCAATTGCTTTCTCGTATTGCTTAATCAGGATGTGAATAGTTGTTGATGCATTTATATACCCATCAAAGTATGAGTTTATACTATCGCTGCCATGAGTTATGGACATCTCCCCGAAGAATGTATCCCGCAGATATACTGGCACCCACTGTTGGCGGACATTGTACATTGATTGTAGCCATTCATTATCCCCAAGATCATATTTCCGGAGAAGCGACTCCCATCCTGACTCAAATTCCTCAACTGTTGCTATCGTGTTAATGCATCTTTGGAATTCCGCTTCAAAATGAGGGTGCAAGAGAGAAACATCAGACAATTTCTCTTGCGCTTCTCTAAACACATTCAACTTACAAAACCGATGACAAGTTCCTGGAAAAACTTGAGCAACAGCAGACCGTATAATTCTATCCTGGTCAGTTGTGATTGAGATGGGTTGGTGTCCTGACATTGCTGCAAGCCAAATCTCAAAAAGCCAAATAAATGAGGCCTCCGACTCATTAAGGAGCAATGCACATCCAAACAATACAGGCTGTCCGTGATGGTTCAACCCAGTAAAAGGAGCAAAGGGGACTCGATAACGATTTGTTCTATATGTAGTATCAAATGTGACAGTATCTCCGAAGTAACTATAATTCGTTCTTGAATTTGCATCAGCCCAGAAGATATTTCCTGATGAGTTCTCAGAATCACCTTGGAAGGCACAAAAGAAGTTAGGATCCTCAGCCTGCATTTGTTTCAAATAATCAATCACAACCTGACCACCGCTTCCCAGTGTCCTCTGCCTACTACTACTCATATAATTTTGACAATCAACTTTTGTAAAACCAACATTATTAACTCCACCAGATTCCTTAATTAACACAGACATAACTCCACTCGGTCCCATCCCAGCAGCCTGAAGTGTATCGATTAGACTTCGAGCTGGACCCGATACATGTCTATGTGATCTAAGACAATGCACCTTATCAGGCGGTACAAGGTCGTGATTATGTTCTTTAACAAGTTTTGTCACAGCCCATTTTCCAGAATTCTGTTTCTTCACCGTCATTTGAGCCTTACACCCAACTCTAGTAATGGTACGCTGTCGCTTGGCCCTATTTTCGCTGCCCCCACGACGAAACCCTTCACGCGAACATACAATTTGGCGGCATATTATCGACCCATCACGCCTTGAACGCTGATAAACACTAACACGGGTACTGAAACCAGTACGGCGAGCATAGGAATTATAAAAAATACGGGCAGACTGTTCAGAATCAAATTCCATCCCTTCATAGGGTTCCAGATTAGGGTCTGCATTTGAAGTTTCAAAATTTCCACTTAGCGTGGAATTCGCAGGGAGTAAATGATCGTAGTAAACAAGGTGTTCAGAATTATCTTTGCCGCCAGAATTACCCACTTCACCATATCCAATCACTCCATTTCCAACATCAAGCGGTTCAAATTCCATCACTGATTACAACGAAAATGATTAATCATACAGCATAATCCGTGATAAAACGGGCAAGTCTTACAGGGACAACAGAGAAAACAGAGAAAAAGAGACTAAAACTGACCGGAAATCGGGACGTTGATCAAGTGAAAAAGGAGTGATCTTCGAGTAGACGGGCTGCAGAAGATAAAAATTTGACCAAAATATCTCGCGAGAATTGAAAAGAAGAAAGCTTGTAGCAAAGAAAGAGGAGGGAATTTTTTTTTTTTTTTTTAATTTTTTTTTGAGGGTTTTGATTTCCAGTTTGGGTTTGGGAAGAGTTTAGGGTGAAAAATAGGGATTCTGAATTGTCTTCACAGTTATTTATCTTCATTTCTGAATAGCCTTTTGATCGAAAACTTTTTGCATCTGATTGGTGTAGCAGTTGTTACATCCACTAATCTCATGACATCTAGCAAATTTTGTTCGCTTATTTTATGAGCGACATGTATGTGGGCTTTTTGTACGATTACTCGTAAGAGAGGCGATGAACATGTTTTCCGATGTGGGCAAATTTGTTCTCATAATAAATTCTTCGTCTCGTGATCAGCTTCAGTTCCCTGTTGTCATTGCAAACTTAGCAAAATTTATGGAGCAACCCGTCCATAAAATTATTACAAAATAAGGAATGATATTTAAAGAGGGCTCTGGAACCCATCCCGAGGATCTATATTAATGCAAAATAAATAACATCAAACAGTTTCTTATAATTTTAAAAAATAATAAATATTTTTTAAATTTAAAACAAATAATAGATACTCTTTATAATTTCAAAAATACTCTTATATAATTTTTTGTGATAAATAATTTTATAATTTTAAAAATACTCCTTTATAGTCTCTTTTGACGAATACATTCTTCAAGTTTAAAACTAATAAACAATATCCTTTTATAATTTTAAAAATAAATAAAATTAATTATAAAAAATTACATAAAATTATATAAAATACATAAAATTTAATTGATAAGTATATAAAATTTAAATAATAAAATTTATAATTTAAAATGGATAAAAAATTCAAAATTAAAATACCTAAAATTTAATTATAAATTATAATTAAAGAACATAAAAAATTCATAAATTAAAAATAAATAAAATTATATAAAATACAAAAATTAATACAATTATAATTTGAAGAATATAAAAATTCATAAATTAAAATGTATTTTGTATAGTTTGTATAATTTTATGTATTTTATATAATTTTATATACTTTTTATAATTACTTTTATTTATTTTTAAAATTATAGGGAATATTTGTTATTAATTTTAAATTTGAGAAGGGTGTTTACCATAAAAGGATTATGTTGGAAGTATATTAGAAATGATAAGGGGTATGTGTCATGAAACAATGCGTAGAGGATATTTTTAAAATTATAAGGGCATTTGCCCTTAATTTTAAACTTGAGGGGGTATATGACATGAAAGAAAACACAAAGGCTGTTTTGTCATTCCTTGAAACTTGAGAGGGGTGTTTGTCACAAAAGATTATGTAAGGAGTATTTCTAAAATCATAAGGGTATATGTCATAAAGTACTATATAGAGAGTATTTTTAAAATTATAGGGATATTTGTCATCAATTTTAAACATGATGGGTATATGTCATGAAAGAAAACATGGAAGATATTTTGTCATTTCTTGAAATTATAGAAGATATTTGTTATTTTCATTGATGCAAAATTACAAACAGTGGCATTAGAAGTATAGTTTTAGAAATGATAGCAAAGAACAATAAGCATAAGGGTCAAACAGAGAAAAACCATGACTGATTGTGGCCATCACTGTTGCTAACAACTCTACAAACAATTGCATTAATAGATTTTATTGATTCATGAAATTACCTTGTTGCTATTTTGGTCAAATGTCTCCTAGGTTAACTTCAAACACCATGAAGCGAGGATAACCTAAGTTCCCATTTCCTATGTCCTTCAAGCACAAATAAGTTTAGACAATGTTGACTATATGATAAAAAAATTCTAATACTGAAGTCATAACACAACTAGAGGAAGTACAGATAAAGTTTAAGATTACAGAGAAAAAAGAAGTGAAATAGATTTTAGCGTTACCGCTACTTTTCACAAGAAAGGCAGGATGGGGAAGACAATAAATAGTGAGCTCACTCTCTCTTTCAATGCTTAACCCCTTTTCTTTGAATAAGGTGTGCACTTATAGATGTTGTTGCCATGTCTTACCAACATCCATGTGAAAATCATCATTGAAGAATGGGATTGGCACGCATTATATGCAAAGGGATGGCGTGTAAGTCTTAACACAAAGAATGCATTACAATCATTACTCTACTCTCTTTCTTTATAGTTAGTGTATAAGATACTTTAATATAGAATAGTGCCATATAATAGTGGCAAAGAATACTTTATAGACAGTGCTCATTAAGAAACCCCCTCTATTATGCCTCTTATTTTTTGTGTTAACAGTCTATTATGGCTAAAAATAGGTGGAAAAACAATTGGCTTTAGTATGGTAAGAATTTCCTTGAAAATTATACAAGCTTGCTCTTAGATACATCATAGGGGAACCTGTTTAAGGATTGTGCTTTGAGGCAAGGTCAAGGCTTCGATAGGATATACACTATAATGATGCCTACGCAGTGGACTTAAAAAAGATTCTTAAGTACGTAGTCAAGGTGATCATATAACCAAGATGATGATGTGATTAGGTGATGATGTGACTAACTATTTGTCTCCTTTAACTACAAATAATTCTAAGATTTTGCGTCAATTTTCGAATCAAGATTTAAGAGGATTTATCTGACTATGTAGTTAGGTTTCGATTTGATAAATCTACGAAATCACATAGTTGACTCTTGACTTTTTTTGATTATTTTTGTTAATCCCCACAAGATTTATCTAAACTTCCCCTTCATCTGCTGCTCTTAAAGGAAGTTATTTTGAGTGCATTACCATTTTAATCCCTCTTTTCTCTTTCTTCATAATTTCCCTAACGCTTCTCTTAATTTCTTCTGCATTAGCAACATCATTTCCATTAATATTAGGTTTAATTCCCACTTTCCAAACTTTCTTCACAAAATTTGCATTGGTTATTTGGTCCAAAAACAGTGGTACTCCCTCCATTGACACTTCAAAACTCAATGCCTCAATTATAGAATTCTAACCACAATGTGTCATGAAACTTATAACTGCATTATAAGCAAGAAGTTTCAACTATTGGCACTTGAAATCACTGACCCTTTTCTTGTAAGTTTCCTCCAAAAAATTACACGAAAGTTTGTTCTCTTTACTTAGGTTCACTACCCACAAGAAGTTTAGCTCGTTTGCTTTAGTGTTAGTTCCATTTTAGCCATCTGTTCTGCATTTAAATTTGTAATACTCATAAATGATACATACACTATTAGAATTATGGATACTAAATCCATTATCAGTATCATTTTCCACTCTATTATCAAGATCAATCGATGGTACAGTTGGATCCTATTAGAATTATGGATACCAAATCAATAATCAGTATCATTTTCCACTCTATTGTTAAGATCAATCGATGGTATAGTTAATCTAATTATCCTAACCAGTTAGAGATTGATCATCCATATCACCACCTACATTTAAGTCATAAGAACTTGTTAAGTACTCATTAAATGTTAACCCCAAAGATTTATAAAATGAACTGGAGCAGATGAGTTAATCAACTCACCTCTTCCTTTTGCCCATCAAATGAGTTTGAAAAGAACCAGTTTACTTTGTCAAGGTTGCTTATTGGTGCTAACAATAGTTCGATTATAGGGGAAAAAAGCACTAGACCTAGAATAAGAGAAGGCAAATTTGGGAGAACAAGCTTCGACAATCCACTAAAAATTATCGGCATTGATAGTCGCCCAACAATTCTAGATATATGGGGCAGTAATCGGTGATGGCAACACATGATTGAGTGAAAAAAGCCCAAGTTGCTTGGCCATATCCAGAGCCCAAGAGTTAAATTATCATAATACACAAGACACCTAAAAGGATACATAGAATTCTCTGTTTTTTCTTCAAGTTCAACTAAATTCATTGACCCAATAGCTTCAAATCTTTTCATATAACCCTTAAAATCTCCTGCTCCTCTAATTCCACCTTTAATGAAATCATCATAAATGGTTTCTTCTAATACGATTGAACCGGTTCCTATTTTTATGGATTTTGTGTTGGAAAGAGTCATTATCAATGTGATTTTAAGTCCTTGGGTGGCTATAAACATTTGAAAAATTGAAACATAGGGTTTATGTGACCTTGTCCATGAAATCAGAGCACCAAAACATGGACCTTGTAAGCTTCTTTGTTCTCCATTTTTTAGACAATACTAATATTTCAGCCCAGATTCTATCATATATGCTTTAAACAATACATTTTACGCACAAATAGGAAAAATGCGTACAACTAATAAATTATAAAAAATTAATCAAAATTAATTACTATATAAAGTTTGAATTCAAAAATGATCACTGTTCAAAATTTAAAATAAAACTAAATTGAAATACTATTTATTAGACAAAATTACCCCTATATTATATATATACTAACTAAAATACTCCTAAATATTTAAAAGTTAAATTTTTTTTTATAAATTTTAGAATAACTTTATCATTTAAATTTTTTACTAACATCCACTTTTGCCTTCGTAGACATCATCGTCGAGTGAAATTTCGACAACCAACTTGAGGTATGTTTTTAATTTTGTTAAATAAATTTATTATTGTCTATAGATTGTTTTCAAAAGTAAATTACTGTTGATGATTATATATAGATTGAATGATATTTTGAAGATAAATGATTTATAATTTTTTAGCATTTTTGATTAATGTTTGAGGAATATTGATGTATGACAATATTTTATTAAAATATTATTTAAAAAAAGTGAGAAATGTCTAAAATTGATGATTTAAAATTAGAATTTAGAATAGATAAATTGAAAGAAGGAATTTGCAGAAATTTGTGGCTTTTTCTCGGAAGTATTCTAGCACACTTTTGAGAAAAAGCACTCAGAAATGTGATAGAACACTTTCGAGGGTTAAAATATCCTTGAAAGTGATTTAGCACACTTTCGAGCCACTTATATGTTATTATTTGAGTTTAAAATTAAATAATTATTATCATTTATTTAACTAATTTTATTAAAAAATTAAAATCTCAATGAAAGTATTTTAAAAAATAAAAAATTATAAACAAAATATTTAATAAAATAGTAAATTGATGAATAAATAAAAATATTATATTGTTATTATTAAGATGTTGTTAACTAAAAAAAAAATTTGGTAATAATATTAGTACTTAGAATCTATTTAATTTATGTTATAATAGATAGAATATGAATAATATTTAATAATATTAGATTAATTAATGTGAAAATATTTAATAATATTTTTAGAATATAGAGAAGTATTTAAAATTATTTAAATATAAATGAGTTGATTGTATATGCGTGTGATTTTATTTTATAGAATTGTAAAAAATAAAGTGAGCTAGTTACTGAATATTTTATTATTTGAACTATGATTCTATTGTACCAAAAAGTTGTAATATGAGTTTGTATATTAAGAAATAATTAATACCATTAGTTAAGATATATATCTTATTCATAAATTAATAAATATTAGTACTTAACATTATTTGACAATATTTTTTTTTATATAAGTAACTATATTTATGTTAAAAAGAAAGGAGAAAAAGTATTTTGAGGGTAGTATGACATCATTATCTCACTTGTGCACTGTAAAATTAATTTAAGAAAAGTTGACTCATGAACAACAGACACTGTTCAGTCAAATTTGCCTAGAATATTTTTTTGATATACAGCCAGATTTGTCCTTTTAGAAAATTTAATACATCATGTGGTCATGCACAAAGTGAATACTGACTTTGATGAGGAGAAGGTGATGTGATTTGTAATTGGAGATCATCTCACAAAATTTAGTCGAATAGATTTTTCATTCATTACGAAATTAAAATTTGAACTATTTTTGACAATTGAATCACAAAGTGACTCACTCTAAGACATGTATTTTAGTGAAAGACCTTTAATTATATTACAGAAGATTGAAAAGATTTACACTAGGATAAACTTTAGCATGATAGATGATGTGGATGTAATAAAGTTTTCATTATGTTTATTACTTGAGCGTATCATTTTAGGGAGAGATCATCGATATCAATTAAGTACATGATTATTGCAGATTATCAATGATTTAGAGGAGTTTAATTGATATTTGTAGGATTCAGTTTCTTAGACATACACGTTATGATCATTGCACAATGTATCAATCAAGAAAGTTATAAGTATTAAAAAGAGACCAGTTTTGTATAATCTGGATAGATTTTTCATTATATTTCAGGTATGAAACACTGATCATATTTAAAATTAATAGAATAAATATTTTTACTTTTAATTGATCTTTTATACTAATGCATTATACATAATTATAATCATATGTGTAACTTGGGCATATTTGAATTTATGAAGTCTTTTTAACTATAGGAGAAGTTTTTTGTAGAAGAACGAATAATCAGCTACCATGTATATTGTAATGGCGGTCATTGAGAAAAAATACTTGGTTGATGGATATTATTGATTACTTTTATAGTCGACGATTGATAATATTATTATACTCTTATTGTCATACTTTTATATGAATTATATGACACAAAATTTAAGATTATATCTTTTTTATATAGGTACCTAATATATTACGATCGATCGAAGAAACGGAGGATGAGCATTGATAGTCATATTTTACTGAGTTGGTGAGTAGATTGGTTGGCCATTATTCGAGTATAATTGTGACGTAAACACAGACGATGATGCCATTTATGTATCATTTGATACATTGGTAGCATCTTTATCTAGGAGTAGACCACAAAAGATATATCATTATTCTAGAAATTACATTTAAAAAAATGGTTTACAATTAAAAGAAGTCACATGTTTGTTAACTTGTGCTACTTTTTTAGACTACACATCGTTTTATCATATCGCCAAGTTTAGGGCATTATAAAATATATAAACTAGGGGCAATCGGGATTGATGACACATTGACTCAAGCTGAGGTGCCTCATACATCTCATACATTGATATAGCATGATTTACCTTATGAGCCTGGTCATCATTCGACTTTGATTTCAAGTTTTACTGCACCTGAAGCTCCATCAAGAGATGATGCACCCTACTCAGCATAGATTCCTTTTTATCATACAGATGATACTTTGAGAATCGATTATATTTTAGGTGTACATCAGAGAAAAATTTTATAAAAAATCATTGCGCTTAAAAGAATTTTGAAGAGTTTGCTCATATTCATAATGAGTGTACCTAGAAATAGGAGGAGTGTATGGAATGACTAGAAGATGCTTTTGACAGTTTCATTCGTAAGACATAATAGTGGATGCATTCGTACAGTTTTACAAAAATGGTGGCATGTATATTGTCCTACTAATATATCTTATTTACTTGTGTTAAAGTTGTGTTGGCAGTTACACGTGATGTTATGTTGGTACTTTTGTTAGAGTTGTGTTGGCAATTACATGTGATGTTATGTTAGCTACTTGTATTAGAGTTATGTTGGCGGTTACATGTGATATTGTGTTGGTACTTTTGTTAGAGTTGCGTTGCCAGTTACATGTGATATTGTGTTAAAACTTGTGTTGGAGCTATGTTGGTAGTTGTTAAAATGCATTACATATGGTAATAGTTAACTACTAGTTAAAGTTATATTATATAAGAATTTGCTTGTATAGGACTGATTTTTTTTGTTAATAAATAATACTAAAATCTGGCTTCCATAATATTTATTGTTCTTCTATTCAAGATGTTGAGAATAAAGATGGGGATGATTTTGATGTTGAGGGAACCGCTGCCATATTTACCACGGTTGAAGATCAACAAGCATCTGATTCTATTGCAATGGATGATGTGAGTCAATTTGGACGTAAATATAAACAAAGTAAGCATGCACAAATAAATCAGTAGTTGCGATATTTGTTTTATACGTCCAATTTTAGAGAACTTGTTAAAGTAATTTCATGCATAAATACAAAAAAAAAAAGAAAATTATATTGAAAGTTAGATTGCTATTATAACTTCAAAGTGGCTTTCAGTTATATGTAAGAAGGAATCGTGGTTGGAAGACATAATAAGTTACTCAATACTTTACTTTTTTTATGCTTATCAACCATGAATTTAGTGCAAAGGTAATAGGATATTTTATTATTAAATATTTTTTTATAATAGCACATCGATGCATTGGATGACTATATCTTAGAATTGGATGACTATATCTATAATATTTTGCACGAGTTCTTTTGAGATATACAAGTTATGTTTACGTATTAATTATGAACTATGATCATTAATTTTGTTTATTATGTAGATGTTGCTGCAGACTATTTGGGCTAGGTTCTTGTTTAGAGAGCTAACAGAAGGTATATTCTACTCGAATATTGATGTTCAGAGTTGGGTTACTAGACAAATGGGTGATCAATTCAGACCGTGGTCCACATGTGATGTTTTGTATATTTCATGAAATATTCAAGGCCATCACTGGGTAGCTTATATAGTTTAATTCATTTGTCGACATATCATCATTTACGATTCTTCTTTAAATGGTCACTCTGACAATAAGATTAATACAGCGATGCAGTTACTGTGTGCACTTTTTTTCTTTTTACTTCGAGATGTGGAGTTAACTATTGATGTGAGTCAATTTACATTTAAGTGACCAATAGCTGACATAGCCCACCAATATCCAGGATTAGGTGATTGAGGAGTTTTTGTGTGTATGTACATACACTATTTATATTTAAGTAGGATATTTGATTTTGGTCCAAATGATGGACGACTTCTTAGAAGGAGAATTATGATTAATTTATGGTAAAGTTAGGTGTTAACTAGTACATGATATTTTAATTACATAATTTTAAACATTATCTATTATTTATGTCCATAATTAATTTAGAGATATTCACGTTCTTTGATAACATTATCGATGATAGAATATATGGCATTGTCAAAAAGCGACAACACATGCACAACCTTGTTGTAAAATCTTATTTGCTACTATAATATATTAAATTTTAAGCCATAATTACCATAAATAAAAAATATTAATTTACAATATACGTTAACCGTACTAGACATATTTTTAATTTTGTCTTTAAAATACAATCGTATATTTTTAAAGTTAACAATAAAGTAATTCTTAAGACATTCAGTATAATACAAACTGTCATCACATTTAATACAATACTCTTAACAAACTTAATTTAAAAAATAATACAAATAAGGCAAAGTAATTCTTAGGTAATCAATCATTTGAATGCAAAAAATAAGAAATTAAGTTCGATACTTACTGTTACCAATAATAATAATAATAATAATAATAATAATAATAATAATATGACAATTGAATAACTGAATACATATAATAATTAAAAAATTCAATATAATACAAGTTGTTATCATTATTAATACAACCCAAATAACAAACTTAATTTAACTAATATTATAAATAAGACAATTTAATTCAGTGCTGTAGTCACTTATTTGAATACAAAGGAATTGAATTCCTATATGTTGATCGATTGTGACCAATGCCTTGGTATTGTGAATACGTCCTCCTAACAATCTCTTTTCCAGTAGAAAGATTTGTTGCTTTCTTAGTCGACTTGAAGGCACAGCTTGACATTAAATTCTTACAATTTAGGTAAAATAACCTAATCAATCTCGTTACTAACTAGATGAATGGGCTCAATATATGCTGTCACAAGCTCTTTTGTAGTATAATACTTGGAGTATAAAAAATAATATGATAAACATATGTGTCTGCATACTGCAAGCGTATGAGCGTAAGGGAGTTGCTGTAGGTCAAACTATCTACAACTGTATTTCTTCTATTTTAAGTCAATAATATCAATTTAACCTTGAACTTTAACTTCAAACTCAAATTGTGAAACGAGCTCAACAGTCATGTTATAGGACAATGCCAAATTATCATTAATTTTTTTCTGTGCCACTTCAATCAGATGTCCCTCTTCTGAAACAGCCATCTCTCTACACTTATAAAATCATTTTTAAAGCATAGACCTAATGTATTCATCCAATAAGATGATTAGAAGAGAGCATGCATTTTAAGGCTATGAATTAATACTCTTAGCAATATTTGTGGTCATTATATCATAGTGACGGGATAAAAATTATGATCTAGTCTACTTTTAAACCTCAACATCGAACTCTAAGTAGTTAGTAGCCTTTGGATATATTGACCTTAAACTGGACTTATATTCATTAAACTCACATACTCGATAAATTTTGGCAACCAAAAAATATGCTTGCATGAAAGTATCAGTCTTCCGAGCTCGCATCTTATACTTTGTTTTTACATTTTTAGATATATAATAAGTATAAAACCTATGAACTGCATATGTAGAAACTGTGTTGATTCCCTTTTCAATACTATAATGTCTGTCAAAGATGAATACTAAACATTCTATAATGCCTATGGCATCATAAAGGTTCAATAGAAACTACTCCCATAAAGCATCATTCTCCGAATTGGTCATACCAAAGGCAAGAAAAAATATTTGGTTATTTTCATCCATAGTAGCTGTCACAAACAAGATTTCGCGATATTTTTTCTTTAAAAATGTTTCATCAATGGCTATTACAGGCCAAATATTATTACGAAATCCCCAATTACCTGATCTAATAGACATAAAAAAGTATAAAAAATGACTTTTGTCATCCGTTTCAAAAGCAATGACTAAACCTAAATTTTTCTCTTGTAATATATGCGAGTACTTTGGGAGTACCTTAAAAGACTCAGCAGGATCTTTAGCCACAAGTCTCAAAGCTTTTTTCTTACTATACCATGTCTTTGAATACGATAAACACACTCTATATTCTCTTTGAATGTTATCCCGAATATTTCTTGGCATGTAAGTATGATTAATATCTGTGAACTTATCTTTAATCGAGTGGTTATTTATCAGTGCTTATCTTGTAATTGATTATTTTGATAATTATGAACTATAACTATACCAATAACTTAAAAGTGCGTATCATTCCTAATCTTTGTTGCACGAACTTCTCATTTACAACCATTAATCCTACACTTAGCCTCGAAATGATCTATAGATGACTTGAATACAATTATTTCATAATGATTTTTTATTACCATAAGGCCTAATTTGTCAAGCAATTCCTACTTCGTATTAAAAAGCCGTTCAAAACATACGTCACTTGATCCTAAACTCGACGAACCTTTATTTGACATGGTTATAATTGGTGGTATAAAAGGCAAATAACTGAAATGCTGACTTAATGATAATGACAGCATTATTCTCACACTTATATAAACTTGCATACCATGGTTTACATCAATATCTCCCTCATCATTTCTATGTTTGTGAATAAAATTATTATCACTAAAGTTTAATAAAATGTCGTGATATACTTGCACTTATTTTCTCTATTGAGGATCATGATGCTCAACAATTAATGGCTCTTTAATTTTTACTATTAAGTAATAATATTCTTGAACCTCAAAATTATTAAAATAATATTACCTCGGGAATTGGGACTGATATGCCAATAGGATATTACTTCTATTGGAGGACTTAAACGATGGTATAGAAACTTCACTGGTTATTCGATGTGGTAAAGCATTTCCCTTATTAGAATCTGCATCACTAACACATTCAACGGTTACAAACAATGGATAATTTTTTCTCATACTTACAATATAAGTTAAATTATTGGCATTGATAAAAGTTCAAAAATTGAATTTATTGCTGATATCTATTGCAATCTAAGGCACTACTAATGATTATGTACTCTACATAAATATTACTTTTACCTTAATTTTAAACTCAGTACAATTAATCTCAAACATCTCATATAACTTTTGCATAAATTGTTCATAACTAATGATTTCTTCAACGTAACACGGTATGATCGATCTGTCATTATATACTTCGTTGTTATTTAAGGTTAATTCTCACAAATCTCTATACCAAGTTATAATCGTTAGTAATGCTAACATAATTGTAAAAGAATTTCGAACAAAATTATTTTTTAAAAAATAATTACTTAATCGTATTTTTGGATCAATATACCTAAATACAAATTAATTGAGGTTATCTCTCAAAATATAATTCTAAATTATTTAATATTCAATAAATTTTTTAACTTATTTTTTAATTTACTTTTAATTTAATTAAATATTTTGTTAATATTTACATATTTTATGAATATATTTTGGCTATTAATTAATAATAATAATAATAATAATAATAATAATATATTGATCATTAGTTCAAATTATTATCCATTTTAATTAAGATTTTTTGAAAATGAAACCTTTAAATTCACCCTTAGAAGTGGCTAAACTTTTGAGTGTGCAGGCACTTTTGAGTGTGCACTTTCGAGTGTAATACACACTTGGAAGTTCACTTTCGAGTGTAATGCACACTCGAAACTGTTCTTCGAATATTTATTTATATTTTTTAACATAACAATTTTTTTTCTGATTATTTTTACTTAATATCTCTCCTTAATTTTTTATGAATAAATATATTCAATTAATTTGTCAATAATAAACTTAAAAAAAGTTATCATTTTTTATTTTAATGTATTAATACTCATTCAGAAGCATCAAAACTCATCAATAAATCATCAACATCCAATCTTTTCAATTTAACAATCATTAATAAAAAATAATTTATCTTCAAATATAATGTATCAAAAATAATTAATATACTCGCTAAAATTATATAAAAAAGTCTCAATTTATTTTTAAAATTTCTATATATAACGGTAGATTGAGAGAATTTAAAAAAAAAGTTATTGTAAAATAATAGTTGAATAAAGATAAAATTTATTTTATATAGTTTAATTTAAAAATATTTTCATCTAAAAATAGTAATATAAATTATTATTGATTAAAATTTTAAGCAGTAAATATTTTTAAATTTAAATTTTAAACGGTAATTGATTTTAATTATTTTTCTAAATTATAACGAGGGTAGTTGAATGGAAGAGCAAAGAGACATACTGTCGTAAATATTTTTAAATTTAAATTTTAAACAGTAATCAATTCTAATTATTTTCCTAAATTGTAACAGGGTAGTTGAATCGAAGAGCAGAGAGATATACCATCTACATGAATAATGAGAACGGCCAACGGGCTCCCAGCCAAGCCAAGCTGTTCGGCAAGCCTAATCTCCAAAGGGAGATTCTAGCGCAATCCAGCTGTTCTTTCGTTTTATTTTTTAATTTTTATACTTATGTCAAAATATACTATTTCGCACTTTAACTTTTTTTCTAAAATTTTTTGTTAAATTAAAATTTTTTGTTAAATTAAGTCCTTTATTGCAATTAGGAAAAAAAGACTTGCAGACGTTTAAAATTTGATAAAATAAACACTTTAGTTCCATAAATTTTAAAAATATTCTAATACATCTCCATGCATTAATTACTAATAGATTGTTGAAAAAATATTTTATTTTTAACTATAATTATCGTTTTAATTCTTCTTCAATAAATTTTATAAAATTGCAAAAAAATTTCATCTTTTTTTTATTTTTTTCTTTTTTATATTAATAAAAATTTATAATTTATAATTATATTAAATTTTTTAAAAAAGTGAAAAATTGGAAAAATTATAAATTTTAATAATAAAAAAATAAAAAATAGTTAAGAATTGTATTTTAAAAATTTATTAGCCAAAAATCAAAATATTAGATACGACTTAAAAATATTTATTATTAAAACATATATAACCACTAAAAACTAATATTAACAAAAAGACGAGCTTTTTTGTTATTTTTCCGTTTTAAATTTAAAAAATTTTGTCTATTAAGAATGCTACTATATCCAAATTTCTTAATTTTATGTTAAGTGTTTCAAGCTACAATTTGAATTTCATCTTCAAATCTTTAAGTTTTAAATTAAAAAATTGACATAACTATAAGATTTTATACATTTAATTCTTCATAATATTAACGATACATTTTTTTCCATACAAACTGAAATAATCAACATTTATAATTTGTAATTCATTTTTTTAATTATTCTCCTAAATTTTCACCAACTCCTATGAAAATATAAGATTGACATTGTTTTAATACAATACTACTACGGACCTAATATTATTGTTTGATTTTACACCATTGGCAACAAAAGGTTTTTTCTCTGATAGATATTTCAAGATTGTTTTTTTGAAATAAAAAAAAATGGTTAAACACTTTTGACAATAGCATGATGCTGATGCTATCGATGTTTTGCACTGAAAAATATCCCAGTCCTCGTCAAGCACTCGAAACTAAATAACATCATCTTCAAAAGCCTCGCAATACATAACTCTTCTTGTTATTTTCACACACAAAAATTTTACATTTGAAAGAAAAAGGAAAAAAACAAACAAACAGTTCATTACTAACAATGAAGTTCTGCACAGTTCGGGATTTCAGTGGAGAAATAGGAGACTGGGGGCGCAAGTCTAAGGATTCTCAACTACCATAAAACGGCGGCGTACAGCAGAAGAAGAGAAGGCAGAATAATCTGCTTAACCTGCCTGGCTTCCTGATGTAGATAAAGACATTGTAGCGAGAACGTCTGTCACGGATGCCATAACACTCAAAGCAGCTTTCAGTACTTCGTGTGAGCAACCCGGTTTCACGATGGTTCGAATCTGGGAATGTGAAGTCAGAAATGACGATTGCATAAGCATATAAATAGTAAAGCTCGAACAAAAGAGGATGCAAAAAAATAAAATAGAAAATGCACAGTTTTTTTCTTCTTTATTTTAAGCATACACTGTTACAACAACATAAAGAATTAGCAGATAGGAGAAATATGAGTACCTTGTCGAGATACTCCTGCAGTTCCTTAATGCGGCCCATGTAATCCCGATCTTCAACACACAGAGTTACAGCCTTAACGTCGCCACCCGGACCATCGAACTGAATGGGTCCAGGATTTCTGTAGAGGTCATCCATTAAGAAGCTTGTTGCGTTTTGTCTCAATAACCTGAAACCAAGTAAGTATTTTTCTCGTGGAAATTTTCTTCTCAACTAGTTCTCATTTTCTTCTATCACAAGAAGACTTACTCGTATGCTTTGCCTTTCAGATCCACAGTAGCTGGATGAATAGCAGGCCGTCCAATTGAAGTAACACCTGGATTTTGAGACCAACGTTTGACGGTCATCATTGCCTAAGGTTTATCAAAAAACGGTGAAGGATGTCAACTTCATTCAAAAATTAGATAGCTAAAATGCTTTGCAATTAAGAAATTAATATTTTCGATCTAGTCATGCATGATAAAGGTAAATAGAATGACAACCTGACTGTAAACGGTAAGGAAGTCAACATCTTCGTTCAAAAATTAGAGAGCTAAAATGCTTTGCAATTGAAAAATTAATATTTTCAAACATCATATATTACAAAGGTAAGCAGAATGAAAACGTAACCGGAAACGGTGCAGCACCACAACGCCACTTGTTCACAGGATTCTTTAGATTAGTCACAGTAGCCATATAACCATTCAAACCAGCGGCAAGAATATGGTAGCAGATGTGTCCAAGAACCTGAACATATGTTGCATAATTATTTGTCAATGCAGCACACATAAAGAGGCTTAACACCTAAAAGACACAACAAAGGGGAAAAAATGATTTTACTGGGGAGCCAAATGTAATGCTTAGCGATAACCTACATAAGCATAGTCACAGTCGAATTTTGATGGCAATGATCCCCGAGCCTGATAACCAAAAAAGTGGCAGATAGCGTTGAACTTTTTACCCTTGTATGTGCCCTCTTTCTGTACAAACAAATAAATACATCAGTGACTAGAGATTTGAGTAGGCAACTCTCCATAGCATTTTTTGTAAAGCAAGTAACCGCTCATGTAATTGCATGATCAAAAAAATTGAAGTGACAACTCTATGTCTGCAACCAAATTCAAAAGGAATGCAAATTAATTAACAAAATAGAGAAATATGTAAATATCCAGATAGTCATGATGATTACTACTTTTTATTTGTTTTGGTTATAATAGGAAAGTCACGGAAGATAGCTATCATACCAGGCGTTTGTTTATTTCAGCTTCCACAAGATGTGCAAGAAGTTTCTCTGTCTCAATCTGGAAATGTAGAAAATGAGATATCCAGAATCCAAAGTAAAAATATTTTCATAAACATATGTCAAGAGTATTACCTGGGATAATTGTGCAGAATCATCTGATTCAGGATACAGAAGTATCTGTGACATCAGAGACAGTAAACTCAGATAAGCATTCTCACCATTAAAATTAAAATAAATGGCAAATATCTTCCAAATGATAAATGTTGACAGAAATTAGAACCTGTTTCTTTATGAAGGGTGGTAAAAATTCAAATAAAGCAGATGCCCAGGGTGAAAGTTGAGAAGAAATGTTATCAGCAGAAACACCCTCCCTGAGCAAACTGTGAATTTCCTGCGGTATGAAATGCCAATTGTTAAATCACCAAGTCACACTTGCAAGCTCATGTAACAAGTAGCGAAGAAATTCTTGAAAACTTTATGGCAGGAAGTAGGATCAATAACATGAAGATTCAAACTATATAAACTCCTTTGTTGAGGGATGGACAGAACAAGAGAGAAGAGATACCAAGAAAAGAGTAAAGATTTAGATGCACAAATTACCTTCAATAAAGCATACACTTCAGGAATGCTTTCTATAAGCCCTTCTGGCAACAGGACGACCCCATGGCTCTTGCCTGGTCCGAATACATAAGGTTAGAGAAAGATGATGATAATCACAATTAACATGAAAAAAAACAACATAATTTCAAAACCTTGCTCTGCTCTAGCTTGAACAGCATCACAAATTTGCTTTGTCAGGTCAAAAAGAGTAAGCTTCGATGCAGCCACCTCCTCACCTAGAATTACCTGCAAAAATGATATAAAGATGATTTAAGTAGTGTTTATAAATAAAGAAGGCATATAATAGCTACATCAAACAGAAATATTGCAACAAGCTAAAAATACTAACCATATTCGGGTGAGACTGGAGGGTGCATTCCAGGGCAACATGTGAGTGCTTTCGACCCATCAAACGGATAAAATAATAATACTGGAGAAAAGGAAGAAGTTAGAGCTTTTAGAAATGACAAGTAACGAGATACAGATCAAAATGCAACAAATTAAATAAAAATCAGAGTACAGCAGGGAAACCTACATTGCAAATGTCTCTAATCTACCAACATCATAAGGTTTGTGTTATGCAGGTGTAACAATGCAACAATATGTTCAGCTTCTCATACACAGAAATTCCGAAGATCCTAGCAGAGAGTGAATAACGAGTTCTAACAGGAGATATCAAATTATGTCAAAAGAACACATTACCTTCTCTGCAGAGAGAGCATCAGTACATACATTGCTGATTAGCTGGGAATTGACCTGTACACAAGTCAGGACCATTAGCTTGCATATGACCTCTGTAGAATTATAACAAAATTAATATTTACATTACTACTAAAAGCTCGGAGGTTACATCAATATTCAAAATTTGCAAATATCAAAATATTTTCAATATTTAGTTCAGTGCAGGATAATCCCGAATTGCCATTTTTCCTAGTGCCTACATCATTTTCTTTACACATCCTGAAGAGAATAAATGACAGCGGGATATATATTTTCAATTTTCCAAGAATTCTACTTCTTTTCTCCATAGTAAAGATTAAAGACAAAAAAAGGTTGAGAAGGGATCATGTAAAACCAACAAAATCAACAGTAGAAGAGTTTTTTCTGACTAATACCTTACATATTGTATCAAAACCAACGTTGGTTTCCACGAATTGATTCTTGAGATCTCCGTTTAAAGTAACTGGAACACCAACCACCTGCAAAATTCCAATTGTGCATCAAGATATCAACGTCATTAAGAAATCATACTTAGCAAAAGATACACAGATTTCCAAGCACGTAACTGCAATTGAAGCACTTTGAAAAGTACAACTAATTCTGACTACACGGAGAAGGATATTTTTTAGTTTAAAAAAAATCTGAATTTTTCCTTCAAAGAAAAACAAGAAACCCACCTTTGTTTGGCTTTTAGCTTCAGCAAATTTTTCTGCAAGGTAAGCAGCATCTGTGTTTGATGTAACCCCTTCAAAATCACCAATTTTATGTTCAGTAACATCAAAAGAAATGTATATAGTAAGCATGTTACCCAACTCTAAAGCATCATATTCACCTCCAATAATGACAAGTCCGTCCAATTTTGAATTTTTGCATGCAGCTAGTGAAGCATTCACTTGTTCGGTTGTTCTGATTTGATCTTTTGTGCGTCCCAGCAAATCGTAGCCACCTTGTCAAACATAATTATGTTAAACACAGTAGACTCTAGATCATGTGAGATTAGTTCTCTAATATGACAATTGCCTCCTGCAACTGTCTACCTTGATTTTTGTAAGTTGAAAGAACATCTTCTGTGATCTCAAGAGTTTTCTGTGCAAATAAACCTTCGGAACCACCTGTTGACAGAAACAATAGTTGAAACAACAGAAAATTTACAATACACGAAACAGAGGGATGTATGTTTACTTTATAATAAGAAACAATTTTATGCTAAAACTTGTAAATGAAATGCTCCTTACCCAAAAATCCAAGTAAAGTACTGTCAGGGTTGTGTAGTTTGAGTGCATTGTAAAGGCCCCATATGACATTGTGCCCACCAGGAGATTGTCTTCCAGAGAAGACAATTCCAACCCTATTAAAAGAAAATAGATTAGCCATCAATGAACTTTCTGTAGTTATCCATTGTGGATAAAAATCAATGCCAATCAGTTCCTTTAATAATGCAACCAGTTTCACATCATTTCTTCGATTTCAACAAGAATTAGTCAAAGAAGTAAAAATCACAAAAATTTATTTAGTAGCCGTGCCCCTCAGGTTTTTCAGAGGGAATGTCAGTAGGATGTTTAGCCTTCAATTTCGTATTCTAGCATGTTTTTTGAATGAGTAATAGAAAGGAAATGTTAGAAAATCATCAAACGCACACCTAATGGCCGGATGCTCAGTTATAATTTGAGCGTCAGGAACTTTTGCTGTTGCCCTAAGAAAATGAGCCAAAGGCTGACCAAAAGTGTGTGGAAAGGCTCTACTTATGGTGTGGGTACCAGCTGGGTCAGCAGTTGTAGTTGCATCACCAAATTCTACCCTGACAGTAGTTCCCTGTTGCATTTTATAAACAAAAAATTTAGCACATTTTCCAACAAAAAATCATACGTACACCAGAAAAGACATCCATTCTTGTACGATGAGATCTTCCAAAAATAGAACAAAAGTTGTAGAGAACAATTAAAGGAAAGAAAAACAGCTGTAAGAATTACAACTCCGAAGAAAGAATGAATCAGCACAATTAAAGTATCTCACAAAAAAACTTTTATTCTCAACTTTCATTCGAAATTCTCACAAAAACAACAAATACAACCCTTAAGTCTAGCATAAAACAATCAGATAAAATACACCATAAAAGCATGCAATACCACAAACTTAATCGTCATAATCCATACAATCTGACTCTCCAGCTTCAAGAATCATAACATAAAGACATAAAAGCATTTCGAACCATGCAATCCCATTCAGCAGGATATCTAACATAATTCACTATTAAGCACAGTAAAAAAACGCACCTACCAAAACAGTATTACAACTGAACAAAAGATCTACACTCACAAATCAACTAAAACAATCTGCATGTAACTAGATCTAGCCAACAGTCCAACCTCAACCGTCATTCGCCATCGATTCACATAAAGCGATCCAAAACTCTTCAATATACAAAACACAAAGCATAAATATAAACTATTCAAACCAAGCAAACACTTCAAATTCAACGAAGACCAAGTTAATTTTACCAGGCGATATACCTGAAGGTAGCGCGATACAAAACACTTCAACATCAAAAACAGAAATCAAAAATGGAAACTCCAGATTCGCGCTTCATAACGAAGCCGTCTTAAACCGAGCAAACACTTCAAATTCGACGACAAGAAGTAAAATTTACAGTGCGATATACCTGTAGGCAAGGCGGAAGTTCAGGCTGGTCGAGAGATCGGAGTTTCTGAAGTCCGGAGAGTTCACGGGGAATGCCGAAATCGGAGTCCATTTTTTCTTCCGGTTTGTTTTTTTATTGTGTGCTGTAGTAGACTGAAGTGCTTGTAAAGCTTCAAAAAACCGTTTTTATAGGGGGAAAAGGCAACCGGCCATACAACCAAACCAACAAAGGCTACCTGTTGTTTTCGTCTTGAGTGAAACTCTGGTAATTTACGACTGGGTTTTGATATTATTTACGAGAATACCACTAGTCGTTCGTTAAGTTACGAGGTTGTTCCTGAAGCTATGCTTCAATCTTCGTTAACCCTAGATCTTTGCCCTGGGTTGCATCAACTAAAGTGACCCTGCATTTCATGAATATTACGTTGACCGCCATTAGGAAAATTTTGATATGTGGAAATTGGGTGACAATTTTAGACATTGCAAAAATTAAGATTATGAGATTGAATCAAAAATATAAACTCGAATTGACTGAAAATAACATAATTAGTAAACAAATTGTATAAATATAATATAATTAATAATTATATGAGGTTCGAGTTTAATATTCAATAAGTGAAACACAATTAATATAATTGTTTTATAATTTAATAAATTATTTTTATATTTTAAAATATATTTAATTATATTCATTATATTTTCAAAAATATATTAAAATATACAAAATATATATTAAATATATCATAAGCTAATGTTTTAATTCTTAACATGGTTATTAAACATGTTTTTTAATTGACATAAATTATATTACATTTCTATTTAATACAATACGAATACGATATAATAATGTGGATTATAAATAATAGTTGTTGATGCGCAAAATCAAATGGTTACTACACTAGTCAAAAAGTATTTAAGTTGATTTCGAACACCACACAACAAAAATTAAATAGTTTTTTGTTCCCATAAAACCTAAAATCATAATAAAATTTAGAGTGATGTTGGTTTTTCAGCAAAAAGCCTTTAATGTCTAAGTTAGTAAGTAGTAAGACAATAGCAAACAAAAGGGAAAATAAAGAAGTTGAGTAAAGATTATTATTTTTGGGTTACTTTTTGGATATATGTGAGAGTGAGAGGTGAAGAAGATAATAAATAATGGTTGCCAAACTTAATGGGTGTTAATACCTTTCATGTTAAACTTAGCTCTCTTTTTTAAGAAGTAGTTATCCTATCTTGCAAGTTTTATTATACGATCCCTTTGAAATTAGAAGTAATGGATAACTTGTTATAAGAGGTTGGCATATGCTACAAGATGAGATATTGTAAGAGATTGGTATGTATGGTTTGTATTGTAAGGTTTGTTAACTATTAAGTAATCATTACACTATATTTTTATTATTTTAATAACTTGCACGTAAAGAGTTATTTAATGAGTAGTGGTGCCATATAAATGTAGAGAAGCGACACATCTATAGTAGATGACACGTTGTTCTCATGTAATAATTCTATTTTGACATTATCAATCTACAATTGTTAAAAATGAGTTAAAAAAAGGGCTTCTAGTTAAGTTAAAAAAATCTCGAGACCCTGCCCAATTAAAAGATTTATTTTAAAGAAATATAAATAGTATCTTTGATGTCGGGTTAGGACTGGTGACATCGACAAGGCTCTAGCCTTAAAAGCATGATACTTAAATGAGTTTAGATTTTTAATTTCGTGGTAGAAATGATTATATCGTTAGGGTGATGACATGAATTAGTGCTCACCTCTATTAACTAGAAATTGTTCTACAGTTAATAACCTTGACCACATGATTAAGGTTTTAGTTTTGTCATTTAGTAGTGGTTGCTTACACCAAATCCTCCTAGTTTTGAACAAAGTTTATTGATTTCTTTATTGAAAATTGGTCAACTTTATGACTCGTCATTAACTTTTCCAGCAGTCTTTTGGACATCCCAAACAATGGTCTTTTAATGATTGCTGTAGAGTTCTTGTCTTTAATGTTTTCATGAGCCACTTCATTAATTTCCCTTACGTGTGGTACAATATCTACTAGATATGCATCAATTGTACATGTGGCTCAATCAAGACCATTTATGCTTTAATAGCCTATATTTTCTTACGTCGACATATCTGCACCCTATCTATTTATTCCACCAATAGTTAGGATTTAGATCCTCAACTATAAATAAGGCTTTTATTCTTTTTTGAATTTTTTACTTTTTTTTCTTTCTTAAAATTTAAACTTCATTTCTTTTTCTTCTCTGTAACTGCCATCTTCACTTTCAAGAAGCTTCGTGTTCGTCACAGGAAATTCATTGCTCTAGTAAGTTTTTTCTCACTTATCTATCGATGATTTACTAGTTTTTGAGTTATTTAAGTTTGTAAGGGAGATAAGACGGTAGGGACAAAAGGGTAGTAATGCTATTTTCTAAGTATTGTATTATATTTTTGAATTTTGTCTTAAATAGAAGGTTATGTATTAAGTGATGGCAAGCTTTTCTATGTCAAGAATAGGAGTATTTAAGGAGTATCTAATGCCCAAGTCAGTGAGTAGTAAAACAACATAAGAAAAAAAATAAAAGAAGTTAAACTAAGAGAATTATTTTTGAATTATCACCCAGATGTATGTAGGAGTGAAAGGTAAAGAAAATGATAAATAGTAATTGCTAAAGTTAATGGATGCTAATTCCTTTCACATTAAGTTTGGCTTTCTTTTAAAGAGTAATTGTTGTTTCTTGAAAATTTTTTCACATGACCCTGAGAGAATGGGAGTAATGGGTGATATATTACAAAAGGTTAGTGTAACCTGCAACATGACCTTCTGTAGAAAATTGACATGTGCTATAAGACTTATTAATTGTTAAGTAATCATTACACTGTATCCTTATTATTTTGATAGCTTATATGCAATGAGTTGTTTAATGAGTAGTGGTGCTTGTAGATGTTAAGAAGTGACATATTTGCAGTGCTACAATACTCTTATTTTTGATATTGTCATTCTACAATTGTCAAAAATGATCTAAAAAAAAAAATTTTGGCTTGGTCAAAATTTTTTTAGAATATTCCAATTTTATCTCTGAGTACTATTAAAAGATATCTTAAGGGATTGTAAATAATATTCTTGACATCGAGTTAGAATTGACGAAGTTGACAAGGCTTTAACCTTGAAAGCATAGAATTTGGATGAGTTTGGATCCTTAATCACGTAGTAAAAATAATGATGTATTTAGGTAATGACATAAATTAGTACTTATTTCTATCAACTAAAAATAATTATGCTGTGGTGATTTGATTATTCAGTCAAACTCTTTAATTAATAACCCTAATCAATGATTACATGGCTAAAATATTGAATTTTATTGTTAATAGTAATTATTTTTGTCCCTAATATCAATAAAAGGTATTGAATTAAAAAAAAAAGATCATAAGCACCCAATTAATTTCAATTTTAAATAATTTAACATAAGATATTTTTTCAATTAAACCAATTGATTAAAAAAATGAACATTTTCAAAAGATAATGACGGTATTAAATTTAACTTTGATACGACTAAATAAATTAACTTCATATCATTATTGATCAATATCTTAAAGGAATGAGAACCAATAAAAGACTTGGGTTAAAGATAACGATTGGAAACAATCTACGAGGGTCCCAATTTCACGAAATATCTAATTTATCAAAAAGCATATGCAGGAAAAAGAAGAAAGAAACTTGAAAGTGATAGGTAAGTAATACAAATTAAAGTTTGTGGGCATATATGTAAATGTATTAACCGAAGATGGTCGGTAATGAAAATTCGGTAGGAAATAGGAATATGCTGGTAAGGGTATTTATGTCTTGTCGCTCGAGCCCCCTGAATTCTCAGTTACCAAACTGACAAAACAACATCAACTAACACTCCCTCCATTTCTTTAAAGACTTCTTAAATTTTTATTTTATTTTTTTTATATTATTATTAAGAAATGGTGACGAGGATCCCTCCATGAACGAGAACGGGAGTTGCCGATTGCGTCACCGCAATAAAATTATAAAAAAAAAAAAAATTTATTTATTTTTAAAACTTAACAATAATTATTAAATTTTAAGACTTATAGTTAATAACTCTTTTAAGATAAATAAATAATTTCTCATAATTTTATTAGCAAATGTAAATTTTGAGGGAGGTAAGAGATTTTTAAACGTGACATCACAATTATCTACTGAAGGTTTCAACATAAATTTCATAAAAAAACTGTGGTCTGTAGTGTAGCACAAACTAACCGGCACACTGGTTTGGAAAAAGTATTTTAAACCAAATCCTTACCTTCAGTCACTTATCCAACTCAAAGAAGGCGAGAACCTATATCATATTTGATTAGAAGCTTCCCATACGACAAAACCTATGTTATATTTGATCACGGGGAATGTATTTTTTGGACATTTTTCACGAGCTCAACCCGTAAATCTTTTAATATTTTAGTTTTTAATTTAAATAAAATATTTTTAAGGTATAAATTAAAATTAAATATTTGACTAGTACATAAAGTTGTTGTTGTTATTATTGTTGTTATTATTATTATTATTATTATGGATGCAAGAGAATCGGTTAGTACTTTAGACAATATGAGATAATCTTTCAAAAAAAATAAAAAACAAGTTAAGGTGGTGGAAATCCGCTTTAAAGTATAAAAAATATTTTTGGAACTCATAACTAAAATGTAACAATTGAACATTATATCAATTAATTAGATATAATATAATAAATTATAAATTTACTGATTAATACAATATCAATAGTAATAATTATTAATGGATTATTTTATTAAAATTTTAAGAAAATAATATATTAAATAAATGATAAATATTGTTATTATATACTTGTAATTTAGTTAATCTATTATTATTTTAAATTTTTAATAAATTAAATTTTTGACAATTATTGTTAATGTTGTATTTATTCAAACTATTGTTTATAAAATCAAAATAATGATTGATTGAGAAAATTACAAATATCAATCATGACATCCACCTTTTTTTTATTAAATTACAATTACGAAATGGTACAATACACACATTAATACAATTATAAAAATTTAAACTATAACAATTGAACATTATATCTAAATATTAATTATGATATTATAAAAAATAGACAGGTTAATTAAATATAATATTTATCATAATAATTAATGTATTAACTTGTTAAATTTTAAGATATTAATACACTAAAAAATAATAAATATTATAATTGTATATTTGTTATTTGTTCAAATAATATTAATTTAACATAACAGTAATAATTTGCAATTATATGGGTGTCATTTTCTTAATTCTAACGTAAATAGTTAATATTTAATAATCCAAATTTATCATATTTTAAAATTTTAATGTGATAAAAATTTAATAAATGTAATTTTATGTTTATGAACTTTGTGGATTTCTACCACTTTAGCTTTTGGGAACAATCTCACATTGCTAAAACACAATAACAAACTATTTTACATTCAAAACACGCACGCGCACACGTGCCCGTGCACACACACGAAATTAATTGTTATATTAAAAATTAAAAGGTTTAAATTTATATTTTATATTATAATATTTACATATTTATTTAATAAAGTTATAATATTTTACTTATTTATATTTAACTAAATAATAAATTAATATAACAAGTGGGCCAATCCAATGCCAAATGGATTGTACTTGGCCCATACAAATACGAAAATGGAAAACGTATCGACCCTCATCCCGATCTAATTGTGCCAGCTAATTCGTGGGTCAGTCGTAGCGCATGTAAATTTTAGTACAAGTCAGCTAATTGATGTAAATCTAAGAGCATATAAATTTTAGCAGAACCTGAAATATATGGTGCTGGTGCACGTAAATGGTGCAGTGCAACCTGAAACATGTCTCTGAGTCCAACCAAGTCCAATTGAGATAGATTGTTTCATATATGTGCCCACCTAAGTTCAATTGAGGGAATATGCTATACAATATATCCATTCTCTTATTATAATTTTTAATTTACAAAAACTTACAAAAATACAACAAAAGTTCAAATTCCATCAAAGGACTTGAGAAATTACACCAGAATAATTGGATGAATGCACCATAGCAATTGTTACATAATACCTCACAATATAAACCAAAAATAAAAAAACTGAAGCTAGAAAATTTGATCCAATTATCGTACAAAGATTAAACAAAAATAAAGGCAGTGAACAGAGCTCCATACAACAGCACAAGTTCTCATAGATAGAACTTGTTAGTCACTTCTCCTGAAAACACAAGAACTAACTATTTCACTGGCTTTGTTCTCGTTGTTGTTTTTGCTTCTAATTATTAAACCTTCACCGTCCCCTCATATCCTGCAATGAAAAACCAAAAAAGATTAGAGAGTGAAGGATATTCTCATGCCAAAACTCGATGAACATGAGAATGTGTTTTCATCTTTGTCCTTGAAGCTTTGCATCTCTGAGATTCACCACTGAAAATGTAGAAACCTTACTTCCTGCTCCTCTTAAAGCCAGATGTTCTCGAGCTTTTTCTTCCACTTGAAACAGTAGAACTGACTCCAGATTTGACTGGGTCAGGGTTGGCAGAGTAAACAGGCACATGATGGCCAGGAACCAAAGCAGGGAACCCAACAACAGGGACTCTGAAAACACACACCAGTAATAATCAGTATTGCTATCAGGGCACTGAATAAAAGGCCAGTAAACCATACCAGCAGAAGGAACCCATTAAACACAAAGTTCATAGGTTCTTCATTGGGAACTGAAAATATCAGCCAACAGCCGCAGCACTGGAGGCTAAAAATTTTGCTTTAGACGACATATACATACCCTGTATTCTGGTAATCAAATTGACGACTATCTAATGATCAGCAACATGGCAACTTGAGAGCCATAGCTTGACCGCCTAGTTCCAAACAACTTTGCTGAAGACAAATCCTCAGTTTACCCCATATATAAACATGTATAGTAAAATAGCAAATCAAAAAATTTCAGACCTTTAGATTTACCAAGCAAATTTTAAAATCAAAAAACAATTGAGGTGATGCAGATAACATGCCTTCTGCATCTTAGCATAGCACATTTGCATATAAATATAGACAAGATTGCATTTTGAACTAAACTAAAAGCCAGTTTAAATTTTAAAACTGTGCCCGATCAACCAAAACTTTACCCATCAATGACCATTGTGCATTCTGCCTCATGAAGATTATTATTTCATAATTACAAATCATTTGCCTACTTTACTGATCTCTGAGGAAAATATTAAAAAACACCCCATTCAAGAGCCACAATCAAGGTTATATATAAGAGAAAAGAAGAAAGAGAAAGATAATTCATAATACATACCGAACAACAGTACAGCAGACTCCTGCTTGGACGAGGATGCACCATGTGCATTGCCCTGTTGCGAACTAAAACGCAGCGCTTGATTCTCTGCAATAACACATTGAAGCAACCTGCATTCCCCTTCCATGTATCTACTCTTCATCTCCAGATCTTTAACATAAATCTTCTTTCTCTCCCTTGATCTGACTGCCGCGTCCCTATTTCTCATCTGCCTGGAAATTTCAAATCATTTATTATCCGCACCTTTTTATTCTCATTCCCATACGAATCACATAGTATTAATTGTCTTTACAACTGATACACTTTTCCAAAATATAATAATACAAAACATGATAAATTTGTTTCAACCGTCTGTTCAAAAGCAAACATAATTATCCCTTACATCTCCAAACGTAATGCCCACATAAATTTCATGTAGAAGTATAAAATATCAGCAAAACGTTATATTCTCCTGTGATTGTGAACCCAAAGTTTGACCTTCATACATTAAATTCCATAAAATAACGTAACTAGTAAGGAACTTAAAAGATTAAAACTTGTTTAAAACATTGGCATCGTCTTAAATGCATAGTTCACAAATTACAAATTTTAAAAACAGATAAATATAACGCTATCAATATTCATCGATTCACAATAAAACCCTAAATTATACTAAACTACTTTATTTTGTTTAAATAACAGTTTTAATAAATTACAGATACCCTCTCCGTTTCTTGGAGATAGGATCGTCGGCATCCTCATAGTCATCAGCATCATTGTTGTTCTCGTTGTTGTTGCTATTACTGTTATTGTCGCAATTGTCATTGCTATCACTAATGTTAACATCCAGTCCATCGTTCACCTTCCTCTCGTCCACCTCCGGGCTAGCACTACGAGATTTATCGGAACCATTCGAGTCCTCATTAGTCGGCAGGTGAACCACCTCAACACCAGTCACCGGCGAAGGCAAATCAACGAGTATATCGGACAAGAATCATCCAGCAACTGATAATCAAGCTGTAAATCATCATCATCATAGTTGTCGGCCATTAACAAGTTCTGTATCTCCCCAATCCTCGAATTCTCCGAACAATCCGGCGAAGGATTCGAGAAAATTTCCACTGACGATGAAGGATCCATTAATTCCGTTACCAGATTTTCCCAATCGACGTCGTCTTCTACAAATTCCTTATCTTCCATAGCTAATTAATATGAAAAGTTAAAAAAGAAAATTGAAAACCCCAGAAGTGAAAATTACTAATTTACAAAATTCGTTTCATGTTTGGGAGACATTTCGAGGCTTAATTTATATTAGGATGCATTTGGAACTTCAGGACGCGTTAACTTAATTTACTTTGTGGTAAAAGACCAGTATGAGCGGTCGTGGTGAGGTGTGCGTGTCGGGTGAGATGTTTTTGACGTGGACCAATAAAAAGTGTTGTTGTACGGAGTTAAAGATCTGAGTGTTACATAGGATTTTCCAGTTATTTCTTTCGTCATTAGACCAATAGGAACAGCAATAGTGGCAAAATAAGATGCATTCTGGAGCTTACACGTGGAGCAATCAAGTTTGTTCCAAAACTGAAAACAGCTACCTCTCTATATGGGGAGTCACGGTTGGGGATTTTAAATTGTATTCTAGCTTGTCTTCTGAGTTATAATTTAATCTTCATTGATTAAATAATAAAATAAAATAATTAATTATTTTAAAAATTATAAAATGTATTATTTAATTGATAAAAAGCACATTATTACTTTACTCAAAATTCTAAACATTATTTATATTATTAATTTTTTTATTTTCTAATATATTAAAAATATATTTGGTATTATTAATTTTTCTTAAAAAATGATAAAAAATATTAAATAATGCTAACTTTAGTAAAATCTACTTATTTAACAAACATTTAGCATTACAACAATTGACACCTTACTCCTAAGTCTAGTATACACCTCCATTTAATACCGTGGTGTGAGTTGATCATAGAAATAAAAGTTAAAACGGCTCAAGGCAAAACATAAATCTGATGTTGGTTTGGGCTTCTCATGTTTGACAATAATATGTTCTTCCTAAATTATCTTGGTTATTCCTTCGGGTGGCTTATAATCGATTACCCACGGATTTGACATCGCAAAGACAAGGTGTGAATTTGGCTTCTGTTTGCGGGATTCGTATATCTAATTATGATTCTATTGAGTATGTTTTATTTCAATGTCCATTCACTAAAGATGTCTGGTCTTGGTGGTTTGCCAGTTTTGAAGTTGGATTCTTTGTTGGCCTGGTTTTTTCACGTAGATTTGTTTCTTAAGTTTATCAAGTTTAGCTTCTTGGTGTTTTCTTTATTCTGCACGCTTTGTGGAAGTTTCAGTCAACGGTGGTTTCGGTTTTGTTGTTGACTTCTTAATGTTGTGCTTAGGTCCAAACTCTTAGTCTTCTTGTGCTGGTTTTGTTAGTTTTGAGATCTGATCTGGTTTTGTTGAAAACTATTGGTATCTCCCCCTCAAGGTATCGTGCTCCAAAATTTTTCGCATTTGTGGCTTCTTTCACTTCTCTCTTAAATCAAAGTCAATATGTAATCCAGGACCTATGATTGTTGTACGAGTTTTTATATATCTTTGTTGTTCTTTCTGTGATGCTTTTATTGGGACTTTCTAATGTTATATCATTAGAAAAAAAGAAAAAATAAGATGTGATAATGAACTTAAATTCATATTGTATTGTTGAATCTCTAGATGCCCTGTCACTAATCTTTTAAGATTTAAATAGTTAGGTAATGTTCTTCTCTAACGATGAGATGTCAAAAAAATATTATTTTATATTCAATCTTATGGACTATAACTTTAGTACTACTTGTTTCTATCGAGTACTCTCTATACATGTTAAAGACTACATTTAAATTATATAAATTAAGCTCACGTTATTAAATTTTATTAGATCACTTATTTTTATGGGTTTAATAATAGTGTATAACACTTAATTATCAACATATAAACCTATATATATTGAATTAAATTCAATAATCTCTCACTTGAACTATTATATCATCTTATAATTATATATTAAAATAAAATTATAAATACTTAAAATTCTATTATCATTACTAATTGCATTTTCAAACATCTCAGTTTCAAACATACTAACATAGGATAGGATCGTAGCCTTCATTACATATAATTGCATCTAAACCCATCAATAATCACAAATATTAATATAACTAAATGATATATATGTATAGCATGAAATTCATGCAATATGATCTAATATGCTTATTTTTAATTGGTCCTATCTTATACCTTAGTGATATCATTTTCAAATAAGTTTAGAAAAAAAATCAAATAATCAAAAATAATTGAAAATAACAAAATACTTTGTTACTAAAAATAACTAAAATATCTGTAATCCATATATGAAATGATCATAACTCAACATAACCATAACAAGTATCTATATTTAAAAGCAAGCAAATAACATAAACTCGTACTAGAACCATACACCCTTAACAGATACTATACCCATATGAGCGGTGTACTCATGAAAGATTTTGGGTGGTAATCCTTTGGTGTGCGATTCCCAATCATGGAGTTTGTTCTAATGTGCTCTATAAATACTTATCAACTCTGAACTCTTTTCTTTTCAACTAAGAACTTGATGTATATATGCTTTGACTTTGTCAAGCTCTTCTTGTTGTTGAAATATATTACTACTAATTTATGTCACAAAATATCTTGAGTAATCTTTTTTTACCATCCATAAGGCACAACCTAATGAAAAAATTCTACGTCCATATACGATAGTTTGATGCTTTATAATAAGTTATAAACTCTATTTTCATAGTAGAGGAAGTTATAAGTGTTTATTTAATGCTTTTTTATGAAATTGTTTCTCTAGCAAGCATGTAGATATAGCCCAACGTGAATCTTTAACTATCTTGATATTCCATAAAATTAGAATAAGAATAAATGATGATCTTAATTAATTTGATCACCTACATGTGAGCATGTAATCTTTTATTCTCTGTAAGTATCGCATGGCCTATTTGGCTATTTTCTAATGATATATTCTTAAATGACTTAAATATCTACCTAACTTCACTAAAATGTACGCAATATTTGGATATGTACAAACTTAATCATACATCAAACTCTTTTACGACTAAAGAATAAATCTTATGCATTTTATTAACCTTAAAATTGCTCTTTAGGTATTGATTTAAATTGAACTTATCTCCTTTAAATATAAGGGTGTTACCTAGTTTATAATTCTACGTATCAAATCTTTTAAGAACCTTTTTAATATAACTCTTTTGTAATAATTCAAGAATACTCCAAATGCGATATCAGTATATTTAAATATATAATACAAAAGAGACGTCACTAAAATCTTTCATCTTAAAGCTCTTTACTAGAAATCTCTTGATTTCATGCAACATACCTATATCATTAGTGGCAAGCATTGTGTTATCAACATGACAAGCTGTTGGATCACTCATCCAACTCTTGGGCTTTAACTCTCCACTCAACCCAGGGGTCAGAGCCATATGACAAGTCATTGGTATTACCCCCCCCGATTCAAACTTTTATCTTTATCAAATTCGAATTATGGAGTAGTCACATGAACCAGCCATTTTGTTGGTTCAACAACACACACACACACACACACACAACTCTTGGGCTTTGAGTTTCCACTCAATTCAGGGGTGAGAGCTAGTACTAAGTCATTAGTCTGTCCTTTTTTCATGACTCGAACTCTTGATTTCTATTAAATTTGAAGCTCAGGTGGCTCCTCCATAATTCGAATTTAAAAGAGTTCAAGGGTTCAAATTAGAGGGGGCGTGGCTAATGACTTAGCACTGACTCTCACTTTTGATTGAGTGGAGACTTAAAGCATTAGAGTTGGGGAAGGTGATCCAACATAAGCAAAATCTTATCAATATATAAAACTACAAAAATGTGTTGACTCCTATTAAACTTATAGTATATACAATCATTTACCATATTCATCTTAAAATTGAACGATATAACAACTTGGTGAAAATTATAATACTATTAACAAGATGCTTGCTTAAGCCCATAATGAATTTCTTTAGTTTGCAAACTATTAACTTTGCATTCTCCAATACAAAATTTTTTAGTTGGACCATATAAATTATCTTATTAATATCTTTATTGAAAAACATAATCTTAATATTCATCTGATATAACTCAAGATCATAATGTGCTATCAATATTATTATTATCCTAAAAAAGTCTTTTTATCAAATTAGAGAAAAAGTCCTTTTATAATCGATACCTTTCTTTTGAGTAAAACCTTTAGTAATAAGACGTGCCTTATATTTCTCCACATTATCTTTCAAATTTCTTTTGATTTTAAAAATCTATTTGTAACTAATGAGTTTAGCACCTTAAGGTAATGAAAAAAATTCTAAAAATCATTATCCTTCACGAACTTAATCTTTTTATTTAAGATATTGATTCACTTTTGACAGTCAAAACTTTTTATAACTTAACAAAAATTGACCCAATAATTATTCATCGAAAATCTCCACCCAACAAATCTTCACTGCAAAACCTTTTTTCATTTGAAATCATTGCACTCTTCAATATACTATCATAACAATTATACAACCACATCTATGCAGCTCTCAATTGTAGCTGGCAAAAACTAAATATATGGGTAGGTTTTATATCGATTATTGTGACTTTCTCATTTATTATTATTGAAAATTAAAAAAATAAATGCAAAAATATACTTGAAATTATATTGTATAGTTGAATCTCCAAATGCTTTCGTTACGAGTATTCCAAAATCTAAATAGTTAAATAATACATACTTGAATTTATATTGTATAATTAAAGTTCCAAATGCTCTTGTTACGAGTCTTTCAAAATTTAAATAGTTAATTAATATTTTTTTTCGAATGATAAAATGTTAGAAAAGTACTATTTTATATTCAACCTTAAAGGAAATAACTTTAATATTGCTTGTTTTTATCCAACTTATCGTTAGATAAAAATAATGCTCGATTTCTACACATTAAAATTTATACATAAATTAAAAAAAAAAATAAGTTCATATTATTAAACCTTATTAAACCACTTAATTTTATGAATTTAATCTAAAATAATATTCTGTAATATATAAACTTACATACATTGAATTAAATCCAACAGCTTTTGCTTTACCATTAATATTTTTGTAAAAACTTTTTTACAAAGTTTTGCGTAATTTTGAAAGCTATCGAGATTGCTTCCAAAAATTGTTGGTGTTATTTTATGAATTGAAAGTAACTCGCGTTTGATTTTGTTTTATCTTTAGACTGTTTCTTATGAATCTTCTTGTCCTCTTTGTAATGCTTCATTCTCTTGTGAGTACATGGTCCTTTCTGTGACAATTGATTTTGCACATATTTATCATTAAGGTAAAAGGGTGGCACGGTCTCTTCAATGACAATCTATTTCTAATTTAGATGTTGGGTGTTTTTTGGCGGTATATATAGTCTGTTAATGAAGGTAATAGAGTTGGTGATAAGTCTGTTAATTTAAATCTTATTATTTGTTGTCAGCACACGGCCTCTTCTATGATAATGAAAGTAATAGGATTACTGATAAATTGACTAATCTAAGAGTCATTGTATCTACTTTTACATAATAGTCAATTCTTACACTGAGATTTGTTCTTTATTGCAACATGGGAGCTTGAGTTTTTCGAAATATTATTTTCATTTAAATTATTTTTGTTTTGCCTTGGGTTTGATCTTATGTTACTCTTGCAATCTTATTTTTAGTTTAATTTTATTTCCTCTTGAACCGGCTTTTTTATTAAAAGAGAAATACTATAGTGTAATAATTTTTAAATTATAATACTGTAAAATAAAAATTATAAATATTTACTATTAATATAAAATGTACAAATCTTACATAAAATTAATATATTACCATGGAATTTTTGAGAATATTACCAAGGAACCTTTGAGAATTTAATGAAAGCAATTAGTTACCGCTGGCTATTATTTTATAGCATTTTATACATTTAATTAAGAAATGCTAAACAGCCCGAAGAAAGGAAACCGAATTTGTCCCAATTACATGTAAATTACATATGAGACCTTAAACTTTGATAAAATAAAAAACAAAAACATAGGTTTTACTTTTATTTTGTACGAGTTCCTATGTTACTCGCTACCGTTAATAGGTCGATTATAAATATAATTAAAAAATAAGATCTCAATTTTTACATAAATTTCAGGTCTAATTAAACCTTTCTGATACCATTTATTATCATATTCGTTACAAAATTTTAATTTTATGAACATGCTTTTCTCTCTCTTTACTTATTAATATATATTTTTTATATGTTTATCTTTTTTTTATTTATAAAAGTGTAGTAATATTAGATTAATTTAATACAATTCAGTCATAATAAACTATTATAAAATTGATAATATTATTTGCTTGAATATTTAATTAATATTTTAAATACAGAATTATAATTGCATTTGTAGATGATTTTACTAAAATATAATTATTTAAAGACTTGTATAAAATAAAATTAAAAACTTAATATCTTATTTACTATTTATCAAAATGTAAGGGTTTATATATTAATTACCTGTAATTAATAGATTTGTTAATGAAAATATTTTTATTTTATTAAAGTAACAATAATAATAATAATAATAATAATAATAATTATTATTATTATTATTATTATTAACTAATTAATTTTTTTTTTCTTTGGAATGCAAAGTCATCATTAAATTAAATTCAGCAATGTTCAACGGCCCGAAGAAAGCCAGAAATGAAGAAAACCAGTGTAGATCCCGTCCCGCATTAACTTGTCCAAATTAATTACAAGCGCCAAAATCTTATCACGAACATCACAATCCAAAACAAAGCTTAATTGTTCATATTAACATATTATATACAACTTACTTCCCTACTTTACAACATTCTCAAAAATTTTATACATATTCATATAATATTATAATACAATTAGGCGTATAATGCGATCTCAATTATCTTCTTTCTGCCTCCCACCGTAGTGGGCATTAAATACCGATGTGCTCCACAAACGGTCTGAAGTTTGCAAAGAAGGCCTTTCTTTAAATAACTGTAAACCCCAACTCTAAGCCAGAACTCATCCAAGATGTATATCAACAAATAGTTTGGATTATGGAAAATTATTAGGTCATGCTATAGTATATTCAGCTGTACCGTACATACACTTTTCCCAACTCCTCTCCTCTGCTATAATTCTCAGAATTTTGAGCTACAATTTTCAAACCTTTCTTTGCACTTCTCAACTTACAAAAGCTTGCTAAAATACAACGTAAAGTTGAGAATCCCAATAGTGACTTAGAGCAGCTGTACCTACAACCGAAAGCACCATAGCCTGTCAATGATTTGATTGCCAAAACTGTCCAATAAAAGCTGTTTTCACAAGCGCTAAAGACACTGAATTTAAATTGACAAAAAGAATATTTGATCAACTGTCGACTTATTTTCCCAATACGGCGCGGGCATCAAGCAAACAATAAGGATCAACATGTAGAAGATAGGCAGCAGAGTAAAATTCGTGCACTATAACACAGGAATCTAGATATAAATTATAGGAGGAGAATCGCTATCAAGAAGAAAGGGCTCCAATACAGGAATTTAGATATAAACTGTAGGAGTAGAAAGGCTATCACAGCAAATATTCATCACAACAGAAACTGTATGGTGATGACTACCACTACCACAAACATCCATTTCTTTAACATGGTCGATTCAGCAACCTGTCATTGGTACAAGCACCGTACCAGGCATCAAAACCCCACAGATATCTTCAATGTGTCAAGATGCATTTTCAAAAGAATCCTGGCACGCCCAATGTTTGGTTATTGCTGTATGAACCCTAATGCCACTTCTTCATAATTTGAACTCGAAGATTCTACATTTCATGCTCTACCAGTATTGAGAGTCTAAAAGCTCATGAAAGAGAACCTATTCCTGCAATTTATAGCTAGAAAAATATATGGTATCTGCAGTGAAACAGAAATTAGTTTACTTTCCCTGCCAAATAGCATTTTCCCTTGGAAAAACGAGTATATGCTCGGAGGCTAAATGAACAACTTGCCATGCATTCTGACAAAGTCTGTACGGAGCTTGCACATTTCGGGAACAACATTGACCCTAGAAGCATGCTTTGATGAGAAAAAAAAAAAAAAAAAGAAAAAAAATTAGGAAAAGAGCATGTACGTGATTGTAAATGTAGATAAAAAAAGGTCAGGAATAGTTCCAAAACTTCCAGGAGTCTTTGGGTTGAGCCCAAGTGAGAGCAACAAATCTCATGTATTCTTGTTGCAGGGACAATCCAAGCAGCTACCTACAAGCTGCTAAGTATTTTGTGATAGCAGGTTCAATTAAAACATAAAACTAACTAAATCCCACCCATTACAGCACTGTGCTGAGGTTATCACAAACTGATCATTGCACCAGAGCTATTTTATGCAATGTCTTTTCAGGAATATATCACAATTCAAAAGTTCACCTCAATACAAGTTTTAAAATATTATATAACCTTAAAAAAAGGATAGAAAGGAGCCACTTCAAGGTTACAATGAGCCACATATAGACAGTACTGAACTTGGCTCAGAATCATGCACAATAGGAAAATGCTTCCACCAGGATTCAACTCCATCATACCAATTCATTATGAACAACCAGGCCTGTTTATTTCACAAAAAAGGATAATAAACTATGGACCTATCTCACCTTGCACATTTGGAAGTCACCACAACTTTTGCATGCCCCTCAGACACCATCATTAGACAACCATATTAATTAAAAAGGATATGCTAGATCACACTATACGTGCTTCAAAAGCCTAGGCCTCATGGCATCTGATAATCATTGCTAGAAAATCTTCTCCAATAGCAAACATTAACTGAAGCTTCGAACTACGTTTATTGTTATTATTTCAATCATCCATGGAAACTTTTGAAGTAGCATCTCCAAAGAAATTTTATTCTACAACCAATAATTTCTCTCAGTAATACGAACATAAGTTCTGGACTTGATGCAAACAATCCTCCCTAATGTCTCCATGAGTAACCTTCTAATCTCAACTAAACAAAAGACAAGAAACACAAATAATATTTATGAATATTTTTTCAATGGGCATCCTTTCCTTTGGTAAGCCATAATTAGTTTACAGCAATCAATCGCCTGTGTTTCTGATTGATCGAAAACAGAAATTAATTACCATCAGAAAATGAGTAAATAATAACTCAACCAGTAGCAAATCAACTTTAGATCACCTCCCGAAAAAGGCGAGGCATTCCTAAACTCAGCACTAACAATTAACTTGAATTAAAAGACAACCCCACCCACTAAGGAAAAAAGAAATTATGAAGATACCATGTGGTGAAGTGTAATGTATCTTCCCCCGGGATTTGGCCAGTGACTTCATATGGAATCCTCAGAAACTGAAAGCCAGCCCAAACAAGTACACATGAACCAAATTACAAGAAAAAACAAAAATATGAGATTTATACAATCTATTGCTCTTATAAAATTCAGACAAAAGAGGCATTCCAATGAGGTAATTTGGACATAACAAACTGGATTGAAACATAAACTAAATGGCCAACGCTTCCTCTTCTGGGTAGGTTGTTTTGAACATAAATAAACCCAATACCAATAGGAATTCTAAATTTAACCAAAACGCAGGGTAACATAAATTTTGTCCACTAAAAGGGGATTCACAATTTTTTTTAACCAATAATAAGCATACGAGAGATAAACTAAGTACCATCGCGACCAGAGGAGAAATAACAAGTAAATGCGCACAAATTCAGTATACAAGAGTAGTGACAGGAGTGAACAAACCTTCAGCGTGACCTACCCGAAAGAGTCAAAATACTACCCATTCAACTAACCCTAAATTGAAGGAAGACCATGTTCGACTCATCAAAGCAACGGATAAAACATCTAATAAGCCCTAAGATGATCATTACCAATATTGAAAATCCAGTCACACTTTCCCCTCTCTTTCTCGATTCCACTGCTCGATCCTCGCCCTACGTTCCTCGCTACCTTCTCTAACAGGACTCCTGCTCCTGCTTCTCCTCGGAGTCGACTGTCTCCTCTTTCTCTCATCCCTGTCTCTGTCATACCTGTGCCTTCTAGAATCTCTATCTCTGTCACGTCTATCGTAACTATCCCTATCTCTATCTCTCCTGCGTCGCGGACTCAAGCTTCTGCTTCTGCTTCTGCTTCTACTTACCTGATATCCACGGTATCTCCCAAACAGCTTCCTTCTCAATTCCCTCCCAATCATTTTCACATGCATGAAATTACAATAACCTCCACGGTTACAGTTATTTTCCTCAAATTGCCGGCATGTGGCTTCACGAAAATCAGTCACAGGAGAGAAATCGGCAATTATCGGACGTCCTGAGTAAAATCTTCCTTGCAAAGCTTGTAAAGCGGCAGCCGCTTGATCTTCCTCCTTAAATTGAACATATACATTTCCAATCATGTGATCGGCTAGGTTATCGCAAACATTAAGGCTTTCAATTTCGCCGAACTTCCCAAGCTCCTCGAAGATGTCCTCGTAAAAGTCTTCAAAATGTTCCTGAATCTTGCGAGGATCGATCGGCTGGCCCTGAGCGTCGACGCCAGGAGTAATCATGTCCGGACGCTGGTACATATTGGATAAGAGAAGAGTCGGTGAAATTGTCGGTTTGTTGTGGAGACGAGAGCAACGGTCACCGTGACGGCAGGCGCCGATCTTGAAATAGAAGGGACAGTTGACGCGGTCTTTCTCGGTCCCGAAGATTGATGCCAAGTGCTCCGCCATGACTAGGGTTTTGCACGGAGACTCGTAGAATTCAAAGAGCTAACTTGGAAAGATAGCTGGGGAAAGCGGGGCAAAACGAGAACCGCCGCGAAAGTGGGGAAGTTTAATGTATTATTCGAAGGTTCTAGCTTCCTGATTCATTGTTTATTGAATTGATGGAAAAAGACTTGTATTAAGAGCTAATTACGTTTGTGCCACGCTATGCCCGCCGTAGATCACATGCCATCATCTTTTTTGTCCTTTGGTGGTAAAGTGTAATACTAAAACGACGTCGGATGATTTAACACAAGGTTTCGCCAACCATGTAGTTGGAATTGGACGCTAACTCGGCCCATAGGCTTCCGTATCACGGCTCATTTACATAAGGATGACAACAATTAACCCCCTGATTTTTTCTTAAACAACAAATTTAGGATATACTTTCGCTATTAAAATTGCCAAATTGTGTCCTGATTTGTCGTGCCATCAAAACTCAATAACTAAAATGTCAATATCCCGCTCAGGTACAAAAATATTTAAGTCACTCTTTTCATGTTCCTTTTCCTCTACCATGTCCATTCAGAATTTCGGATGACTGCTATTTCTTCCATCTGTTTCTGTTTATTTTCAGATACACCCATTAGTTAATCGTGTACATAACATAGAGTCACGAGGGAAGAACTTCAGTCATAACTACAATGAAGAGATTATTAAAAAAAATGTCAAAAAAAAAAGAAGAAAATTAATTGCATAGTGGTATGAGATTCATAACTCAGTATTAAAATTGCGTAAACCTCTAGTACATGGCTGAGAAACTCGAAAATATTGCACAAGAATCCATCAATGTTTATTCAATCTTTAACAAACAAGGTGACGTGAAGATAAAATGAATGGGAGAAATGGATCAAGCTTTAGAGAAAAAAGCTGAGCCACATACACCGAGATCATAAAGCACGCGCTGCTAATTGAATAGACTAGAAAAGCACGACCTTGATTCATGAATGGTTTAATTATCTAGGAAGGCTGCTTGGAGGGAAATTGCGTAATGGGTTCTTCCTCAACAGTTCTGTTTCCCTGCAAAAGGGGAGAGCTCGAATAGGTTAATCATAGTTCATAATCAGTATAGTATATATATATCCGGACACTTTAAGCACTGGAACAGCAGTCGTTTACCTTTTAATATCTTGGCTGTCCCCCGAATTGACCTGCAACAAGGTTGAAGACTTGCCATCCTCACGAGATGTTCTATTTCTGCTAGAGTTTTGATAATCAGTATATATATATCCATTCTGCTAGAGTTTTCATAAACAAGTTATTAACAGATTGAGAGCAGATTATCAACTACAAGAAGTACTATCTCTGTGATGCATGAGTATGTGTATGATATATAATGTGAAAGCTAGCTGTCAATATCCAGACACTAGAAAAGAAGTCTTTTTACTTACTCTGTACATTCCTCATCGACAAACACTTCAATACGGGAACTTGGTGTTGCACCTCCAATTCTAGGCCCTGGCCTTTGTGGAATCTGATAGTAGTCGGAACTTAAAGGGTTAGTTGTCATTTTCCAAATGTTGTGAGGAAACCAATGTTTAAAAAAATCAATGGTCAGAAATGGGTGTTTTGGATATATGGAAAACCTTGTATGATGTCCACTTTGCAGGTTTTGTGTTATTTTCTTTGTTTCTCTCTGCTTGAGCTCCAAGGATGTGCCAGGAACTATCTGCTTTTGACTTATCTGGGCAATAACTCGACATGATATCAACATTTGTATCTTTATAAACATTAAATGGAGCCCTATGATTCCTGCAATACACAACAAAAAATTAAAAATTAAAAAAAAAATCATATATCTTGAAGTGTTTACTAATAAAAAAGAACGGAGTAAACTTGAACAAGATTTCTACCAAAGCTTAACTCCGTTGAAACTACGAATGTTTACATCACAAAATATGGGAGAACATTTTATGATCCCTCAGATTCGTTTCCTTTCAGAACACCATATTGATGAATTAGCAGTCACTAAATAATTTTAAGTTCACCTCAATGACAATTTGGTGCACGAGAATAAGATCCCAAGGAAAGGTAAATGAAAATCATCAATATTTGTAAGCAAGAATTAATCTTACCCATCTTGCTTTAATTTTTTCCTCTGTAGATCAGAACTCTGCATTACCTGCCTTCCTGCAAATTTAAAATATTTCAAAATATCATGGAAAATTTTTTAGAGGCAAAGACAGCAATATATCTCTTACTATTTTCCTCCCTCGTCAGGACAGTTCCGAAGCTTCTCACAGGTAAATGTTTTTCCTCGGGGTACTCCTATAGTTGTAAAAATTTAGAGACCAAAACATAGTAATAAGTTATTTGGTGAAAAATTAAATCAAACTAACTTAATAGCTGGAGACTACATACATCAGCATCTTTCGTTTTCTGCATTGAGCGTACAAGAAATTTCTTGTAAGTATCCTTCAACTTTTCTGTTGGTTGAGCATTCCTGTAATGAAGGAAAAGGGTTTAAAAGAGAAATTTATGCAAATTTCAAATGAGAGAAAGAAGAATATCTACATCTCTAAGGTAGCACAATTATTCTAATTTGAGTTCCAGATTTTATAAAGCTGGCAGAAATTCCTGTTCTATCTTAGTACTCCAAGCCTCCATTAAAGCCCATGTAATCCAAATTTTCCAAAATATTTTAACCTTTCAACCATGTTAGACAGAGAAATAGTAAGAGGGAGAGATTGGATTCTTTCCGTGAGTGCCGTTAGCAATAGTTACACATGAACTAAAATCTACCTAGTTAAAACATTGTGATATGATAATACCACCATCATATATAATTCATATTTCCTCAAATGCTGCAAATGTAGACTTCTACTACCGAACCAACTTGAAAGTATTGTTAACTGGCATGGAAAACCACCAAGTTAAAACATCATGGAGATCATATTGATATGATAGTACCCCATCACATATAATTCATATTTCCTCAAAAGCTGCAAAAAATAGACACCTAATCCCCAAGCAACTCGAAAGAATTGTTGAAAGGCATGAGACTTCAATGTACAGCTATATACTATATAGTTTTATAAGAAGTAAATCAAGCAAAGCATTACGTATCTATATTTGCTTAAAGCAGATGACGTGTTAGAAACAGAGGCTACCTAGATATCCCAAGACTGAATATGTCATTTGCAGCTTTCATCTTAGACTTGGATTCCATGTGCAATCCATATGCTATGTAGTATATAGAATGGGTCTTCCCAATATCATTTGCATCCAGGAAACCAAAAATCACTTCTGCATCGACACAGTTTTCAGCCTACAAACCAATTTATTCATAATGAGAAGATCAGCCAATGAATTTTAAACAGGTAGCAGACATCAGAATGCAGTGAACCAGTAATCATAGCGAAAAGAACCCACATATTCCAACCAAACTTTGAGGTAGCGCAGATCATCCTTGTAGCGTTCTGAATGCCAAAATGTACGGACGCATTGTTCATATATAACTACCAATCCCGAGCCGTCTCCACCAGATGGAAATGCCTCTTGAACCCATTTAATACACCTTCAATAAATAAAAGGGTAACATCAAGTTTGGAGGGTTTTTCAAGACTAACTATCGTGAAATTGAAAATACTCACTGTAGCCACGGTTGAAGAGGATCATCTCCTTGATACCCATCGATCGCCTCGATCATTTTCCTGAACCAATTAACGAAGAAACGATTTCAGTAAATGTGAAGAAACTTACAGTGAGAAAAGAAAATAGAAAGAAAATAAAATTAAAAGATACCTTCGATTATCAAGAAGAGATTTCTTGCGTGGAATGTTGTTGTGAGAAGCAAGGGCTGCGTTTAAGAGACGAATATTGCGGCCTCTCTTCAAAGGCCTAACGTTCTCCTTGAAGAGTTCCCACTCGTTCCCAGTCTCTCGTTTGGAAGCAAGAAACTCTGTCTCTGGATCCATAATCTGAATAATTTCAGGGTTCTCCATTTCCTCTATTTTTCTTCTTCTTCAATTTGCAGCAGTAGAGAGAGAAACAAGATTCGAATTTTGAAAATCACACAACGGGGCGGTGGAGGAAAGTAGCCGTTAACACATATATGCAAATGCCAAGCTCAAGTGACAAAAGGACTGTTATGTTATGGGCCGGGAACGGGGCACGGAAATATTTGTTGGAGTGTTTCCAAATACACCCGCTCGCCTTTTAGTACACTTTAACATTATTTCAACCATTAACCTCATGCTTAAACAAATTTTATATATAAAAATTAACGTGTAAAATGGTATTGTTATTTTATATATCATGAAAAAATTTTTTTTTTAACCAATTATATAATTTTGTATAGCAATGCATAACAAAAGTTTGCAGAACTCTGTGGTTTAACATTATTATTTTAAGATAAATACAAACTTCTTTATTTTTCATTTTACTTTCATAAATTTTTACTTATTACCAATAAAAATATAAATTAACATAAAATGACCATATTAATTAATAAAATATTAAATTAATAGTTTTTATTATTTTTGATAAATATTGTTATATATACAGACATAATAAAATTATATTATGTTGTATATTTATAAAATTATGGAAGTAGAGAAAATTTTAAAAAATAAAAAAAAAAAGTATATTTCTAAACAATATTACATTGTATTCAAGATAACTATACTAATATCAGTTTGTAAACTTGCGTTGGTATCGAGCATTACTGTTCGTTAGGTAATCGCAAGAACGGATCAACGGCAGTCTTGGAGTTTATCCCAAATTTCCAATGTAAGTGGTTGAAGTGGATAAAGCTTTCAAATGGCTGACAAAGACCTACTACACACGGATTCATCAATCACCGCTCCGCCGGTACAACGAAAATTGGAAAAACATTATTAACCAACAAAATTACCAAAAAACCACAATTGATTCCCGTCTTTACCCTCATTACCTGGGAGTATTTACGTAAATCGACTAACAAACAATAAAATTCCAAAAACAGAAGCCTCTTTCTCGGATGATTACCTGCACAAATTTCAGAAGAGTCGATCTACCGTTCAAGCCAGAGCAATCGAAACAATGTTGTCTTTACCTGTTCTTATCGCTCCTCCAACCGGATTATTTTCTTTGAGATCTTCATCCGATACTTTCCGTTCGAAGAGATTAGCAGTATTTTCCGTTAATAATCACAATGCGGAGCAACGGAATCTGACGATGAGAGCGACGGGAATGGCGAAGTTCAAGGGAACTCATATGCGAGAGAAGAAATTAACGGAGATGATCGAGCAGAAAGTAACGGAAGCGAAGCAAGTTTGCGAGGGAGATGAGAGATCCGATGAGTGTAAAGTCGCTTGGGACGAAGTGGAGGAAGTGAGCCAAGCGAAAGCTGATCTGAGGCTGAAGCTCGAGAAAGAAGATCCTCTTGAATCGTACTGTCTGGATAATCCTGAAACGGATGAGTGTCGTGTTTATGAAGATTGATAGGAAACATGATTGTAGAAGCCATGAATAACTTTTGTGTTTTTGCACAAAAATTATTAACCAGTTGTGGCTTTGTTATTTTGTTTGAAGGCGATTAGTATTGTATGTGTGTGCATAATTTTGAAGTCTGCTTAATTGAATTGCCGAAAATAAAAATAGTTAGGATTCGCTGCTTTGTTTGGTGTATTGTGTTGCGGTACTTCTGCAGCGCTTGGGTTTAATATTGCGGTGGTGTTTCTGCCACGATGAACATTCATTTTCTTGTCGAATTTATTCGACAGTGCTTCAGTTTGGTCTTGCGGGGGTCTGCTTACTGTGGTTTTACGTTTAAAAACCACGATACAGCAATATCAAACGAAAAATCGTATTTCTTGAGAACACAAAATTCTGGAGAATTGAGTTTCGGTACCGTTCCTCTGAATTTTGTAGTACTAATTACTGCTTGGCTAGCTCTCTAACACGATCAGATTTGTAAGCATCTCTTCCATTCTCTCGTTTGCACGGTCCTACGTCATAGACACGAACAATTTTGCCTCTTTGGTATTATTGTAGTCCTGCTATGCTGGATTTTTATTCTCGTAACTGTTGTGACATTTACACCAACAGTAACCTCACATATTTAAAACCAAAGTATTTGTGACATAAAAATTAGAAAATGCTTTTTAGATATGGTGACATTTACGCAAGCACCAGTGTAATGTTAATATGAACCTGCCCATATACAGTTTTTTAACCTGAAAGCAAGTAATGAAGTATAATACCATAGATGCAACAAACAAGAGTAGCCGAAAAAAATATGGAACTATCCAAAACTCACCAGAGCAGCATAAATTCGGGCATCAGAGTTGTCAAGGTTAAGCAATGAACTCCCAAAAGCTAACATCCAACATTTAGCAACGCGATGCTACATCTTTAATGAAAAATGCAAAAGTTTTACTTGTTTTCAAGTGATATTAAACATCTATGATCAATTTAACATAGCATCAGCTTGTTAAGCACATGTCCATGTACAAGCAAGTGCCATCACAGCAGTAAGCACACAGTAAGGAGCTGAAACATGACAACAAATACAGAAAAGGAGTTTCCTTCTAAGTGACACATAAATTAGACACTGAACGATAAAAGGACAAACAAGTCTGTGTTTACTCTCTTCCGCTGTCATCATCAGGGACCCCCGCTTCTTTCACATCGACAGCAAAGCTATATTCCTGATCACAGCCAAGGTAGGAATCACACATGAAATAGAGCGTATATGTTTTCTTCCCAACTTCAGCAGGTGCAGCAAAATCAAGCTTCACCCTGGATTTTCTTTGAAGAGACACTCTCTTGATGGCAAGTAATTGATTCATCTTCGTATCACCAACAACAAGCCACCATCCTTCCTCCTTGGCTTTGGGATATCTGGGAGCATCAACAGGTCCCACCTCCGTTCTTCCTTCTAGATCCCGCTCAAGAGTGACCTGCAATGTAATGTCTTCACCAGCCCTGATATTTTCACTGTCCTGCACATCGTACGACATATCAATGTTGGGGAACCTATTGCAGAACCTAGCAATATCAAGTAACTGCAAATCCGACATTTGCAATAGTTCCTGACGTTCATCATCTTCCATCTCAACCAAATCAAAGACCGTCTCTATACTTTTTCCAGGATTCTCTTGGCACTTCTTGGCCAACTCTTTTGTAAAATGGGGGAGCTGAAGAAGCATGGAATCCCGTTCCCACATCCCTTGGGTCACCATTTGACTAACTTCCATTGCCAAAAGTGCAAGGCTCAACCAACCGTTACTTGAGATGACATCCACCATTGCCTGAAGCAATCTACTAGCAGAAAGGAGCACCTCCCGCTGATCCAATGCTATGTTGCCACCCACATGTTGCCTGGAGAAATGAGCTTGAAGAAGCGCATTTGCCTTCACATGGGGATCCGTACATTTTGGATTATCAAATGAGAACCTCTGATGATTGATTAACCTCCGAACTACCTCATCCTCACCAGGTCGTATAGGTAGTTGTGCATACTCTGATGCAGAAGCAAGTATCTCCAGAAGACCCTTCATCTTCGTCTTTGGAGTCAAAGAAGAACTAAAGCGTTCAATAGTCGTGTAACTGATATAATAATAAGAAGCAATCATGCCATGATTCGAAGGAGAAAGGTCCACATCATCTTCTATAATAATACACTTGCTTGCTTCCAATTCACTCAAAGTGTTCTCCACAAGCTCTGAGAGGTGGTCAGAGAGATGCCTGTGACTCACACCCTGGAGATTGTAGTAGTTCGGATTTTGAGTGAGCCTCCTGTACATGAACGTCCAAGTGAGATAGTCCACAGCATCTTGCTTGTTTTCAATAACTCCTGCAACAATTTCTGCATTGAAATTGTCATGCAGGAAATGATGCAAATGACTTTCCACAGGAAAAGCTTCATACAAGAATTTTTTGTAGTATTCTTTACGAGGAGCATGGCATAGGATGACGCATTTTCCAGAATTATCAAGTAGAGGTCGACTTGCATGACCCATCATCTGTAACAGATCTGTAACAGGGTAGTCTGTATGAGCATTTTCCTGCCCATCATAGTATTGTGTGCCCATCACCACCACCAAATGCGCTGTCAATGGCACTCCCCAACACATGGAACTACTCATAACACAAACCTTAATCCACCCAGCTTCAAACAGATTCGCTACAACTTCTCGATCCAAAGTGCTTAATCCCTCGTGCAAGTAGCCCACCCCATGACGTAGTGTGTCTTTCAACATCTCTTCCTTGATTTTGTCAATAAATTGCTCCACCTCCTCAGCAGAACGCAATAGAAAAGCTGATTTCTGGTCACTGTTCATACTTGAATACGTCATCAAATCTACTGCAGTTAGTCTGACATATTTTCTTGAAGGGACAAAAACAAGAGCCGGTTTGTCATTCTTGGCATGTTGGACAATTGAAGTGTATGTTGGTTTTGTCATTGCTTGCATCCTTGCTTCAAAATTGGCTATGTCTACTCCCTGAATATGTATTTCCAGAGGCACGGGACGAACGCCAGGGGGAAAATTGAATAGACCATGAGAGGTAGCCCCAATCCATTCCCCAAGATCCTTGGCATTTGCCAGGGAAGTTGATAAAGCCACAAGACGGATCTTGTTCTCAACCTGACTAGCAATATATCTCATCCTAGAAACAATCACCTCCAAGACAGGACCACCTTGACCCCCAATCAAGTGCAGTTCATCAATGATAAAAAGACTAACCTGCTGGACATACTTCCTCTGCTTCCAGCGGCGCGATAAAGCATCCCATTTCTCTGGTGTGCTGATCATTATCTCACCTTTCTCAAGCAGTTTCAGGTCCATAGCTGTTTCCCCTGTCAATTCAACAACCCGCATTCCAAGACCTTTGCCAAACTTTCTCTCCCAGTCACGGAAACGTTCTTTAGCAAGAGCTTCAATGGGTGCTATGTATACAGCACGCATGACACCATTTTCAGATGCTTTTTGATGATTTCTCAATATGGCAAACTCTGCACATATGGTCTTTCCACTCCCTGTTGGGGCAGCAACTAAGACATTATCATCCGTATTGTACAACACAGTAAAGACCTGAGTCTGGATAGGATTAAAATGCTTAAAATCCTGATAAAGAGCTTCATATGAGGGATTCCGCAATGCTGTCACAGGGAGAGGTTGCAAGTCCAAGAGCTCTGTAGGAGGAGGATATTTTTCTGGCAAAATAAGATGCCTAAATGAGACAGGTAAAACAGTTTGTGATCCAAGCCATTTATCAGAAACTACTCGGATAAAATACTGTGGTGGCAACGGTTCATAGATGGGCACTGTGAAATTTAACGTGTGGTCCTCATCTATAAACTGTTTCTTCAACATAAAATATTCATGATGAAGAATGTATTCACCATCATTATCCTCCACAATTACCCAAAATGGCTCCACATACCCATGGACCTTATCATCCCACTGGAAGTCTGGTGTTATTGTAAGTTCAACCCTCAAAACAGTGCGAGTAATTGGCTGGACATGCGCTGAAAGGATTAGTTTTGGGAATTGGTGAACAAACTTATGAAGAGTCCTTCCCATCTTTGGGTAACGAATGAGCTCCCCAAGCTCCTGTGATGAGAGATCATAATACCTTTCCCATGCAAAATCTTTCTTCTCTAACTTCATTAAAATTTCATTCGGGATTCCATTGAACTGACGAAGAGGTGTTTGAACACTCCACATCCTCTTGGTAACCATTTTACTCAAGTTCAATGCTTTCTCAGCCAGTTGTGCCCAACCACGTTTTAAGACAATCTCAAAAAGTGCTCGCAAGAGACGTCCAGCACTCTAACCAAGAAAAAGAAAAGAAATGAGGAAAGACATAAAAATAATGTGATCAAATAGGAAGACATAAAGAAAAAAAACATGGAAAAAAACAACTGACCTGAGTTATAAAGACCATGTCAGAAGTCAACGAAAGCCCTTCAAGCTTCAGCTGGGAAATATATGCCTGCAGCAAAACATTAATCTTGGCACTAGGTTCTTCCAGGCTTTCCTTGACAGGAATGGGAACACGATCCAAAAGCTTTGCCAGCTCCATCTTCTCATCTTGTCTCACTGTCACATATTTAAATTCTTCGCTGAGCGAGAACAACCGACAAAGCTCTATGTCCCCCATTGTTGGCTTCAAATGCTCATTATATGTGGATATTGTCCCATGACTTATATAATAATAGCTGGCAATGCGACCCAAGTCTGTAACTTGGAAATATCCACTTTTCCTATCGTACTTTATCAAATTATTTCTGTCCAAGATAGTCGCAGCAGTATGAATCTGTGAAAAACGAAAAATCATAGTCACAAACATAACGTCCAGTAAATGAAAAGAAAGAACTAAGAATTCACAGTTAAAAGGCCAACAAGATGAAAAATGAATAAAATCACTCCAGCAATTTAAAAGACAGACTATAAATGCTGCCATATTAATTAAACCGGGCTTCAGATAAGCAGAATCGAAGAAGCATTCTTATTATTTTTTTCCCCTTCATGGGAACTGCAAACACTCAAACCAATAGAATATTCATCAAACAAATCAAATGAGAAAAAATGAAGCAGCTTAGTGCTGTTAGCTACCATGCATAGATAACAACTTCATATACATTCAAGTAACCTTTTCTGCAAAACAATGCCTATATACATAAAAAGGAGAGAGGAGTAACAATGTCCCACATGACAAATACAACAACAAATTTAATAGTTTTGTCAGCAAATTACACCGGTAATATTAATCGAAATTTGCATTATTTCAATCAAACAGAGAGACAACGCATATCCCCATCCATTTCCCCAACCCATCCACAAAATGGATGACAATAACTAACTAGCTACAACAGTTGAAAAACATAACATGCATCAAGCAAGATCAAGCCAATCACAACAACAAACCATGCAAACTTAAAGAATATGAAACCATAAAATGTACATGTATATAAATATAAATGTAGTACAGCATTTTACGCTTACCAAATCAGCTCTTCTCTCCCCCAATGTGATGTCTTCTTTCAGAACCTCAGGTGACAAACCATAGAGTGCAGGATTTCGTAACATACGAATGTACAAGTAAGTGTATCCAATCCAGTTGCAGGCTTCTTTGGCATTTTGTACAGTTCCAAGGACAATTTCCGCATTCAATTGATCTGCCAGTTTAGACACAAACTGACTTTCAATTGGGAGTTGCTGATTCATTAAAGAGAGATAGTACCGAAGCTCAGAATGACCAGTGATGATGATCCCTTCCCCATATGAATCATACTGAGGCCTTCCAGCACGACCAAGCATCTGCATGATATCTAGAGGACTAAGCTCTGTCCATGCCCCTTTCTCTGGATTGTAAATCTGGGTTCCTTTGATGATCACTGTGTGAGCAGGCAAGTTCACCCCCCAGGCAAGAGTTGCTGTGGAAACCAACACCTGTATATGACCATCGCCAAAAAGGTCTTCAACAAGTTGGCGGTCACCTCTTGTCATCCCAGCATGATGAATTGCAAAACCATAAGGCAGAAGATCTTTAAGATCATTGCTCTTGACCAATTCTATTTGACTTTGCAGAATCTCGCGGCTCACACTGTCCTCCTTCAAGAACCTACCAAGGGTATCATTCTCAAGTGCAGTGTCTCGAATTGCACGAGCTGTTTTTGCAGTTTCCTTCCTTGAGTGGACAAAAATAAGGACTTGATGCTTTCCAGCAACAGCCATAACCTTTTCATAACACAAATCATTCATCAACTGAAACCTTTGCAGCGGTTTTTTAACTTGGATGCCAATGTACTGTTGAGAGAGAGGGACAGGTCTGTAGCTATTGTCAAAATGGAACAACCCTTTCCCCAAGTCCACCCGTAAAAACAATGCCACATCTTCATAATTAGGAAGGGTAGCAGATAATCCAACCAACCGAATATGTTCTTTTGAGGTTTCAATCTGCCTAACAGTTCTAGCAACAATGCTTTCAAGCACAGGTCCTCTGCTATCATGTAGCAGATGAATTTCATCAATAATCAGCAGTTTCACAAGTTGTGTGTAGGTGCGATCCCCGGACTTTCTAGTAATAATATCCCACTTCTCAGGAGTCGTAACAATTATTTGAGTCTCTTCAATTTGTTGGCGAGTAAGTGTCTGGTCTCCACTCAGCTCCCTCACCTTAACATCATAAATCTGCAAGCGATTGGATAAATTACCCACAACTTCAGCAACAAGAGCTTTCATAGGGGCCACATAGACAATCTTATAATTGCTATGGTTGAAAGAACCATCAGGATTCATATTCAATGCTAACTGCTGAAGTATGGTAAGCACCGCAACATTAGTTTTCCCTGCTCCAGTAGGAGCACACAACAGAAGGTTATCAGCTGAAAAGAGGGCAGACTCATAGACTCTACTCTGCACTCTGTTCAACTGTGTCATTCCTTTGAATGCTGGCTGTGCCCATTCTGGCATGTCTGATATCTTTATAAATTTCTCATTGGGATCCAGTGGTTTTGGCTTCATAGCTGGCACATGAATTTCTTCATATCCCTTGCTTGGAAGTCTTGAAGACCCATTAGGAAGATCACACTTTTTATTTGCCATAAAAAGACCGCCTTGCTCAAAAGCAAGGCTGTCCAAATCGAGCAATTGACGCTGGCCCAACCAACCACCATCTGTATCTCTATCAACAAGGACCCTTCGATCCCTGTCACCGTCTGCAGAACTCTCATCCTTCAGTCGGCGAGCCTCTTCTCTAATACTCTTCTCCAGGTTCTTTTGCCTCTCCTTAGCAGTTGCCCTTGTGGCATGCAATTGCTCCAATATTGCAGCCAAATCTGGACCCAAATTCACCATATCCTCCTCAATCCTCTTCCTCTCTTCTTGGTCTTGGGATCTTGCCAAGCGAGTACACCACACAATCTTCAACCGATTACGCAACAAAAATTTAATAAGGCTGAACTTATCAAACTGAAGATGATAGAGCAGTTTATTCTCAACTTCCCTGTCATCCCCCTCAGCAAGTATCTTAAGAACGTCTTCTGCAAGTTTCTGGCACTGTTGTGGATCAATCTGCTGGTCATAAGCTTGAGAGATTTTCCTTTGAAGCCAGTAAGCATCAATATCCTGAACATTAAGACTCATGCCCTCGTTAGCATCACGTGAATCATCATCATCAATCCCACCACCCATTTGCATAGCTGAAGAACTGTTGGGCTCAGCCACATCATCATCACTCTCTTCATCCTCCTGCACCATATCCAAATCACTCTCTTCATCCTCATCGTCATTCTCTTCAAACTCAACAGCCACACCCATGTCATCATCAAGAGCCTCACCGCCATTAACCACATCAGTTGCAGCATCACCTCCGTCTTGGTAATCAGAAATAAGCTTCCCAATGGAAACAAGCTGATCAAACACAGGATTGGGAATAGGGTTCAACAACTTCTCAATCTCCTTCTTCTTATCCGGATTTTTAACAGTATCATTCTTAAGAACAGCCAAAATCTCATCAGCAGCAGCACTAACAATATTAAGAGGCTGACCACCCAACTGTTGTTGAATGACACTAAGCATAGCCTCATAAGCAGCCCTGGTCTCCTTCGTTTTGGGCTGATAAGTACCTTCATCAGAGGCAGTAAGAACGCTCTCCTCTCGGAGCCGGCGTCTCTTGCTCTGTCTCGCTGGGGCAGCATCAGTATCCAGATCACGCTCCTTCTTCTTCTTCGACTTCTTCAATTTCTCCTCCAATTCAGGAGGTCTACCTCTGTAAGCCCTATCACCAAAGCTTTTGGGATCAATCTTACCCCATAGAGTTTCCGGCTCACCGGTCGGCTCATGGGTATCACGGGGGCGAGAATCAGTTGTTAACACTAAACTAGAATTCGCTCTATACTCATACTGCTTGAATCGGGCGTGTGCCTCCGCACCACCGCCGAGATGAGCCATTTGACCAGAATTAAACCCAAAACAAACCAAAAACCTAGACCAAATGCAATTACTGATTATACAGAAGGTCTAGGTTTTGACGAAATAGAATTATAAGCAAAACCCTAATTAAACCCTGACACTAACTAGTGCAGATTCGTAAACAGAGCAATCAATAAAGATCGAACGGAAACCTAAAGTGAAATGAAATCACTCACAGTCATATACGGCTTCGATTCCCAGTTCCCGTCGCAACGTCTTATCACGAACAGCTGGGGAAAATCAATAGGGCTTCACGGCCTTACAAGCCGCCTTAAAACGGCAGTTCATTGATTTAAAGCGTAAGAGATTTATCTGATAAAACGCCGTCGTTTCAAGCTCTTTATCTTTTTTAATTAGATATTAACGGAATGGTCCTTAGTTTTTAAAAAATAACATTAAACTACACAATATATTTTTTTTAAACAAAAAAGTCCCAACCGTCTAAGGACGGTATTACGTTAATTGCGAGGGGTGAAATAATTTAGTTTTTAAATCTAATTTCTTCTTTTCTTCGAGCTCATGTCTCTAATGTTTTGACATAGGACAATTATGTAGGATTCTAAAATTAGATAAGTACAAAAGTTTCTTAAACACATATCAAAATATATGTAAATTTAATGTAGGATAAAGTTTTTTACCTACGATGATAAAGTCCCAAAGCACAAGACATCTTCAATTAGTACTATCCATGTGCAAAGAAAGCCATAGCCAAATTTGAAAAAAGAGAAAGCTTGATTTTGGTCTTTTTTCTATTTATTTTAAATTAAATTCTTTAATTTAAACTTAATCTTTTAATTTTAAAATTATATTTTAAAATTTTTTGATAATTTTTCTTATTAACATACCACCACGTAACTTATATTAGATTATATAGCATAGATATAGATAAATATTTTAAAATTTTTTGATAATTTTTCTTATTAACTTACCATATAACTTACATTAGATTATATACATATATATATATATTCTGGCCATTTGTGAATAATTTTTTTTTATATTTTTTTAAATACACAAGAATATTAATGTGATTATAAAAAATTTATTTTAAGTTAGTCTATCACGTTCCTACTCGTAGGGCCCACACGTGCAATCTCACATGCCTTCAAAACACATTCTAAACTCTGAACATATCTTTTTGACCTGTAAGACTTATTAAATACTTATACTCCGTATAATAATATTTATACATTTTAGAATAGTATCTCAAACTATTTTACAAAATACATATAATATAAGTATGTCTCTCAAAGACCTTTTCAAAAAAAAATTCTCAAACACAATATAAAAGTAGTTTACATTTAAAGTATATTATTTTAAAAAAACATTTTTTTTTATTCGTACAAATTAGTACATACAAAAGTTTATCAAAATATTTTCAGTAGACAAACTAATAGAACAATAAGTCAAAGCGAGAAGGATCCTAGTGAGTTTTAAACCTTAAATCAATCACCATCGCTAACGAACTCTCTACTTTGATCTTAATCTACTGAAACTGAAGAGTGAAGGGGTGAGTATACGAGAGTATACTCCGTGAGTGGATATAAAACATATACAAATATTTAAATTATTTAAATTAAAATACGTTAGAAAAATATTTAAAAATTTTATAAAGTTTATTCGTTCGATGAAAATTAAGACTACATCAAAAATTATTAAATAAGCCACCTTCTCGACGTTTACTCTAGTTAAAAACAAATTCAAACTATCAATGAATTTTTCATACAAATAAAATAATAAAATATTTAATAAAATTTAGTTTATATAATAAAATAAATAATGCATAATTTATTATAAAAATTAGACACATCGCTAACGTTAACTTAAAGTAGTCTGTAAATTTATACAAGACTGTTTTCTACATTTTTGCCTAATGGACCACCCCACTATAAATGAGTCGTCAACTCTTTTATAATAGCCCCATTGATGCACCACTCACCTGAATAACCACTGTCTCGATTTATCTTAGACTACTTAACTCTGTAGTTACAGTTTAGGCCCTCATGATCGTGACTTTCTCGACTTCAATGTCATAAATCAAAAGAAATTCATAATAATTGGTTTTCTAGTAATAATGAACATAAATTTTTTCATATATAAAAATAATAAAATTTCATATCACGAATATGTATATTATTAAGGTTTATAAAATAATATTATATAAAAATGTCATAATCAGCCTCCAGTCTCACCAACAAATCAATACAAATATGATAAAATCATCATGAAAAAAAATTATAAATATCATCAATTAATAAAATCACAAAATGTACAAATAAACTTTAAAAAAGAGAGATATTTTCTTGATCTTTATCATAATAAAATATTCGTCCCTCTGAAATATCTTAATTTATATAGCTAAAATAATTTTACTAGTGCAGAAAATAATTTCAAATATTTATAATATTATTTTTATGAAAGAAAAGAAAATACATAATTTCACTCACAAGCAAGAGAGGGTATACACTTTCCTAGTTGCTCCAACTCAAAATTTGCAATGTCAACGTCTATACATCACATTTTTATCCATATCATCAATTCACAGTTCTATAAACGTACTTATTTATCTATCCACATATTTATTATACTAAAACACCTATAAATTCATGAAAATCTACTTTTAACTAGCTCATTTTAGCTCATAAATATTATTTCTTAATATTACTCTAATGTATCAATAATTTTCTGATCAAGATATTTTATTTTCTAACAAATCTAGAATAATTCTAGTTTTATTTGTCAGAAAATATCGATACATTACTCCAATGTATCAATACTTTACCTTATTTTTTTCAGAAAATATCGATAGATTACTCCAATGTATCAATACAGTCTCTCAAGTATCGATACTATAGTCTAAAGTATCGATACATTTCTTTGTCCATCTTTTCTTACTTTTTAGAATCTAACTTTTTAAATTAAAAGTATCGATACTTTCTTCTAAAGTATTGATCTAGTTTATACCGTAATTATTTTTTAACTCTCAAAAATTTTCTTCACTTCAATATATCGATACATAGTCCCTAAGTATCGGTACTTTCATTTACAAGTATCGATATACCTTCAGTAAGTACCGACTCTTTCTTCTTAGAGCCTTATGTATCAATTATTTTGTCCTAAAGTATTGATACTTTCACTTAATATATCAATACTTCTTCCGTAATATCAACACGTCTTCTATATATTTGGACCTGCTTTTTTTAATATCAATATTTTCAATCCTATTTTTCAAAAGTATTAATACTTTTAATGATAAAATCAAAAATTAACCCCTAATTATTCATTTTAAGACTAAACCAACACAGTATTAATAAATATACCTTAAATTTTTTTAGTAAATCATATTATCATGAATAAGTCTATAATCTCCATGAAATATACATTTTAAAATGAGAAATACCTATATTACCTTTAAATTTAGGGGATGGGTCTTACCTAGTCGTAAATGTATTCTTAACTCTTTGACTTCAAACTCTTCAAAAGCTCAATAATTGTAGATAACATCTAATAATGCGTTATAGTACTTAAATTGAGAAAAGAAACTTTTCATTAAACTTTTACACTTTGATTATACCTACCATATGAGTTATGTCATTTCGTTGTCCAATTTTAATCAAGTAAAAATTTATGAAATGTTAAAATTTTAATCTTGATTTATTTACAAAATATCATTCAATATGTTATATACTCATTCTCACAAACTCTTTATATGACATTAAAATATAGATTTAGGTTTTAAATATTTATCAATAATATTCTAAGAACTTAACAAAAAAAATAGTGGTAATTCTCAATCTGATTTATTAAGCCAACGGATCCCATCTTAACTATCACTTATATACTTATATAAATAATATATAACCAAATCGATGTTATTATACAAGATACGACTAGTCTCATACGTATACACCATATAAATTATATGCATTTATATAAGATCTAATTGTAATGTCTTAAGTCAAAGAATTACATCACGCATTAATACAATATTACAATAAATCATTGACTATATACTTATCATATGATTTATCATTCTTTAGTTATATTTGAAAGACAATTCTATAACTATTAATCGTTACTAATACACTTATGACATGACTTTAATTATCACTCTCACTAATATCATTTTATGATATTCATTGACGATATTCAGTATGTTTGCTTTGTGATATTGTTGTCCAATCAATACTACATTCGTAAGAAATGACTAATAATTTTATTTAACTTTTATATGAATTATCTAGAGATTTCACTCATATTTTTTTGTTTTATTGCATGAAGCGTTAAATAAAGTGGTATACGTATATGAATAAAGAACATTTTCCTTTATTTATTAATAAAAATACAATAAATGATCATATGCCATGAAATTAATAACATGAATAGTTTTTAAGGCTTACACTAATAATCTTTCGCTTGCATTAAAATTATTTACTGTTGTATTTCATACCCATCTTTCAAGATGATTGTCTAACTATTTTATTGTTATCGCTTTAGTCAGTGAATTAGCTATGTTATTTGTTGAAGATGTTTTCTATACAAGTATTTTCTCGATTTTAATAAACTCTTTTAAAATATAATATTTATGCTGAATATATTTAGACTTTTATTGTACTCTAGATTCCTTTACTTATTAATAGTATCAATATTGTCATAAAAATATAGTAATTAGATAACTTATGCTAAGATTGACATATAGTTTAAACACATATTTTTGCATCCAAACAACTTCTTTTATTACTTTTAAAATGGTAATATATTCAGTTTTTATAGTAAAGTCCATTATCATATCTGTTTGAAGCTTTTTTAATGACAACACCTCATTAAATACAAAAGTATAATTGCATATAGACTTTCTTACATTCACATTTGACTGCTAAAATCTGAGTATCCTTAAATACTCAACTTTTAACATCAATAGCTCAAAATTAAATCTTTAATCCTTTTCAAACACTTAAAAATTAATTTAATAGCTGAGTAATGTTTCTCCTTTATATTAGCCTATTGTCTACTTATAACACTTATAACATATACTATATCAGGTCTATATATAGTATTTGCGTGCATTAAGCTACTTATAACCAAAGTATAAGGTACATTACACATTTGTTGCACCTCTTCATTTTTTTTTTTTAATTTATATCTGTAAAAGGATTAAGATCATTCATAAAGGATAAAAAATCTCTTTTAGAGTTCTCTATATTGAATTTTTTTAGTATCTTTTATGTACAACTTTTAGAATAATCCTATTGTCCTCTTTGCTCCATCTTTATAAATACAAATTCTAAGGACATAGGTTATTTTTCTTAAATTTTTCATAGAAAAAATTTTGAATAATCAGATTTTTTTTTTCTCAGTCATCATACCAATATCATTGCCTATCAATAATAGTTGTCTATATATGATATAAAAAAATATGATAGCATGATTTTTAACCTATTTATAAATACAAAGCTCATTTTAATTTTTTTCAAAATCAAACAATTTGATTACCACATCAAATTATATAAATATCATTCCAACTGTAAAAAGCTTGCTTTAATCTATATATATATATATATATATATTTGTCAAGATGCCATTAAAAAATGACATTTTTATATCCACCTTTTAGATCTTATAATCATGGTATACTGTAATAACTCACATAATTTAGATGGACTTAATCATAGCTACAGAAGAGAAAGTATCCTCGTAATTAAACCCTTATTTCTTAATATATCATTTTATAACTAGTCATGCTTCATAGATCTTTACCTTGTTAACCTTACTAATTTTTCTTTTGAAGATTTACTTACAGCTAATAGAGAAAACTTCTTTTGGTGGATCACTAATTATATAGAGTTAGTATATATACATAAATTGAATCTCAAAATCTATCACCTCTAGCCATTTTTCTAAAACTTTATTCAGGATAACTTTTTCATAACTTTTAAAGATCATTACTATAATTAGTCCCTTCTATTAAGTAAGAGTCATACTTGTATTCATGAAAAAGTCTATATCACTCTGGAGGCTGCGATATTTAAAAAAATTTTGAGTTAGAACTAGAACTGAGATTTACTAATTGGACGATCAACATCAATATCATTGGCTTAAGCTTCTAAAACCCTTTCCTTAAATTCAATTTTTCTTCTTACACTATCTTTTTCTAAGAATTGTATGTTCTTATTGAAACTATTTGATTAAAGGAAAAGTAGAAATAATATTATAAATAATATTTTAGATATATAATAAACTAACCTTTTTTTGATTTTGTATCTAGCTTATTAGTGTTAAGTAACTTAACATAAGTTAGATAATTCTAAATTATCGTATAATTGAGACTGGGACTTTATATCTTATATAGAGTTTTTTAGACTGCTTTTGATGAGACTTTGATCAGAATATATATAGTAGTTAATAAGACATATCCCTATAATGATATTGACAAGTATGCGAAACTCACTGTGAATTGTATTATATTTAATAGGACATTATTTTTCGTTTTTGTTACACCATTCAACTGTAATGTATAAAAAAAAGTTAGGTGAAAAAATTATATCATTCTCTTTTAAGAATTTTTAAAGCTCTGCACTTAAATATTCTCTTCTACAATCTTATCACAAAATTTAATATTTTTTTCCATTAATTTCTTTACTTTATTTTGAATTCTTTGAACCTTTCAAAAGATTTAAACTTGTAGTTCATTACATAAATGTACTTTACTGTGACATGTTATCAATAAAGGTAATATAATACTCAAATTCTTCTTTGACTTTTGTAATGAATGTTTTATATGTTAGTATTGTATATCCTAAAATAATTCATGTTGTTAGTTCTTGGCATATTGTATTGAATTATTATAATAATATGTACTATAAATATATTTTATTAATAAAGAAATTATTTTAATTCATATGTATATGTTGCTTCTTCTATCTAATCATACTAATAATAAAATATACATTGAAATATCCAAGATCATTAAGTTATCTAAAATATTTTTTACAAAAATAATATTAATTAGGTATTGATATTGCAGTGTAGGTACATTGAATGTCTTCGATAAATATTATGAGATAATATTAATGCGAGTGATATGATAGTCATATCATTAAGATATTAGTGTATAATAATAGTTAGAGAACTATTATTTAAACGTGATCAAAGTTATGATAAATCATACGAATGTATATTATAAATAATTCATCATTGAATTATATGAATATGTTAACTACTCCTTAAACCTAAGATATCATAGTTGTTAATCGGTAGAGATATATATAGTTCATATGGTGTATAAATACGAGACTAATTATATCTTGTACATAAAAGCCAGTTTGATTATGTGTTATTTATATCAAGAGATAAATAATTATCAGATAGAATTTATTGACTCGATATAAAGAATTTCGAAGTACCATTAACTCAATCTAAGTTTAAGTTCTTGATTAGATATTAATAAATTTTTGACTAAAGCACAAATATCATACGAAGAGTTTGTAGTGACAAGTTTAGCTTGTATTGATTAATTATTTAATTAAAACTGAATTTAAAGTTTTGATAGTCATAAATCCTAATTTAGTTGAGATTAGACGAATGAAAGAAGACTGTTCATACAAAACCTATAATTAGTTATAAAAGATTATAAAGATTTTCTTCATTATAATTGAAGGATTATGACACATTACTAAATGTTAACGATAGTCGTTGAGAATTCGAATTATTCAAAATGAGATATATAAGACTAATTTCAACTCATGACTAATATCATAATGAACCTAAAAGATCACAATATAAATCTCGACTTATCTTTGTTATTAGAGAGAGTAAATAATATCCGTCAAAGAGGTAACACTCTTAAAGACATTATTTAGGTAAAAAATTATAAACAATTTATGCGTTAAATAGTTTAATTAATCGAGAGCTTGAAAAATTGACTTGATTGTAATTTAAAGTAAGTTATAATATTTTAAAAATTTTAGAAATATAAATAAAATTAAAATAAATTTAATCAAAATAAGTTGATCGAATTTGAGGTCAATTTATAATTTTCAAAGTTAAGGCTTACATAATATTTTATATTTACTATTAAGAAACTTATTGGAGAAGCTTTAGGATCCATTTGTCTTTATTGAAAGGACTAAAAATATTATGATAAATGAAGAAAAAGTAAAAATATGCCAATTTTTCATTTTTTTAGTGCATTAATTTATTTTTTCACCATTTTTGAAAGCTCTCTCTCTAACGAACTAAGTAAGGAGCAAGAAAGGGCATTTAATTCTCTTAAAGACACTTAATTTTTAGTATTGGTCTTTATTAATTATCATTAAGGATTAATAATTTTTAATTAATTTGATTAATTATACTTTAATGCCATACATGTAAACCCATGCCCAATTTTAAGTTTTGCATTAGTTCATTACTCACACTACACGCATGACATCTATATGTATGAGTTTTAATGGTTCTTTTACTCTCTCATCTTTACTCTTAAAGAGAGAGTGAATCACCTTCCTTTGAAGGCATAATTTACAAGTTAGATAAGATTTTAAATCTAATAAATTCAAAAGTCTATTTTCTTCAAACTAAATCAATCACATATCTTTTATATGATCTATTCTATGATATCATAAATATTTAAAATTTATATTGCTATGAATTTTTTTATTAGTAATAGATTTTATTAAATAACTATTGTTTAATTTAGGAACATATAAACTATTTGTATTTATCACTTTACTAATTAATATATTTTTCAAATATATCAAACATTTATTTTTATTAAATTGTACATTGTAACTAAATTTACAAAATACAAATACAAAAACAATGTTTTTAATAGTCTTAGTAAAATATAAAACTGAATCTAATCTCAAAATGTGTTTGATAAATAATCTAAAATCATCAGATCATCGACTTCTGTAACAACTGTTACTCTATTAACTATTTTTAAAATAATCTCGCCTCTCAACAATGTAGAATTATTCAACATTACCTGCAGAAAACGCACACATGAGATGTAATTGCTAAATCTAATATTTAGGAATAATAATCAAAACTAACATTTAATTCATAATTGATTATATTATAACTATAAGTATTAGTACTTTTTTTAGCCTTTTTAAGACCATTAAGGTACATAAAATAATTTTTTTTCAATGTCTTTTTTTTTTCAAGATATAGGCACTATTTTCAAAATTAAGAATAATTTTTATATTTTTTAGCCAATCCTTAAAATTTAACCTATCAAAATATTATTGTCCATTAATTTGAGGAAAATATTGTTAGCCATTTTTGTATATTTTGTTACCATAATTGTTTAAGAAATTAATAAAAAATAAAAAAGCTTATCATCGATCTATATTAAATCAATTAAACAATTTAACTTATTAGTTGCTAATCGTATTAACTCCGTTATTTAATTTGAATTCTACATTTTCTAATTTAAGATTCAAAAGTTCCGTTAGATTTTAAATAATAGTGAGAAATCAAGTTTTTATCAAAATCAAACATCACATCTTAGTCGATCAATCTCAATAAGTAGAAAACTCATTTCTTTTTACATTATATATAAGGCTCAATTCATTTTCTTTATCCTAAATTTGAATGCCTCATATAATAAAATCTTGGCTCTTTAGGTCAATTAAATTCAAATTATTGTACTTTCTAAAAATATTATTTTCATCTCATCCTCATATTTTATAATTTTAGTTAAGACAAAAATACGTACACAAAAATCAAATAACTAAATTTAATTTCATAAATTCTATACCCCCACATTTTAGAATCTTAAAATAATAAAATTTACATTAAAGAAATTTTTATTATCCTACTGTAAAAGACAAAGACTTAATAATTTTATTAGAAAGTCAATATGTATATAAATCTTACACTTGTCACACATATATTAGAAACATATAAATTATTAAACATGTGATTTTTATAAAACACATATTTATATTAAACTATCTAATATTTTATTAATATTTATTTATTACATAAATAAATATTATCATTAACAAATATACATATATCTATGACATATGCATATACATATACATGCTTTTATTACAAGTGTTTTAATCAATAACTAGCAGTGGTAAAAAATGTGAAAGTAAAGAAATCAAACTTTTTCATTACCAAGTATCTATTTATATGTTAATCCCATCATCAAACATGTTTAATCTTGATAAAAAATAATTTTTTTATCAAAATAAATACTTGTTCGAAAACATTAACACATAATTCTAAGTATTTTTTATCTATTTAACCATTGTTTCATCAAAAGGAATACAAATTGATAAACATATCCATCTCTTATGCAAAACATCCACCAATTTTTTAAAATCTCATCTCAATGACCTCTATTCTCAATAAAATATGAAATAACAAGTATTCAACTCAAGTAAGAGTTCATAATCTCACTATGAATTATCTAATCATATTAAATTTAGTTGGCAAAACACTTTTTCACTAAAAATCCTAATTGGCCAAGTTTTACCTATGTTTGTTTTCTTTTTGATTTCAACTAAATACTAGCAAATCAACACTTCTAACTTAATCCTAATATACTCTAATATTATTTGTAGGGTTCTAAAGTTGAATACATGCAAAAACACAAGTAATCCAAATATTTTATGCTTTATTGAACATATATCAAAATATATATTAAATTTAAGTTAGGATAAGGATTTTATCTATTTCAAGCTTTATGATTTGATAAAAATGAGTTTTAAAAACATTAAACCTCTTTAATTAGTACCATTCATATGCAAAGGAAGCCATGACTGAATTTTGAGGGAGAGAAGAAGCTTAGTTTTGGCTCTTTTTATCCTTTTGCCTTTCAAATAAAAAAATAAATGCATATATATTTTTTCCTTTGATTTTGTATTTAATTAATTTAAGATATATGTTAAATATTTAATAATTAAAATTAATATTTACCCAAAAGTCACTTTACTTTATTATTAAGTAAAATGATGAATAAATATCTATTAAAGGCTTTTTTGTAAAATTAACTATTTTATAATATATTATAAATTAAACTCTTTAATTTAAATTTAATCTTGACTTTAAAATTATATTTTTATAATCTTTGATAATTTTTATTATGAACATGTTATGTAACTTGCATTAAATTACATAAAATATATTTATATATACAATTTTTTAATACTTTAATGAATTATCAAAAAACACATATTATTCAATCTTATATTATTCTGAAAAGTGTTAGCTAATAATATTTTTTTCTCTCTCTCTTATCTTTCTAAATGTACAATGATAGTGGTATCACCATGAAGGCTCACCTTAAGTCAACTGATAGAATATTTTAACTCTTCAACTCTAAACTGTCCAAAAGTTCAACTATTATAGTAATATCTAATTATACACTATAATTCTTAAATTATAATGAATAAATTTTTTATCAAACCTTACACTATTTATAAATATTATTTGAGTTATGTCCTTTTATTGTCCAATTTTAATATAGTAAAGGTTCATAGAAGTCAAAATCTTAATCTTTATATATTCACAAAACGTTAATTAATATGTCGTAAACTCATTTCCACAAACTCTTTATGTGATATTAAAATGTTGTGACCACAAATTTAGATTTTAAATATTTATCAACATCCATCTAAGAACTCAACTTAAAGAGACTCAATGATAACTCTTAATTTAATTTATCAAGTCAATGGATCCTATCTTAATCATTACTAGTATAACTATACGAATAATGCATAACTAATTTGACTTTATAATATAGAAAGTGGATAGTTTTATATTTATATACTATATAAACTATGCGGATCTATACAAGATAAATTATAATATCTTAGGTTCATAAATTATATTGTATATTAATACAATCTTACGATAAATCATGAATTATATGTTTACCATGTGATTTATTATCTTTAATTATATTTAAAAGATAATTTTTTAATTATTAATTCATACTAATGTTCTTGTGATACGATCTTTAATTTTAGATACAAAGTAATCTAGATTAAGCTTGATGTTTAAGGTAGTGTTAACTAAAAATTTTTAAATACTAGAAACGCATTATATACTAATAAATTACTAGTATATTTCTTAAAAATTATTCGTATTATTAATTTTATGATATATAGTTATTTAATATATTTTTATTAATAAATTAAAAAATATTATTTATTTATATATGTATGTTGTTTTATTTATCACTTTATCTAATAGAATAAAGTATATTTATAAATTATTTAAATAATTTATTTAAGAGTTAAATAAAATTATTAAAATTATTTTTTAAAATATGGTATTGATTGAATAATAATATTATAATTTAAATAAATTAAATTATGCCGATAAATATTATAAAATAATATTAATATAACTGATAATTAAATTTTTTAAAAGTGTAAAGCTCTCCAAAGTTTTTTTTTTTTTTAGTTTATTAAGATTTTAAGCATTCTTAAAGTTATTTTTTAAAAGATTTTAAGTTCTATATATATAGAACATTTGTTATATCGTGAAAATAACCTATAATTATGCAAAATAATATTATTTCATTTTAGACAATATTTTTTTACTTATTATTTTTGCCTTTGCTTTATTATTTTCTTCTTCTTCTTTCACTTTCATTTTGTTATATTTTGCTGTGTCATTAGTATTCTCATCTTCAAGGGTAGTAGCTATGTAATTAATAGTCTATTTAATTTTCTAACATAATTCAAACATGGAGACGAATAGATTGAGATTATAATTATTAAGAGAAAGTTAGTTTTCACGTAACTCTCCATGTCTGTTGTTTTTACCACCAGTGATTATTCAAACAAATTAATTAATAAATTAAAAATTTTAAAAGAAATTTTACAATTGAAACAGTACACTTTATTTGTGTACTTAATTATATATTCAATCATTATCTAAAATCAAAAATATTACTTAAAACTAAATAAGATAACTATATTATCTAATTATAATTAGAAAAATTAAAATAAAAAATTTTAATTAATAATTTTATATCATAAAAGATAGAAAATAAATTTTAGTAACTAAATATATTTTATTTTTAAAACTGAATTTTTAAAAAATTATATATAATTAAAAATTTTGGCCGAAGTTTGCAAAATACATTAGCTGCCCCTTGTTGGGCGCTAGTTTTAGGCTACATAAAAAAAATATTGAAATACACCTCTAATCTTAAATTCCAGTAGTACTATTTAATAAATTTAAGACATATATATTATATTTTTGTTTTTATTATAATCACTTGTAGAATTTATTTTAAATAAAATAAATATGTGACAAAATTTTATTAAAAGGATATATAAATGATATAATACATTTCACTCTACTTAAAATTTTCTAAGTTTACACATTAATCCAACTTAATCCTACGAGGCTTGTTTGGTGTTTATGGAAACATGCTCATAGTCGTTCCACTAAGATATGGGGCCTTATATGTTTTTAATTAAATAAAATATCACTATTTGTAAATATATACAATTATAGGTACCTAAATGTTATTACCCCGATAACGCCACTAATTTATCCAAGATCATAGTTCCTCAACGAACAGCGCAAGCGGAGGCTAACTGTTGTGGCTGCTATGGCTCTAAGTCAGCCACAAGCTTCGGTTTCTTGGATTTCTTCTTCAAGCTTGTGTGGAAGATGCTCGTTGTGGAACAAGTTGACCTTGAAACCCACAAACAGTTTCCTCAGAACCAAGGCTTCTTCTTTAGTCTGCAAAGCATCATGGGAAGAGGTTGTTCTTCATTCTCAATCCTTAAAGTTCAGTACGTTTTTCAAGCTTGAATTTTCCAATAATTTGGTTTTTATCAGCTCGCCGGAGTGTTAGTGTTCTCGGCGATACCATTTACGGCGGTGAAAGCCATTGCTAATAGCCCAGTAGGCGAATGGCTCCAAAATAGAATGTTGCTGACCAAGAAAACTGCTCTCCAGGAGTCATCCAAGTTCAAGGCTTTAACCCAAAAAGCTCGAGAGGAAAGGTAAATAAAGGATTAAAACCACCCAATTCATTTATATTATGTCTCATATCCTTAATGTAATTAATGTTTAATGATGTACTATGGGTTACTTAAATTGGTTCATTTAACTGCTACTCATTGAGAACATGCATTTAATATTTATCCAAAATGAAGATTTTGTTTATATTTGCAAAATTCTATGATTTCATAGCTTGTGGTATGGCAAAGAGCGTCCACGATGGCTTGGTCCCATTCCTTATGATTATCCTTCATATCTTACTGGAGATTTTCCTGGGGATTATGGCTTTGATGTTGCTGGTCTTAGCAAGGATCCCATGGCTTTCGAGAAATATTTCAAGTATGTTACATTTTTATATCGGTTCTGTTGGTTTTGACCTGATTTCATGCCTGCTTAGTGTCATCTTCCCACGTGGTTAGGAATTTGAGGTTGCTTTGGGTATATCCCTTTACGATTCTTAGAAATGCTGCAAACCAAAACTTTGAACTATGTAATATGGTTTGGGTTTTCTAATTCAGATAACCGGAAAGTGATATTGCCAAAATGTAATGGTGTAAAATATTGTCATTCAATGTCATTGGACGGTCTCTCTTAAATGAAAAATACCATTTTATAGTCTGCAACTGTGGTAAAGGAAGAATGTTTCTGGGGGACGCTTTGCTGTATTGCTTATCTTGGGTTGTCATCCAAACTTTTACTGAATTTGGGTGTGTCTATTTTGACTTTAATAGTAGTGAACACTTCCTAATTGCTTGAAAGTTGAAGCTGGTGAACAACTAGTATGAACACTCACTAATTTGCAGCTTTGAAATACTTCATGCACGTTGGGCCATGCTTGCATCCCTTGGTGCTTTGGTTCCAGAGGTTTTAGATAAAGTAGGAGCCTTTCACTTTGCCGAACCTATCTGGTGGCGAGTTGGTTATTCAAAGCTACAGGTTTGTATCATTTAACTCAGTGAATTAATATTGAGTTGGTCTGCATTATGAATCTCCTTATATATATATATATATTTAACTTTCTAGGATTTGGATGCTCTACATGGTTCGACCTTGTCTTATACTGTTTGCCTTCAGCAAGTCAAGATGAGCATATGTTCCCCTTTTAAGCTAGGACTAGTGATTGTCTCTTACACAATGACCATTTCTTTGCTCAATGTGTTGAAATTACTGGATTCTACAAAAATCACTTTCAGAATAATGGCTGGAAGAAGGACCATCGCTTTTCTTCTCCTTTTTCCTTTATTTTCTTTTTGGTTAGAGTAAGATCCATGACGAATTTTCCATGAATCCCAAATTATTCACCTCGGTCCCATCAAAACACATATGTATTAGGTATAAGCTTGCAAGATTCCCTAGTAGCAGAAATATAATGTCATGATCCATTGTCAATTTTTACATACTGTAGGCCTGTCATAATCCACCAAATCCAACCAGGTGGAAATGATCTTTTCGCCTATTGGTAAAATGTTAACTTCTCAATTTTCTTTCAGTTACTTGTCTTATGGCTTGTCGTGCACACTTCAAATTTTCTACAAAATATAAACATCAATGGGACAATCAGCAATACTTAATACATCCGAAATTTGATACAATCATCAGCTTGTACTTTTGGGGCCACACATGAGAATAATGGTCAAAGATGCTTTAGAATATAAAGGTTGTTACAATGATCTTGTCATTAATTTAAAATTACAAGTTAAATCTAAAACACCAAAGTAGAATTCATTCTTTAAATGGTGGATCCAACTTGATTTTTGTCCTCTTTGTTTCTTGATTTGGGTGATTTAGTCTAGCTGCCTTATTTGAGGATCAGTTCCAGTTAAAACTGTTTGTCTGACTCCCTTGCTGGAGGATTTGAGGACAGAACCCATTCTAGGGATAAGAGACGGAGTTCCAAGAAAAGGATTTGTTGTGCCTAATGAAAAATGTTGAATGTCGACACTCCATAGTGTTGAATAAATCCATCTTAAGTGCTATTTTGCCCATGTTTCTGTCAATGTTTACCAGTTTGGATTTTTATTACTGACTGAGTTCAATTCTCAACAGTTCTTCCTCATTACTTTTAATGCAGGGAGAGACCATAGACTACCTAGGAATCCCAGGTCTCCACTTTGCTGGAAGCCAAGGAGTAATTGCCATTGCTATTTGCCAAGCCCTCTTGATGGTAACAATTATAAACTAAAGCATCTGCCTCCCTTTTTTCTCATTGATTTTGGCCAGATGAAGCTTCTTGATGTATACCTTTCTTATTTACTTGTTTTTTGTTATTTCCTTATATACTCATTTTTTGTCATATCCAAAAATATAAACTGTTATTAACTGTGTCCCAAGTGGCAGAAGTGTGTAGGAAGTTCATCGAATGCCTTTATTACACAGTTTCAACATTGACCATTCATTAAAGCAACAAACTTTGTTCATTTGATTCTTATAAACCTCTTAACAAACGAGAAGATGCTTGAGTTGCTTGCGACTTTATACACACTGATGCATATGACATGTGCATTGCAGGTGACAACAGATTCTAAAATTTATTGTCTCGCTTGTATATACAGGTCGGACCAGAGTATGCTAGATACTGTGGGATTGAAGCTTTGGAGCCTCTGGGAATATTTTTGCCTGGGGACATCAATTATCCCGGAGGAGCACTTTTTGATCCCTTAAACCTCTCCAAAAACCCAGCAGCATTTGAAGAACTGAAAGTGAAAGAGATTAAAAATGGGCGTCTAGCTATGGTTGCTTGGCTAGGATTTTACATACAAGCAGCATTTACTGGCAAAGGTCCTATACAAAACCTTCTCGATCACGTCTCTGATCCATTTCACAACAATCTGTTCTCTGTAATTAAATCCATGTAAATTATTCGAGTTGTGCTACATTACAATCAGCTATATTTTAAAAATTATCCGTTGCATTTCTCAATTTGTTAAAACTTATAAAAATACGATAAAAAGGTTGGGAATTACAACGAAAGACTTGAAATTGCAAACGGAAGACTTAGTACAGTTGTACCTACAGCTGAATGCAAGAACGCGTTGCCCCAGATTGTCCATGTAATTGTCGTATGTTTGTTTAATGGCCCTTCATCTTACATTGCTTGAACAAACGCAAAAGTAGTAAAGATTTTGTGTAATTGCCGAGGTTGCCCATTGGGCCCCGAACTGGGTTTGGGCCTGGGTTCTCATTTATGTCGGTTGCGTGTTGTCATCTTCCGTTATTATGAATTGGAGATAAAAACAAATAACAAATAAAATGATGAATATAAATAATTTAAAGAAAATCCAACTCACAGTGATGGTGTTTTTCAGTTGTAGGCATCACTGATTTGAGAGATCCATTCCAAGATTCCAAGTTTAATCATCAATGGCCAAATGCTTCAGCATCATCAATGGCATATCCCATGGAATAATTTAAGGATTTTTATTGATAATGATAAAAGAATGCAAATAACATATGCTCACTTACTTAGGTAATTTTCAGTTTTTTTATTTTCACATCCTCACATCAATCTTGCAGTATAATTTTAATTTACTAAAAATTATAACAAAAGAGCGATAATAATTATAAGCATTGTTGGATTTACCTAAATTAAAACGTATTTATTAATTAAATTGTTTTTTTAATTAATTTTCAATCCCACTCCGCTTAAATCATAAATTATAGTTGATAACGTGCTGCCTCGAACCCACGTATTAAATAGAAGTTGTATTAGCAAGGGACTTCAGAAAATAAAGCACGCTTGTGATTGTTGCCTAATTTCACTTCATGTGGGTTCATGTGTTGCTTCTACTCAATTCCAATTTTGCAAATGGTTTGCGTAGAAGAATTTTAATTTCTCGTACATTGACATTTTGTGAATATCTTGATCATAATTCATAAAGGATCATGTGTAAGTAATTCAATCAAGAGATACAATTACTTTTTTTTCAGTCCCCTTCAATTAAAGAATTATAAAAATTAAAAAAGGAAAAGTAATGAAATTTTTATAATTATTTACTATGAGAATTTAAAATATAGAGCCATGGATTAATCGAGTCTCTACCAAACAGATGTATTATAACATAATTTTAAATATTTAAATTAAAAAAATTATATAATTACAATAATGGTAAAATACAAATTATTTATATAAACTAAATTAATATGATCTGATTCCATAATTATCATTTATTTTATATTTTTATAAAATAAAAAATAAATTATATAACAATTATATAATTTTATCATATGCTAATTTATATAAAAGAATTTTACAAATAATTATAAAATTGCAATCAAAAAATTGGAGGACGCGTAGTATTAGTGGAAATCAAATGGTCCCAAATGGAATAATCATCACGCGTCTAAATCGAAACACAAAAAGAAAAAGGAGGTCCTCACCACGCGCGTTATCCATTATACATATGATGCCATTAGCCAGCTATCATTTACACACCACCCAAAAAAGAGTTTTAATCGTGAATATCAATTAAAATGTAACGAGGAGAGAGTATTAGCTATATCTATTGTATATGGTATTAACAGTTAAAAATACGGTCACAAATTTTTGACCGTTTGATTCTGTACATTGACAATTTCAACTTAGTTATTTATTATAAAATTAACAAAATATATTCTTATTTGTAAAAAGACAATGATTTGAAAGATTCAAATATTATTAACTTACTTCATTTCATTATACTGTTTCCTTTTTTTTGATCAATTTACTAAGAAAAGTAAATTTATAAAATCAATATCTGCATAAATTAATATGATAATATTTTATAATTGCTACATGTCTTATATTTTAAAAAAAAAAGGGTATAATTTTACCATATCAAGTTATATATAATGAATGAGTTCATAGATAACTTTGTATTTTTAATATTTTTAATTAATAAGTAATGTATCAGATAAGATGTTAGTTCTAATACTACTACTAATAAAAGATTGTATTTGTATAGCTGGCTTAAAATTGATATGTTATGAATTTCTAATCTTATAAGACTATGCAACTTGTGTAAATAGAGATACTTTCTCTTTACAAATTAATTTTTAAATTATATGATTTGAAGGCTCAACTTCCTGGCCCTAGTAAAAGCCATTTTCGTAGTGTACTTTTGTTTTTATATATTTATATATGAGTTGTCATACCTGTCATTGCATAAATTCAAAAATGACCATTTAAAACTTGATCCCCAATTGAAAGAAGAAATCCTCTGGGCTGTAAATTCAATAACCCAAGTGGAAATTGTTTTCTTTGGTATTTTACTTACGATATTTGTCATTTATTCATTGGGGTGTTGCTAACGTTGTTCTCAATTAATATTTATTATTAGGAAAAATGATAAATGCTTCTATAATTTTTTTAAATGATAAATATACTTTATTTGATGTTTTAAAAAAAAAAAAAATTTATGAGATTTGAGTGCTATAATGAATATTCCTTGTAAAGTTAAATTTCTTAATTTTTTATTTTTTTATATTATAATAACTATTATACTCTTAATTTTTATAAAAGTATAAAAATTTAAAAATATATATAAAATACATAAAATTACTATTAAAAATTTACATAAAATGTATAAAATTTAATTAATAAAATTTATACTTTTGAGAACATAAAAAATATATAAATTATATTTTAAAATTTTATATTTTTTTATTAATATTAGGGTTATAATAGTCATTATACTGTAAAAAAAAGATCAAAAAATTAAGAAAGTTAGCTTAATGAAAGAATATTTGTTACAATACTCAAATTTCAAAGTTTTTATCACAAAATAAAAAATAAAGATATTATTATTTAAAAAAATTATAAAATGTTATATAATTATAATTTTCTCTATTTTCAATATAATTAGGTCTTGACTTTTAAAAAATTAGATGTCTTCATTTTAAGTAAAATAGGGTGGATTATTTTTTACCAAGTTAGAGTAATTTTATCGATTTTTTTTTTCTTTTACTATATTTTTTATTTTTATAATATATATTAAAGTGAAAGTCGTTGGAATATTTACCTATAAATAATAATAATTTTATAATGAATCAACACACATTTGTTGAATACATTTTTTTTTTCATTTACTCTCTTAAAAGTGAAAGATTGAAAAATTATATTTTTATCTTAACTAATTTTATTTATATCCTCAGCTCTCTTTTTATTATTTTTTAAGTTAATATTTACAATACGTTATTAGTACGCTCTTGGTATATAAAATGTTTATATTTTTAGTTTAATATTTATATATCATTATATATATGTCTTTACAATCATATTATTGTTATTATATAAATGTGATTGTATAATTATTTTTATAAGTATACTCTGTAGCTACCATTAACATGGATCTTCTATATTAAAAAATAAAAATAGTATGCATTATTTATTGATATTATTATATTAATAAAATTAATAAGAGAGAGATAATTTAAATATAAAGTTCTAAGATTAACCTCATAAAAATTTTCTCTAATTAAATCTGAAATTCTAAATAATTATTTTTAGAACCTGAAGTTTTATACTGTATGAATTCTATAATATGCGTATGTGCATTTTAATTTTAATAATATTATATTTTATTTTCGTTATTTTCTCTATTATATATCAAACATAAAGTTTTGATATAATTATCAAGACTTAAAGTTCTAAAAATAAATTAGAATATAAATTTTAAACCTGAAATTTTAAATATATCAAACTTGAAGTTTTGATATAATCAAAATCAGAAATTTTGTATAATAATTAATAAATTAAAACTAAAATTTTAAATCTATAAAGAATAATATGTGTGAACCTAAAGTTTTAACTATGTATGGGCCTGAAGTTTCAATTATATGCATGAAAGTTATTTTACTTTTGTTTATGTGATATGTTTTATTTTTATTAATTTTTTCTTTAATTTTTAATAGATAAGTCATAACGATAAATCTTAAAAATCTAAAAAATTTCGCTCTTGATATTACCTAAAGTAATTGTCTTTCTTAAGTTATAGATACAAAAAAGTATCTACGAGTTCTAGGACTTCAGGATACTATTAAAATAAAAAATTGATCATCCTTATAAGATTGACCAAAAGTCATATTTTTCTTATGCCATCATTTACATGAGAACCTAAATTCTCAACTGTAAATGAATTCAAATGAAAATTTGATTATTAAAAGAATATTTTTTTATCAAAGGCAAAAGACATGTTTTGAACTTAAGTCCTAAGTGCAAAATTGTGTGACTTTGAGGTACTAAATTAGAGAATATTTGCTAAGTCATAAATTTATCTCACTTTTTATTAGAAGAATAATAAATTTCTATTAAGAAATTAGAAAAAATGTTCAACTAAATCTATGCTATTTTTAAAAATGAATACGAGTACTATTATTAATTATGAACATGACAGAAGTTATAAGAAAGAAAATGGTTATCGCCTTTATGATGGTCATAAATCTTTAAGACGGTGAAATAATAAAAATAAATATAACCACTAGAAGTAAAATCTTTATGCAAGATAGTATCCTAACTATAAGTCTCGAAAATTTTTTAATGATCCTGAAGATCTTACTTATCTTGATGTTTCTGATTTTATTCAAAATAAAAATGAGAATATCGAGTTTTTAATTAGTGATAAAAATGTTCACACTAATTGAAGATTATCTAATTGTCCTACTTTTATGTTTCTTTTATTACTATTATTGTTGTATTTTTCTTGTTCTAATTTTAATAATTTTGTAATATATGATATGTGTCTTTTGTCTGATGTGTGAACTTTTACTTTTAATAAAATAAAATGAGTTTTAATAGATTATCTCTCTTGGAAAAGGAAGGTGGGGATATATGCTTAGTAGACAGTGCATCTTTGTATACTATCTTAAGAGATAGAAAATATTTTTTGAAACTGATAAATGTTAAAGTAAAGATAAATATCATATCGGGTTCTACAGATCTGATTGAAGGCTCCAAAAGAACGATAATTTTATTAGCAAATAAAATCAAATTATGCATTTAAAATGCCGTATACTCAAGCCAATTTAAAAAAAAAAATCTGCTCAATTTTAAAGATATTCACAAAAATGTGTATTATCTTAAGACATTAAATAAGAATAATATTAAATATCTTTATATTACTTTTAATATCTTAGACAAAAAATGCATATTAGAAAACCTTTCAGTATTTGCATCTGGATTATATTATACAATCGTAATTTCAATTAAAATCTATGCTATAATGAACTAGAAGTTCAATGATATAAAATTATTTATATTATAGCATGATTGGTTAGGTCATCTAGAATTAATAATAATAAATTGAATTATTGAATATTCTCATAGACACCTATTAAAAAATTAGAAGATTTTTTTATCTAATAAAAATATTTGTGACATTTGCTCACAAAAAAAAAAAAAGTGGTTAGACCTTTTCACTCTAAAATTAGTTTTGAATCTTTATTACTTATATAAAGAATTCAATAAGATATTTGTGGACCAATACATTCATCTAAAGGGCCATTTTGCTATTTTATAGTTTTAATTGATGCATTTGATCGATGGTCTCATATTTGTTTATAATCTTTGCTTAATATTGACAGCTCCTCCATTACAGATAAAAATAAATGCGGACATAGACTTTCTATCATCCACATCTGACTGAAAATCAGAA
>JAWDEX010000003.1:391314-447570 GCA_035221805.1 Trichilia hirta | reverse complement strand
TAAAGCAACCTCACCTTCTTATATAATCGATAATCAACAAAGAAGCCATGCATATATGCTCTGAGAAGATTGGTACCAATCAGACTTGTCAAATTCAACTTCTGGAGATCCTCTCCGGTCAAAAATTTGTAGTTATCATATATCGTTGTCTGTCCCCCTTCCTCCAGCTCTTCCTGAGAAATAGACTCATAATTATAAGCACTCAAACCCAATATTCCAAAGGAAAGAACAAATGAAGAGAATCTGAATCTTAAAACATACTGTCATGCTTTCCATTGGAGAGCACCACTTGGGAGTAGGTCCCAAATCAGGTATGAAGTAAGATGGTATCTGACTACAATCTAAAGCGAGTAACATCAGTCCACTGTCTTTGAATACACATATATCATTTATCTTGCCAGCAGTTGGTTCGATGCTAGTCATGCCTTCTCCCTGAGAGCAACCAAAGAATCCAATAAGATGCAAGCATATTTTTATTACAAAAAACCGAAAATTGCATGATGGATACAAGCATATGGCAAAATATCAAAGAAAGAAACGTGACAACATGAATGTATATCTTTTAGTCTTATCTGAGGGGTGTTGTAGGGTCTCAATTTATTTCTGCTGGATCAAATAGTTCATAAAATCATCACTCAACAACCCTTTTTATAAACTATTGTTAGCCTAGGTCAATTTGGGACTCACCTAGAAAAATAAAAGGTCTTTTCCACCCTCTCTTATCCAAGGAACTAGAGACGATCTTTTTTGCCTGGTTTATTTAAGAAATAATAAATGCTTTGTAATACAATTGCATTTGAATACAAAATAAAGCAGTGCCTTTTCTGACTTCTAGCCAAAAAACCCTTTAGTTCCATAACCCTTTTACTACATTGACCAAGAGATTAATAGCCGTGTGTAAACGAGGTGTTGAATCATTATTTTCACATTTTAACCACGTTAAACAAACTGGAACACTATGATTGTCCATTGATTTTTTGCATAAATGTAATAGGCCTCAGGTTCCCTCTTGCATCGCTAACACATTTTGGAAACAACCACGAGCCATGAAATACTAATCGGACAAAATACAGACATCTGTAATCTGCATTATAAGAGAATCACCAAATATAGAACTTGGTCGCTCTCACAAATCAGATGCAAGTATGGACAAATTTTTCTATAGGAAATAAAAACAAGTATTATCTAATATCGATGTGTTCTCTTAAGTCTTTTTAATTCCATATAAAAGTAAAGTCACCACAAAAAGCTAAAAACAAAAATTAAAATATCTTACTGTCTCAGGATCCCATATTCTGACAATATGATTATCTGTTGTAATCATCTTTGGCCGTTCAGTGTTAATACTCTGATGCCACTTAATATCCATTATTGGACTGCCATACCTGTATAACAGAGCAGGAATTTCAATGAGCAAATCAATTAAGCCCAACTTTACATTATAAATGATAAAGCTCATGCAACAAGACTCACATGTGATCCTTGATTCTCATAGGATAAGAAGAACGCAAGTCATAAAGCAAAACCTGCAGATTCAATGGCAAGGTCAACAATGATGATGCAAAAGGGATGCAGACAGACCAAATATCTAAATTATAAATTACACACAATATAAGAACAAATTATTGGCCCTCACACTGCTCCAAAATATATTAAATCAAGGTTTCTTCTCTGAAGGGGTTTGGAGGTGGAAGAATTGTAGCGATGTAGTTGCGAAAGAATAAGTTCAATTGCTCTATCTTATACAATTTCAGTTTTGACAACTTCTTATGATGTAGGATTTCGTTGTTTCAAAGTTTAGGTTATCATTACTTATAATAAAACAAGTTCTAATTCATACTATTAGTTGACAAATATTTTGCACGAAAGTATAATTTCTGCAATTCACACACATTACAAATAGTTTCGTAGCCAAACCAGCCTCAACAGAGTTGGCATTTAAATTGGTTTAGATTGTTGATTTAAGATTGATATCTACAATACATATTTGAACTGTTTTTAGTTTTAGAAATTCTAATTACAGAAGCATGAGTAAAGTTAAGCCAATAAACACACCTAAATACTTTTAGAATTATTAAAGAGAAATTGGTGATATTTGAAGAATTATTTGAATAGATTAAAAGGAATCTATAATATTCATGTGGTTCTTTGCAGCTGATTCTTTTTTTTAGCTCCCTCATTTTGGGATCTTTTACTAGTTACAGTCAATTGCTGTAAGGTTTTATTTACATTACTACCAACCCCAACAAGCAGACAGCAAATCTTTCCATTTCTTTTCGGATTTCCTTTTCAAGTTTTGCTTCATCAAACAAGTCACATAGACAGAGAGCAAATCTCTCTCTCTCACTAGCTAGTGAGATAAGAGTCTCACTAGCTCAATGAACCATACAATCTTCACTTAATAATTCTTCAAACCCGCAACTTTGCTAGCTTTTTGTTACTTCAATTCTAGTCAGATACCATATCCCATAAAAATGCAAATAGAGCATTCTATCGAAACTACAAGTCTTCAAAGAACTAATTCGTCCATATCTTCTCAAACCACTCCCAGCCTCATCTATTTCTTCATTTACCTCAGTTCTACTTCATTTTTAATAATCTTGTATGTTGTCCCAAGCAAAATTATAGTTATTACTTCCTGCATTGACCCATCAGAAACCCTAGGGTTCTTCTATTTCTATTCCACCGACTTCATGGTTTACACCCGCTTTCCATGGCCCACAACCTTATTATTGGACCCATTTTATTTATTATTCTCAGCCCTTCTCTCTGTTGAAGGGGAGTTGCCTATCATATAATTCTCTTGGCCTATTTCATTTTTAAATTTTCAACCCCCCTTCATACATTTCTGGCTTATCTTTTGAATGCACACATGACAATATACTGATATTATGCTAAAATGATAGTATGCAGATAAACCTTTTCCAAGTCCACGAAGTACCTGCCTTGTGCTCAGCATCAAAACTGAAGCAGATCTCATTAAACACAATAAAAGATTCTGAGGATCTAAGCAAATGTTATGAAGTAGACAAAGTTATTGATAATGGTATGTTATTACCTTCCCCGAGCTACTTCCAACTCCCATAAGGAAACCCCCATTCGTATCAAACTCTAACGCAGTGACCTCCTGCAAAATGCCAGTAAGAGAACAGTTTTGGGCATACAAAGGAAAAAAATCAAAAAAACAGGGACACTATTCTTGATTTATGTGGCGTTATTTACTATTTCTGAGTGATAGCCATCTCTGAAAAGAATAACAAGAATAATATTGTTCTAATATACATCAGCAAAGATTCCAACTTAAAATATGGGAAAAAGTAACCACAATTGACCAAAATCCAGATTGAGAGGAAGGACCTTTGCCAATACTGTGCAATAGACTGTAGTCCACACCCTTTGGCTATCAAAAATGTAGTTTCAATGGGGCAAGGATAAAAGAAAACTCTGAAATGCATACCACAAAATTAATGATAATTATGTTACCTGGTCAGCATCACCAGTGGGTGCAACAGCATTAATTCTAGCAACAGAAGTTCTCATTCTCATGTCAAAACATTCCACAGAACCATCCTCACCGCCACAAGCAACCAGCCCATGAAGCTTGCTGAAATCATAAACAGAACCTCTTAAGCCCCAGATAAGTAAAAGTTGATAATAACAAATCATACAAGTTTTGTACTGCTAAATAAGATGCAGGAATCACAATTGTAATAAGAGGCAGCAACCTTCGAGAAACTACATTCAGTGCTGGCGACTGTGTAATCAGAGACGAGAGAAACCGGCCCTGTAAATTACAAACTCAATCACGATTATCATCACCTAAGCACAAAGCAAGACTAAGAATCTGAATAAAAAACTGTAAAAATGTTCAAAACAACAAGAATCATGAACGCGATAGTTATACAGGCATATTGTGAACATAATTTATGCAAACATTCACTGGAACGTAATTTACTGTGGATTCTACAGTGTAATGAAAGTAATTTTGACTGTGGATTCTACAAGGTGGAGAAAGTTAATGGTGATGCAATTACTTTCAAGAGTATGAAATTGAAAAATATCAACCGTAACACAAGTAAAGAAACTAATCACAAAATATGCATGCAAATTGCACCAACAAAATATCAGCAACAAGTTCATATATATGACAAAAGCAAATCAGATTTAGATGCTCAATATAGACTTTATGAAGCAAAGTCAGCAGACAAAAGTAAATCATGATTACAAGCTTTGTCAAATAAAGAGAATAAAATTTTAACATACACAAACTGGAAAAGAACAGCACGTGCAAGGGTAGGACTGAGACAAACACTGATAAGAAAGTAGTAAGAGTTAAAGAACCGTTTTTCACGACACTAAAAAAAAAGGCATCTTAAGAGGTGGACGATCAAATTTCTAGCTTAAAGCATAATAGGACAAAAAACTTCCAAGTCCTATACATACCCAGAATCACAACTTGCCCAAGGCTTAAGGATCTTGATTTGACGTTTCAAATGACAAAAAGCAACAGATTGAAGACCATCAGACTGATAGATCAGAATTCCAATTTAAAAACATTCCTAGTGGAAGTAACTACCGTCATTACTTGCTCAAATACTATATTTGCAAATGTCTAAATATAATCCTGCTTATATCTGCTAATATCTGCTAATAAGTCATTTTCTCCAAGCTTCAGTGTATCTGGATCCTCAACCGTTTTAAACAACAACCTGGGAATTCATCAGATCACAAATAAATTGGGTCACAAATCAAATGTATCCATCTGAATCTTTGAGGATGGGATCCAACTTCATCCACATCCGTAACAAGCAACCTATATCATGCAATTATGCTATTCTCAGAAGCTGGCCATAATATGAGCAGAAAGGCCTCAAATCAGACAGAGACCATATAACATTATTCGGTTAAAGTTAATGCCAAACAAAATCCAATGTGATTACTACCCTAAAACTTCATTGATAAACTTCAGCCCCATTGACTTTTCTATCAGTGGCCTTCATCATTGCACAAGCTGACACAAAATATTAGTCAATCCCAAAAGTTTCCGAAGGTCTTATGAACATTTGATAAAATGAATAGCTTCTAAAATACAACCGCAACAGTTAATTTATATAAAAAACGAGGCATCTTAAACAATAAAAGGCTCCAAACGCAACACTTTCATGTACATACAAAAAATTTAGACAATGTTTGGTTGCAGTTGGTCCACATAACCATCATCTACACCCTAATTACCACTGAACAACAACTCACAAACACTGGCAAATCAAATGACAATTACTTCTATCAGCAAATTTGAAAGGCATTTAGACCTGCAATAGCTAGCAGGTAGGGACTCTCAGTCTCAGAACAACAAATCCTATAAACCAATATTGCCATTACTTTAATCACTCTCAAAGTTCATTTTCTGTTAGAAATCAAAAGAAGGTGATCATTACTCATATCAGACATCTGTTATGCAACTAAACCACACACGAGGCAAAAAAATTGATCTGACATCACAAAAACATACCTGTTCTAAATTAATTCTATATAGATCTGGAGAAGCAGCAGCACAAAGTAAGTCACAAGACCAGCAATCATATGCCATATCCCTTCCCATCCTGTTAAAAGAATACAAATCCATGACCTCAATTATCACCAGTATAATACAATAAGAAAATTGTCAACTATAATCATGGCTAAACAAATGCAGAAATGCTTTAAGTGATAAACAGTTGTAACACATAATAAACAAGATGAACCATTAGACAAGTACCAGTAGTAATTAAATTTTTGGGTCGGGTGTTTAGTTCACAATCGTATGGAGTGTTTGAAAGGATGGAAACAACAGATTATTTGCTAGGGTGAGAGTTACAATGTTGGTGATTATTGAAAGATAATGAGGTTGGTGACCTTTTGTTGGTCTTCCTGGTTCTTAGATGTCATGATGGATTTTGGTAATCTGCATATCTCTTAATTCATTGGGTGGTTTTGATAGAGGTTACTTGTATTGCAACCCATGTTGTACGTCTCTCTTCTTCGTGGGTTTATTCACATGATGAAGCTCTCTAGTCTGTGTAGTCCATTTCAATGCCTTTTTACCTCCTTATGACCTATATGAGATAACTTTTCTCAGTCCAATGATATAGCAAAAAGTGCAGGGACGGCATGAGACTATGGGAGCATATCGAAGATAAACCCACGAAGATAGATACAAAACAACTTACGATATGAGCTAATATGGTAGGGGGATTGCATACAAGATCACCAGGTCAACTTGGCCTAGATACCACGGTAAGTTGTCATTTGACCCAAAAATTTAACCTAATAGATAAATGCCCAACAACGATATATAAGAATTAACATGCCCTTAAGTGCAAGAGACAAATCAAACACAGTAGCCAAAAATAACAATAAATATAGACACAACTTGCTCATCATCACATAATTGATATTAATAAAGAGATTTAAACAAAACTCTATTTTGTGAGACTAGCACAAACACCACGTTAAGTTACCCCTCAAACTGAAATCCAATAACAATATTAAGGCTCAAATAAATAGTTATATCATTGAGAATTCATCAAATCCATGGGAAAATTTCTGCTTGGAAAAGACAAATAATCATCCAAGCAAGATTGAACCAAAACTCTAAACCATCACAACTATTAAAATGGAGATGCCACTTTAGTAAATAGCCCAAAATAAAACTGATAAATGGTTTACTTTCATCATAATGACTACTTGAATTTTCAAAGAATTTCTACGCATTCAAAACCCCTCAAAATGTTATACAAGGCAAGGTATCATTTTACAAATTTCCTTTTTACAAACCCAATCGCAACATAGAAGCAATTCATAAGGCAATGATAAGTTTTCCACCATATCCATTCTTTGTTCTCTAGGCTTCTTATTTTTAGTGGGATTTTTTTTCTTTTTGGTATCACAATCACCATCAAGGTTGTCCATATTAGAAATTCCATGAAGACAACGTGACATAAAACATCAACTCATCAAAGAAAAAGCTAATAAAAATCCAAATAATCAATAAACTCAAACTGCCCACTATCTACATCAAGTATAAGAGATAACTGCGGAGAATCTGGAGCTCGATAAAGTCACAACAAAGCTAATCTACAAACCTTGGAATCCGCAAACAGTAATGTTTGCCATATTTTGCATGTAGACAAATAGAACGATCCGCACATAAAAATGCAAGCTTTGAATAGTCATCAGCCAACACCTATATAGGCAACAAAATATTGTTAGTAAAATATTAAATGTCATAAATATGCTGTGAAGGAGTTAATATAAACTATATTTGATTCATTCGTACGATTTAAATTTCTGAAAGAAAGATGATAACAGGAAATTTGCACAGGAAAGCTTCAATCATTTGGATAGGCAAGTCAGAAGAGCAAGCAAAACACCAATGATAACATGTTTACAAACACCATTTCCTACTTAAGGAACTAAAATAACATATATATGTGGATATGTAGAAGAAGTATGCAGCACCTGAAAGGAAAAAACTAATACGAAAGTCAAAATTACGACTATTATTTTTTAATTTCTTTAGAATGGGCATGCATTCTCTCATTCTCACTTTGTCTTTTTCTTCATTTTAAGCAGTACATCCGAGTTATTGTACACTCCTGTATTTCAGATATCATTTAAGATTCTACATATCAAAGACATATGGAAGAAAATTCTGAGGAACAAACTACCCATACCTTCACCATAACAGTTAATCCTAAACACAACAGAAGTTTCTTCAAATTAGTCATATATTAGTTAAAATTTTGTAAGTAAGATAAACAAAGATTATGAAAGAGGTTTCTTCAAATTCTATGCTATATTGGCATTATACGTAAACCACAAAATCCCTAACACCTTAATGTTAGTTTAAAATTTTAACTAATACCCAAATCAATAGCTCAAGATTCTCAAGGCCATCCAGTTTACCAAAAGTAAATCCCTTAAATCTCCATGCTCTCCCGCAATCATATCACTTTTGTTGTATATGCAGTCAAGAGTAGTGCCCAAACAATCAGTCAACTAACTAGAAAATAATCCAGTTTTCAGGAAATATGTTTAAGTTACCTGAAAATCAACTATCTCTGAATCCAAGTGCCTTTCAAACTTCAAAGATAATTGCCTTAGCTCGTAAACTTTAACTTGTGGCGGATATATACCTGCATTTCCATAGTAAATTGACAAGAAGAACATGCATGATGAGTTGTTAAATAATTATTAGAAAATTGGAAAAAGAAATGAAGCCATAAAATTAACTTTAAAGCACCTGATACAATAAGAAATTCTCCATCAGGTGTCACCTTGATGTTGGTCGTTGCAGTTTCAAACCATAAGTCCTGAATTAACTCCACCCTTCGCTGATAATCTACCATAAAAAAAAAAAAAAAAAATGAGAGATAAAAAACACTCAACAAGACGGATGACTTAAACAACTAGGTAGATACTAACACCAAAAAATTACTATGTATAAGATAAATTCTGCTAAGCAAAGAAATGTAAAAAATCCACAATGTCACGACCTAAATTAGTGAATAGAATTTCTTTTAATCTAATAGTCACCATGTAATTTCATATCCTCCTCATTTGGAAAAAACAAATAAATGAAAAGAAATATAGAAAGTAGAATTAACCAAATCTTTTCATACGATATTCAAATAATAATGTCATAGGATATCAAATAATAATACCATAATTTCATTCGATATTTTTCCACTTTCTAGGTAAGAGTCAGAATTTTATAATTTAACATCTAATTTGAAGTATTAAATAGGTTTAAGCAGGAAATTGAATCCAAATTTTAAAAATATACGAAATTTAATCTAAAAAATGCACCATAACATTGAAACGTGGTTTAAGCAAGGTTTAACTCCTTGACTCTCAAAAATATAAAACATCAGGTATAAACTCAAATCAAGCTCTAATTTTAGCATAAGAAAATAATTAGAAGCAAACAATAAAAAATATAAACAACAGAAAACAGTGTAACCTATGTTTTTGCGAAGAGCTCTTTGCTTCTTGGGAGGAAGCCACGCAGCAACAGAGCGTTGCTGTGAAACAACTGAATATATCTTGACTCCATTTATGGACGTTGATTTCAGCACATTCCCTGCTCCTCCTCTCGACGTCATTACGAGAACACTACTAATCAACAACTCTATTCAAACAGTAATAGTAACAATAACAATCTTCTTAATTGTGCAGCGATAGAGACGTTCAAAGTTCTCGTTTGGCTTTTAGGGTTTGCATTTCCACCCTTTCAAATTGAGCTGAATTTGCACAACTGCCACAGTCCTTGTTTGCAGAAGCGGCCAGCGTGCTAATATTATTCCGCATGAATCTCGTCCACTGAAAAATTAAGAAAGAGGGTAATAATGTAATTTCGAGCGATTAGGTCTTTGATATAATTAGAATCAGAACTAACATTACCCAGCTTGAAAAACCGGAAAATAACAAAGCAATGGGCCACCAACCAAATTTATCCAGATCACTATGAGTTAAAGCTCTATACACTAAATGCGCAACACCCACTTCAAATCAAACATTAAACCAACGACAAGACGTTTCAAATTCGTGTATAACCAGTCAATTTTGTTGGTTGGCTGCCAATGACCAAAACGAATCCTACTTCAAACATGCTCTCCTCATCCATAAACAAATCATTCATAATTCTAAAGCTAGCATGCAAAGCAACTAGAACTACCACAGACTGCTAATGGAGGTGATCAATGGTTGTCAGCGTCAGTGGCAAGTGGCGACTGAAAAGTCGATTGATCCACTGAGTGGTGGAGGATTGAGAAAAGAGAAGTGAAGAACGAACGTTTTGAAAATTTTAGGGATTACTGGATTACTGGATTAGATGAACTCAACAATGATGGTGGTGTTCAGTTTTTGAATGTGTGGGTTTTATGATTTAATGAAAAATGGGCGAAAAGATAAGGGTTTGACTGTTGAAGTGGCATGAGTGCGTGACGGTGTTCTGGTGATTGGTGATGGTGGGGAGTTGGAGTTGTATCTTCAACTGCGGTTTGACCGTTTCCAAAAGAAAGAAGAAGGCCTTTGATTTATAAAATAGGTTTAGAATAATAATTCCACCTAGACAATTGACATATTTCAGAGATTACTGTCACATATCGGAACATAATATACTAATTCGAGAAATTGAACAATGCGTATTAATATTTGAAATATTAAATTCTTATTTTTGTTTGCATCTGGAAATTAACTCAGATCGGCGGTGGTGGAAACCCTAATTAATACTAAAATACTACATTTATTTTCCATATCACCAAAATTAAAAACACATCAGTAATTATAGTTATCGAACTCAATTGGAAAAAATATTTTGACCTAACACTGGTTCGGGTATCGAGTTGATTTATGCGATGAAATTCCGGAATGATAAACCAAATTAGAGATTAGAATGGCACCTTAACGTTAGACTAGACTACGACGTAACTGAGAGTGCGTGCAGAAATCGACTGCAAAGAAAATAGTGGGGAATAAATTGGAGGGGGAGGGAATGCTTTGATAAATCATGATCAGTATAAAAGCTGAGAGTGAGGGTTTCTAGTGCCACGGGCAAGTTCGAATGAACATGGGCTGGGCTGAGCTGAGCTGGGCTGAAAAGGTGAGAATGTTGTTAAAGAAAATTACAATAGTTAATATATTAAAGTTCTAAGTATGCCCCAGTGGAATTCACTAGTAATAGTTGTATTTTATATTACATGGGTGTAGTTGAAAACCAAAGGAGCTGCAGTAAATTTTGTTCTGATCCTAAGCCGAGGTCTCATCTATATTTAATTTCAATGTTTGACTCCTGCCATCATCTACAACCATGCCAGTGCTATTGCATTGAATAAAGAAAAAAATTAGTTTAAACTATTTTATGTTAACTAGATTTTTTAAATATTTTGAGCTTTTTTTTCATTTTCATCTAAAATACTTATTATTTTATATGATCTTAGATAAATATTTATTTTAAATATCAGTTATAAAACTAAGAAAATGATTCTTAATCACATTGAATTGTCAATGTATAATAATAATAATAATAATAATAATAATAATAATATATACAATTCATTTTACTCTTAATCGAAAGAAAGTATGTGTTATTTTTTAAAAAGAAAGAAAGATTTACTGATTACGAAAGATCAAAAAATTATATATGAAAATTTTAAAGCTCGCTCCGGGGTTCGAACACACGCGCACTTGTTTGCAGAAGATCTTAGGTCTTCCCCCTTAACATGTCGAGCAAACCAGCCGGCAACCATGGCTATAAACTACTTAATAATGATATCAGTTTTCTATTTTTCATCAAGTCGAAATTTCAATACAAAAAGAATGGAAAGAACTGTCCCACGTAAAGCCCGGTCTCGACAAGTTGGCAGTTAAGTGCTTGGATGTCAACGGCTCGTATGATGCATCCGTTCGATTTTAATTGCTGGAGTAGTTTCCGTGCAGATATGGTGGACTCAGCCAACCATGTTAATATCCATCCAATAAGTGACCAAACATTATTGCTCAAAAACCATGCTGTTAACTACCAATATATTTGTTATTTTTTTAATATAATTAGTTTATATTAATTTATACGTAATAATTTATAAAAAAAAATATATTTTAAATCCGTATGCAAAACTTTTATAATATTACATAAGTAAAGAAAATGTATGTAAAAAATATATATTTCTAATAATTTTATTGTTGATAATTAGGCCGGTATTCCAACATTTCTGCTTTTAAGGTAATCCCAACTCAATATCAACGGTGATACTGATAACAGCAAAGAACTCTCTGGAGCTTATCCCAAATATACAAAGTAGGTCGTTGATGTGGATAAAGCTTTCAGAAAGATGACTAGACGTACCCTGATTCATCAATCACAGCTCCGCCGGTCCATCGAAAATTGGAAACCACAAACGAATGCAATTACCAAAAAAAAAAACACTTTTTCTTCCCTATTATCCTCATTATCTAGGGGTGTTTACGTAAATCGATTGAAAACCGGTAAATTCTAATGAAATAAATGCCTTACTTGATCGATGACCCTAACCTGTGAAGCCCGGATACGCCTTCAACCACCATGTAACGGTGTCGAACTCGTGTTTGACACGGACACGGCTCCGACACGGTAAAATACGTATTAATTCATCAAGTCAACAATCAACTAATTGAATATCACAGAACAAAATTGAAAATAAAAAAGCTTACCATGGTCACATGGTGGTAAAACTCGTCAACCTCTACAGAACCAGAAGTAAAAGTTTTCATCAGAAAAAGTTAAGTTAGAGTGAAGAGTAATATTATTTTAAAAAATATTTAAGAATGAAATACCAGTCATCACAGAGATCGAAAAGCAGAAAAAACAAAGAGAAAAGAGAGAAATACAGCACAGAGACTCTAAGGAAAGGTGGGCAAGATGGTGAAAGTATTTTAACTCTCTTATTAACAAGAGAGAAGTTGTGAGTAAAGTTTTATAAAATCCTACGAAAATAAAATAGGCAATTAGGAATTGTAATGAAAAATTTGAGAGGAGCAAGAGAAGACTTGAAGCAGAAGTATCCACAGCTGAATGCATGATTACCCTGCCCAAATTGTACATTTTATTTTTTATTTTGCAAGAACGAATGCATAAAGGTGTAAAGTTTTACAGTTGCTTAACCGACCCATTGGGTCCACGCTGAGCCTGGGCCTTTAATTTATGGTGCCCCTTGCCATCTTACTGTATTATTCATACTTAAAAGTTGCAAAGCTTTGTGCACTTGCTTAACCATCCATTGGGGCACATACTGGGCCTGGGCTTTTAATATATGTTGATTGTCAGCTGTCATCTGACTTCTTTTTTTTTTTTTTTTTGAGTATAACAATTATCTTTCAAATACAAAAAATATAATATAATGAATTTATTAATTATTAAATAATTTATATTATATATTTTTATTAATCTTTTATTATATCGCAAATATTATGGTTATTATAAATGACTATTGACTAGAGATGAGAATGAATAATAAATAAAATGATGAATATTAATAGTTTGAAGAAAATTTAACTCCTAGTGGACGTGTCATTGTTTTGAGAGATCCAACCCAACGTTCCAAAGTCTAATAATAAATTGCCTAGTGCTTCAGCATCATTAATGGCATATTCCATGGAATAATTTGCGGATTTTGATTGATAAATAAGAAAGGAAAATAAATTACAAACACTAAGGGCATAAGGCCATAGTTTATGCACGTATGAATTTATCATTAAATTTTTAAATTTTTTTATTATAATTTTTCTTACAATTTCTAATCTTTTATTTCATTTTCCATTAAAATTTTATTTTTTTTTAAATACACCGTGTGATGGTTTGACATCTTCGAGTAGTAGGTCAAGATTCGATTCTTTTCTACTGTGACTTTGAAGAGTGATTTTACTTTATTAAAATTAAAAAAAAAATAAAATAAAAGTTATGGTATAATTTTAATTTATTAAAATTTATAATAAAAGAGTAGAAATTACCACAATTTATTAGTTTACTGATAATTTTTAAAACAATTTGTAAGAATAATTTTAATTTATTTATAGTTCTCACATATATTAAAAATTATAATAAAAGAGTTAAAAATTAAATTTATTTAACTAAAAATTATTTTTAATTTTTCACAATATTTGCACTAATTTCAACGAGTAATTTTAATTTATTAAAAGTTACAATAAAAATTAAAAATTATAACTAAAGAACGTCAATAACCTACAAATGCATACAGCTGGATTCTATCCCTAATTAAAATAAACGTGCTTATTAAATGAATTAATTGATTTTTAGTTTATAGTTGAGTAGAAGAAATTGTATTATAAAATGGATTTAATTTCCAGACTTTTTTTGTATAAAATAAAGCAATTAGTTTGAACGTTACCTTAATTTCATGTCATGTGGGTTCATGTGTTGCTTTTACTCAATTCCAATTTTCCAAATGGATTGCGTAGAAGAATTTTAAATTTCTCGTGCATTGACATTTTGTGACCATGTGCTAGTGATTGAATGAAGAGATAAAATTACCATTTTAGGCCCATTCAATTCAATAATTATATAAGAAAAATAAATAATAATGAAATTTTTATGATCATATATTACATGAATTTGAAATATAGATGCGGTTGGGTATTGTGAATCGACGTTTTTTAAGTCATAATTATTACAAAATGCGCGATTTAAGTATTTTTGTAAAATTATAAGAATATCGTATAATTGTCAATTTAATTTCTTTCGATAAAAAAAAAATGTTTAATGATCCATTAAAATAAATACACAAATGAAGATAAATTATTTGCATATAATTTGAAATGTTTGATTTTGGTGTTTTTAAAAAATAATTCAGTTAATTTATTTTTTTTTTATCTAAATAAGATTTTAATGGGTGAATTTTTTTCTCACACAATATTAAATCGGTACATTATAACAAAATTTAAATATTTAAATTTAAAATGGACTATATTACATACCATTAATTCTTTATACAAATTATGTTAATGTGTCATCATCATATATTTTATATTTTTATAAAATAAAATTTTAAAAAATAATACAAAATACATAATGACAATATAATTTTGCCACTAGTATAAAAAAATTATAAAATAATTTATATTTAATTTGTATTAAATATTAAATAAATAAATAAAACATTATAGTTGGCCGATTTTGATCTAATGTGAACATGTAGTGTTTGATATTTTCAATTGAGTCAAAATTATGTGATGCGTGGTAACATCTAAAGCAGATTAGAAAAAGAAGTCATTGTATTTTTCTATCAGACCTAAACACTTTTTGTTGATTGATTCGTTCCATTACGCCAGTGTCGGTAGAAGAATCCATCTTAATTAGACCACTAGCAATGTGATGAAATCAAATGGTCCATAACTTTTCCAATGAAATCAACAGTGCCATTCACTATTTCACAGAAATATATCACTTGTTAAAAAAATTTAAATGAATATGTCCATCATAACATCAATAATAACGGATTAATAAAAAAAATATTTTATTTTTTTTATTATTTTTAATTTTTATAAGTTAAAAATTTTAGTATGAGTTGAAATCCAATGGTCCCAAATGGAATAAATCATTACAGATGTCTCAATCGGAAAATAAAATCAAAAAGAGTGCTTGATCACGCGTGTCAATCATTTCTACATATAATGCCATTTGTCATCAATCATTTACACACTCAAACAAAAGTTTACGACAAAATTTGTAAGGGATGACAAATAATCACCTCTGGCTTCAACCGTTGGGAGTGAAAAGAGCCGGCCACCAACTACCAAAGAAGAAACCAGAGATAAATTATCACTGAATAGGAGGACTGTTCGTTACCTTAACTTCAAAATTGCTTGCCATGGGTTCGATTTCTAAATGCGTATCAAATGGCGTAGTCGGTCTTCTTCCTACTACTTCGAAAGTGTAGCCATGCTCAAAAGAGCATAATAGGTTTGCGACCATTATGGCTCGAGGTTGCTGCCACGTTTTTACATACTCGTTAAATTTTAGAAGTTATGGCATATCTCTCTTTTAAATTGTTATTATTATTTTATTTTAGAGTTAAATTATTATTATATCACTAATAATAATTCATATAATTATTATTATATTTTTAATAAAATAAATATATATAAAAAATTATAAAATTTCTCAATAAAATTATAAAATTACTTTCGATCCTTTAATCTTTTTATAGATAAAATAAATTTTAAAGAGATAATTATCATAATTTTTAAATTTTAAAAGAGTTTTTGTTATAAAATATAAAATAAAAATAATTATCAGTTAATGAAATTATAAGGAGCATTTGCAATTTTCCTAAAATTTATATCAAGTAAATTACTTGGCCAAACTTTTGGTATATTTAACCTACATTTGTTTCAATTTTTAATTTTTTATTATAATTTTTAATTATTTTATTAAAAGTGTAGGATTAATAATTTTTTATTTTACATTTTTTATTAGTAGTTAGATTTAAGTATATTTAATTATTAAAATTAAATCTAACATGTACAATTAATATATGATTAAAACATCATAATTAATACAAATGCGAAATTAAATTTTGACTATTAAAATATCTAAATCTAATGATTAATAAAAAAATATTTTAAAAATCAAAAATAAAGAGACTATTAATCCATCTTCTTTATTATAATTTTAATTTTTTGTTACATTTTTTATAAATTTTTATGAGTTTAAAAAGATCACATGAGAATTAAAACTACAATAATAAAATTAAATGATAAAGTATGAAATGAATCAGTACAACTAAATGTACCATAGAATGGCCCTATAACTTTTTAACATATATTTGCAAGAACAGGATCGTAGTTGTAATTGCAAGAATGGTTTCCTAGTGCCTATGTTTTTAGAAATAACATTATAATATATATAATTATAATAAATAGATCCTTTGCTCTATTTTTTCTAATATCACGATATCACCATCAACTAGATATAAATTTTTTACATAAATTATTGATACAAATTCATATAACAATATTATATGATTATCACACGTCTCTTAAACTCTTTCCATTATTTTTTTGTTACTCATATGAATTTTTACTTACCTAATAAAAAAATAAGAAAATATAGCAATCATAGAATATAGTCATATCAATTTATATAAATAGTTTACATAAAAATTAATATTTTTAATACTATTCATATTATAATTAAGAGTGTACCCAAAAATTTCAATGTATGCCTCTACAATTCCGTCCATAATAATTTATGTCTAAAACAGGCAATTTTCTATTTTATACGGAAAAAAACTACCCTAATAAATAAAATATCTTTTATTATTAAGTTACATATCACAACCTTGTAATAATAGTTAGAATTAAATATTAAAAATATAATTTTATCATTTTACCACTATTTTAAAACTTACTCGTTACCAAATTAATAAATTATATTCTTATTTATAAAAGGATAAAGATTTGAAAGATCCAAATATTATTAACTTACTTTATTTCATTTTACTTTTACATTTTGGGTCATTTAATTAAGTGACAATTACTCTATTTATATTTTGTGATAAAAATCTTTTTAAAATTTAAAAATTATCACAATTATTCCTAGAGTCCATCTTAAAAGTTAAAGGACTAAGGATAATTTTGTAATTTTATTAAAGCAATTTATTATCTTTCACGTATGTTCATTTTATTGGAGGCATAATAGTAATTGCCTGATTTCTTAATAGTGGCATCATGGTAATTTTATTTTAAATAAGACAATAATAATATTTTAAAGAGAAATTTTTAATAACATTTAAATTTTGGAGAGATTTTTATTATAAAAAATAGAATAAAAAAATATTTATCATTTTATAAAATTATAGGCGGATATTCATCATTCGCTCTTTATCGTATCCAATAAGATGTTAGTTGTAATAATAAAATTATTATATTGCATTTGTATAGCTGGCTTAATTTGATGGATTCCTAACCTTATAAGTCCATGTAACTTGTGTAATTTGGGATGCTTTCCCCTTATAAATTAATTATAAAATGATATGACTCGGCGGCTCCACCTTCTTCTTCCTTAGTAAAAGTAATTTTCACAGTTTACTTTCCACTTTATATATTATCAATGAGTTGTCAAACCTACCTTTAAATAAAAGAAATTCAATAGGATCGTCTAGAACTTGATCCCAATTGTAGGAAGATATTCTATGGGCTATTTATTCAATAAGCCAAAATAGAAATTGCTTTCTAGGGTATTTTGCTTATGTTGTTTGTCAATTGTTATTCATTATTATTATTATTAAAATTATAATTATTGAATTGGGTGATTTGAACAAGAATTTTTGTCCTTAAAACACTTATTAATATTTTTATATTTATTATTTATAATAATTTTTAGTATTTAATATAATAATTAATGATAAATTTTAATACATTAAAAAATATAACTTCCTAAATATGAAAACGCTGGTAAGTGTCTTAATTCCACCGCATTAACAAAATCCTTTCAAAAATGGGTTAATAACATTTGGGTCTTTATAATTTAACAATTTTGCAGTTAGGGATATAATTTGTATAAACCTAACAATCACCTACTTATAATTGAGATGATTGAAATGCCCTTTATCAAAAATTAAAATTGTGATGAGTGTTTATAACTCAACAATATCTATTAATAAATTTAATGAGTTCATAAAAAATTATCTATAAAATTTTATTTAATTTTTAAAGATGTATAGTTATTCTAATTATGAACAAATTTATATTTTTAAAATCTTAAAAAAGTTGTAAAACATTTTAATAGTATATAATTTATTATATAAATTAATGTGATAAAATTATATTTTTGCCATATATCTTGTAACAGTTTAGTTAAAAAAATTTATATTTTTATTATTTATTTACTTATTTATATTTTTAAGAAAAAATATTAAATTGTTATTAAAAAAATACAAAAGCTGGCCATCTTTTTATCCTTTGTTTTGTTGCGCTGAATCTGAAACCGTAAAAATCCAACTTCAAAAGGATGCTCTGGAACCGTCCCCCTGGAACCATCGTTGAAACTGAAAACAAAGTAAAGCTTCTTGAAACGGTGGGACCCACCTTACTCTCTCTCTCTCTTGCGAGTTTTTTCCGACTGCGATCTGTTGTACATTAAATTGCCAATAACAATACATGGATGACAACGTCCTTATCTTAAAATGCCGGTGCAATACGACGTCGTTGCTTTAAAATGATCGTCCACATCTTGCGCGCGGTTCAGAATGCACATTGACTCCACATTTTTGTGGGGTCCGCGTGATATTTTCTTTCCTAATAATTTTTTTTATATTTATTAATGTAAATATAATGAAAAAAAATGTATTTATCTTATTTAAATAATAAATAAAATAATAATTTATATTGGTAATGCGGTTGTTAACGTATATGAAAATTGATGGATAAAAAGTTAGGTAATTTATTATTATAAAAATTAAAAAGGGTTTTCAAGTTAAAATAGGATGACGTGGACTAGCAGGAAAATCCGTATAAAAATATACAATGGGGTAATAATATTCAAGTCCCCGTACTCTTATATTATTTATAAATGACCATGGACATATTTTCATATTTATTTTAATGGGAATTACGGTTTGACTATAATGACAATAAACAATATTTTTAATAAAATTATTTATGTTTTAAATTTGATCTAAAGATGTTTTTAAATTATTTATATATTTTTTGAAATTTTTTATTTTAGTTTTTATTTCTAAAAAATTGTAAAATTAAATATTATAATATTTGTCGATTCCTTAATTTTTTCAAATTAAAATTTTTAAATACCACTAAGATTTTTTTTTTTTCACCATCAATAAAATAGTTACTAAGGCTCCTCCCAAGCTGATAAATATGTAGCAATTTTTGCCTTCCAATAACTTAAAATTGTAAAGAAAAAATTAAGAGTGATATTGATTTCTTAAAATAAAAACTCTTATACGTAAACTAAGTTTAAATTAAAAAGAATAGTGTGATATTTAGATAAAAGAATAGTTCACTTATACGTAAACTAAGTTTAAATTAAAAAAAATAATGTGATACTTAGATAAAGAAAGGAGAGTTTAAAGAACACTGATATAAGTGAGGTGCTTACTTATTTATTTTTTCGAATATCTTTCACGCTGGAAGGAGGTTGATATTTATAGTGGTTGATTGACACAATTCCCAAGGCTTCATACATGTGAGACGTCAAAAAATAAAGATAATTAGTATTTACTAAAAAGATTTTGTGTGTAATTTTTGGATAATAAATTGTCAACTGGTGTAATATTTATTTAAGTTATAACTTGTACCATACGAAATATCAAATGTGATGTAATAGCCACAATCACCTCGAGAATTTAGCTAATTCTGTTTCATTATATTTATATCAAGTTGAATTTGAAATAATGACTAAGGCCATTATCTTGACTTAGTCATTAGTGCACTTTCTAATTTTACTAGTTTTAAAATCTTGACTTAAATTGGATAAAAGTCTGGGACGAATTAAATTATAATAAGATAATTAGGATTCTTATTTAGTATCAATATTACAACCTTTGGGTAAGAAATTCGCGTCGTAAGTGGAACTTAACCTACTCATTGTTGATGTGAGCATTGTGATATATATTTTGGTTACAAGATTTATATCCCATGTTTATGTCAATATCTTGTTATAGGTGCCAATGCCAAAATATTGAGAGGGGTTGATCGGACTTTACTTGAACAATGGTCTTAACATTCGGTTCTAAAAATATTAAAATTAAGCTGTTATTAGTACTTAATCAAATCTAAAGAATTAATACTACATATATTTATATTTTAAATTAAGATTTAGAGTTCTTGATATATTCTCTTTTATGATATAATCAATTATTTAAATAATTTACATATTAAAAAATATATTAATATTAGTTAAATAAATAATATGATTACAACTCATTTTAACCTCTTTAATAATTATGCAGGGATAATGATTTTTTTTATTATTATGATTATTAAATATTTGTTTCATTTGACTTCTGTCAGTCAATTTTTTTGAAATTTTAAATAATTAAAAAATTATTTTGCTCCTATTAAAAGAAGCTCAATTTTTAATTTTTTGATAATAAAACGTTTTAAAGCTTTTTTATTTAATAAATTATTTGAAATAATTTTGTTATTTTTATCTTTAATATTAATTTAAAATTTTATTTATTAAACAATTGCACAATTTTTATTAGAAATTACTCGTGATAAAAAAACGATTCATAGTTTTCAATTAAAAACTTTACTTCAAAAAATTCTATTTATAACAATTTTAGTAAAAAAAAATTTTGTTTGTACAAAACTATAATTAAGAAAGCTCTATTGAAAAGATTAACCAAACAGATTTAAGTGATTCATATATATTTAATTTAAAATATATTCAAATGACATAAATACAGTAGGCTAATCCAAATTGCATACTCCTTTAATTTAAGAGTAAATAGTTTAGGGACCTATTTGAAATATATGTAAAAGTTATACCTCTATTTGTAAACACGCAATAAACTAGGAGTCGGATCGGACGCTAGTACCTCCAATAACGATTAGTTAGAATACAGTGAAAAAAATATTAATTTATAAATACACGATGACTGATCATGAAGTCGTGGAGGAATGAAAGTCGAAGAAAAAACGAGAGGGGTTTCGTTCGGAGTTGAAATCGTTCAATCCCTGTACGCATACAGTGACAGAAGAACTCTTATCTCTCAAACGTCGTCTTCTCTTTTACTACGGACTGTTTCGGCAGTTCTCCGGAAGATCTAAGGCACCGCCATTGACATTTGGCATTCGCATTCGTGTTAGGAGTTCATATTATCGTCCGTTGGATCCGTACAGGTTAGTTTGATCTGATCTCGTGAGATCTAGATTAGTTGTGGAGTGAGTGTAATTTAGATTGAATTGGTTTGAAATGAGTATATATTTATGTTTTGTTTTTGTGTAGGTTGTGGTTGTTATTAGAGTATTGCATTATATTTGTTGGTTACAATGACGGAGATGGATGTGCATGGCGGAGAGGTGTCGTCGCCGAAGGATCTGCCGAATGGGAATGCCAATGCTGTCGTTTGCGTTAACGAAAACGGAAACGGCGTCGTTTCTTTTGATCCTGTTGAGGCTGATCTTAAATCAAATTCCGGTGAGTTTGATGGTAAACCAATAGTTGTTGAAGAAGGTAAGCAATTGTTGATAATAAACAATGGAGAGGTTAAGATTGAGGGTGAAAAGAAGGAAGAATCTGTGGATGCAGTGAGTGAAAATGGGGTAAACAACTTGCAGGATAAGATTGAGCCGGGAAAGGAAGAATCTTTAGTTATAGTTACTGGCGGTTTTGTGGATCAGGAGAATGAAGTTGAGAATTTATCTGATAAGGAAGGCTGTTCGGGAGATCAGGGTATTGATGTGGATCGGAATTTGGAAGATGATGCTGAATCAAGAATGCAGGCTGTTGATGATGATCAAACCAAAGATGTTGTTTTGGAAACGCTTGCTGTTAATGGCTCTGTTGATAGGGATCAGGCTGCAGTGGCACAAGTTGATTCTTCTGAAAGTATAGGAAGTTTTCCTGCAGATTTACCAGATGGGACTGCATGTGAGAATGGGGTATCAGAAGTGGCTGGTACTCGAGGGGAACTTGCAATGAAGCAGAATCCTGAAGCAGCTTCATGTCCTGTGGCTGATGCTCAATTGGACGCACAAGTTGTCAATGGTTCAGCGACTGACGAAAGTGAACAACCCTCAGTTACAAGTATTATTCAGAATGGCGATTCGCGTTCACAAGTTGTCAGTGGTTCTGTCACTGAGGAAAGTAAACAGGTCTTGGCTGTTGTTAATGCTCAGGACGGGGATTCAGAGACTGCTGTTAATGACTTGGTTGATTCTAGTCAAGAAACAAATGAAGTAAATAAGTTTTCGGAGGTTCCTGCAAGCTTGCCTTCCCCTGTTGATTCTGAAAATGTACCAGTTGAAAGTGTCCAAGTTGATGCTAGTCAATCAACAATGGAATTAAATAAATCTTCAAAGATTGCTGAAAGATTTTCCTCCCCTGTTGATTCTGAGAATGTACCTGTTGCACTTGTCCAAATGGATCCTGCTGCTTCTGCAAGTATCAATGATATAACAGTAGAACCAGATGCTGGGTTTGCTGCTTCCACTGTTGCCGAAAATTCTCCATCTTGCGAGGTAAATGGAAAATTGGAAATGCAGAGTGGTGAAATTTCTGATTCTCATCCTGTTGGGAATACTAATGTAACTGAAGTCAAGAATGGTTCTATTGGAGATAATAGTGTGTCAGTTTGCCCTAATAATTATGCAAGATCAGAAATTGATACTGTTGCTGATAGTTCAACTGGTGAGGTTGATGGTGCAAAAGGGGAAACAGAAAGTGGAAGATTGGAATTGCAAAGTAGTGAAAGCTTTGATTCTCATTCTGTTGACAATACTAATGTAATTGAAGTTGAGACTGGCCCTATTGGAGATGATAGTATCTCAGGTTACCCTAATAATGTTGTAAGATCAGAAGTTGAGACTGTTACAGAAAGTTCTCCGTCTTGTGAGGTTGATGATGTGAAGAGGGCTATAGAAAATGGAAAATTGGATGTGCAAAGTAGCGAAAGCTCTGGTTCTCGTCCTGTTAATGTCCTTGAAGTTCAGAATGGCCCTATTGGAGATGATAGTGTATCAGGTTGCCCTAATAATGATGCTAGATCAGAAATTGAGAATTCTCACGAGTCAACTGAGCTGGAAGAGAAAGTGGGTGACAACTCTCACACAAAATCAGAAGTTTCAGAAGTGGTCACTGAATGTGTTGACGAGCAACCCATCCTTGTTGATAATGCAGTTGTTGAATCCAGTGTAAGTGCTTCAGTTGAAAATGAAAGTGAAGCTAATGTGAAATCTGAGTCTGAAATTGAAAATGAATCTGGTGTCAGTAGCAGAGATGTGGTTGTCTGTGAAACTGTGGCTGCAATTGGACCTGTCACCAGTGTCGAAAATGGAGGAATTCGGTCCACTGTTGAGGAGGGTGATGGTCAAAAATGTAAAGAAGTGGAGGAAACTGAGGAAATTCTGTTCAATGAAGGTGAGAGTGATGATAGGACATGTCAAGATGTTAAGGAAAATGGGGTATCTCAAATCACCGACGAAGAGAATTGCGATAACAAATGTCAAGAAGCGGAGAACATTGATGGTATTCACAGGAACGAAACAGCTACATCTACCCCAGAAGGTTCCACTGCTGATGCTTCTGAAACCCAGAATGTGGGTCCTGAGGTGGTTAAGAGGCCATTCTACTACTTGGTCAAGGTTCCAAAATATGATGACGAAAATATAAGAGAACAAATCAAATTTGCTCAGTCACAAGTAGATGAGAAAACTCAAAGTCGGGACACTATTCGATATGAAATCCAAACAATTAGGGTATAACAACAAATCTTTCTGCATACTTTGTGGTGTTTCTGAAAATAATATAAGTTTTGGTTTCGTCATGTGATTGTTAAAACTTCTTTTCCATGATCAGGCTACTTATAAGAAGTACTGTGAAAGTTTAGAAGCTGTTTTGTCAGAAGAGAGAGCTGCAAGGGAATTGCTCAAGTCAAAACGGCAGGAAATAGATTCTCTCCAGTCTACGATCAACAAGGTGAAGAATGCCATTTCTGTTGAGGATATTGATGGCAGGGTAAGTGCTTTGGTTAGTTTCCTTTTCAATTCTCACGTTTCCATTTTTTAGATGCTTTTTTGGTGCATTATATTGTTAGTGATTACTACTGTGGTTTATTTGAAGCTTACATCTACTGAAATATTTGTTTTGCTATATGACGTGCAAGCAGATACGCAATATGGAACACATGATAGCACATGAAACCCTTCCTCTGAAGGAAGAGAAGCAGTTTATTCGTGAAATCAAGCAACTGAAGCAACTTCGTGAACAGTTCTCGTCTAGTATGGGTAAGCAGGATGATGTTCAGCAAGCTTTTGATCAAAAAGACCAAATCGAAGAGCAAATGAAGGTATTTCTTTGTTTGTTGCCACTATTTTTACTTTTGCGTTCCAAATGGTATTGCATCTTCACGTTACATATATGTGAAAATGGCAAGAGTTTTAAGTGGAAACATGAGATATCCAACATCTTTAGCATGATCACCATGTATCTTTATGTATGATTGATAGTAACCAAGGATAAAGTGTTAGGAGTTGGAAAGTTACAAATAGGTACAGATTGTTGGTTACCAGAGGAGTAGGGACCTTACTACTACTTTGGCAGTACTATGTATGAGGTTTTCGATTGCTTATCTGACAATTCAAGCATTTGCAGTTGTTGAGGAAGGAAGCAGATTCGCTCAGAGATAATGTTCTCAAAGCTGAGGCAGCCACTCAAGCTGCTAAAAAGCAACAGAGAGATGAAAGTGAAAAGCTTAAGAAATTGCTTGGTCAGTTTAAAGCTGCAGACAACATTCGCCAAGAAGCATATAAACATCTGCTGAGTTTAAAGAAACAGGCATATGATAAGGTGTGCCACTTTTGTGTTCGTTTATTGGCAGTCATTTTTTATTATTAAGAAAAATTACTCTAGTGCAAAATTGTTTGACTTTAGGCAATGTGTGGTCTCCTGTTGTTAAAAAAGAAAAGTGAAAAAGAAATTTAAATCATGTTATACGGTTCTTTAGTTCAAGCAATTCCACTTTTTTCTTTTAAGGTATTCTCATTCTCATAAAGGAAAAAATGAAAATAGATGAGTTACTAGTTTTGGAGTCTCTTGTTCTTGGAAAATTATAATAGTTCATTTTTGTCGAAAACAAATTAAAATCATAAGAGTAATGAGATTCCTTTTGTACAAATTTGTAGAACAAATACTTTTGGAAGTACAAAGATGATGCAAAACAAGCCAATGATTTAGCGTTTAAGGGAGATAAAGAGGGCCTTCAACAGCTATGTTTTAACCAGGTGAGCCCATGCAGTCCTTTGCTTTGTTCCTGTTAATTAGCCTCCAATTTTGTGCTTACAAATCTATGCTTTAGGTGGAGAGAGCTTTCGAAATCTGGAACGGCAATGATGAGTTTCGTAAAGAATATGTCAATAGCAACATCAGAAGTACACTTAGAAGACTGAAGACATTGGATGGCCGTTCTCTTGGTCCTGACGAGGATCCACCTGTGATTCGCTCCTATGTAAATGATGGAGTTGCCAAGGATAACTCTATGTCACAGATTTCAACTGTCAACAGCAAGAAGCCAGAACAAGCTGTGCCTGTAAAACCTGAAAAACATGATACCAAGCCTATCCCGGAAGTGGTGGAGCAAAAGAATCAGACAACTAAATCCAAAAAACCTGCAAAGCCGTCTCATTCAGCAAATGGCTCAGCAACTGTTTCTGGTAGGGATGAAATAGAAGAGTTAATAGAAGAAGAACCAAAGAGAACAAAGGAGGAAGAGGAATTAGCCAGGAAAGCCGAGGAACTGAGAAAGGAGGAGGAAGCAGCCAAGTTGAAAGAGCAACTTAGGTTGGAGGAGAAGGCAAAAGCAAAGGAGGCTTTGGAAAGGAAGAAAAGAAATACTGAGAAGGCTCAAGCCAGGGCTGCACTCCGAGCTCAGAAGGAAGCTGAACAGAAAGAGAAGGTAATAATTCAATCCGAGTTCCATAACCTTGCCCTCGTATTGGCATTTAAAATTATCGGGATTTGCAGGTACATTGACTATGAATATGTATCTTTTTGGTACTGATTTGCATAAATTATATCTTGTACAGGAAAAAGAAAAGAGAGTAAGGAAGAAGGAGAAGAAAAGGGCAGCTGCAACGCAGGATTCTGATCTCACAAATGAAGCAGAATCTGCTCCAAGCTTGCAAAGCCCATCGAAAACTCCCGTAGCTTCTGAAGTTCCAGAAAAGTCCATGACAGTAACAAAGAGGCCTCAAAAAACATCACAATTCACAAAGCAGACGACCAAGGCAAAATCCATCCCTCTACCTCTTCGAAATCGAGGTAAGAGAAGGATGCAATCATGGATGTGGATACTGATTGCAGCCCTGGTTGTTTTTGCTATGTTTCTTTTGGGGAACAGCAGTTTCTCTTCTAAATTTGGCCTGGAAGGTTTTGGTTTCTAAATACACAGACATCAGATTATTACTAATTAGGTAGCAGCTATCATTGATATTTGGTGTGATATTTTTACTTTACGTGGTCTTATAGGCAATTCTTTGGTGCTATTCTCGGGTTTGGATTGTGCTTAGTACTGCATTTGAAGTTTTAGTATTTGTGGCTTTTTCTTTCACACAGCACCATAGGTTTATTATTATTTATTTGTTTTATTTATTTTTGTCTTTATAATAATACAAACATAATGTCTTTGGTATTGATTCCATTAAGTATTTTATAATAAGCTATTTCGCAGAAGTTTTATTTTTTCTTCTTTTATACTGCCCACTTATTATTGAAAGCCCAAAGGCCAAATCCAAGTATGCTAATAATTTCATAGCAAATGAAATTATAATACAAAATGGATCGGATGTAACTAGAATCCTTTCTATTCTTCTTGATTTGATATCCTCTTGTAATTGTTGGTTAACAAATAATTTGAAAATAAAAAAATAAATAAATTATGGGTGTATAAAATTTTATAAAAGGTTACCTAATAAGGTTAGGGTAAGGCTATGTGCAAATAGTGTGTACTAATTTACGATGGGTGAATTTAAATCTAAGTGTAATTATTTTAATTCTTACGTTTCAATTTATTAAATGCTGATTGGAAAATGACAATTACAACCAAATCAGTTGAAAGAAGTAGACTGAATGAGATATTTTACAAGCATCTAATAAAGGTAATGTAAGTAATATGCTATAATTGTCACATAATTTTTATGTTCTAATTTTTTAATGAACTGTTTGGGAGTGCTAAAAAATTGTTAATTTGTTTAGCGCTTAATTTTGAAAAGTAGTACTCTGAGCGCTAATTTATGAGAAACATCTTGTTAAGTATTAAATAAAAAAATTATTAAAAATTATTAATTTAATTTTGATTGATAGCACTTTTTTTAAAAATGCCAAAGGGTTCAGGCTTGAATTCCGCCACATTGAATTAATTATACATAGAAACGTGATAATTATTGAATTTTGTTAAGAAATATATGAAACATGTAATAATTATTCAATTTTGTTGCATAAAAGTATATAAATAATTAGTATGGCTAATATTATTAATTTATTAATTATTAATGTAAGAACGATGTAAATTTTATTGTGCTTTACTTGAGCAACAAATAAAAAGCATACACAGCAAACTGCGCATTGGATTTATCTGATTTACGGCCACCGGGCCCGGTAGAGAAGACTTTAGTTTGAAGTTACTGTGTGTAGAGTATGTAACCAATCCTTGTGATTTCATTTGAACGTATTTTATAAATGACGATGTTCACTAACGAATGAATGAATGAATTTACTCTTTTGATGATGTGGGATCAGTAGTAAGTACTAAAATCATGTGATGATGGTCAATTGCTTTAAAAATTTAAAACATCGTCTTGATCCACCATCATTTTCATTATCATTGTCAATTTGGATTGATAGTCCACTCTAACCATTTCTAAGTTTTCAACAATTATGGTATTTTTTTATGAAAAGGATAATATAAAAAATATAAATTAATGTGATATGATAGTATTGATTATTTTTTAGGTAGTAATTATATTAATATTTTAATTTTTATTAATTAATAATATTATATTATGTTAAGTTTAAAAAAAAAATATATATATATCATATCACTACTAGTCATCGAAGTCTTCTATTTTTATAAGCTTTAATGTTCTTTTATAGATTTTGATATAGTAGAAATGATATACATTCGATTGTAGGTATAGTTGTTTTAATTTGTTCAATCATAATTTTTTATTATTTAATTATAATGTTTATATTTTACAATATTTATAAAGTTAAAATTTAAAAATTATAATCACAAAATCAAAAATTATAAAGGAAAAAATGACACGGACTTCATATTACTATTGAGATAAAGGAATTAAAATTAGGGTGAAAAATACTGAGGATTGATGCTATAATGGGGATTGGACTCTTTACATCACTTTAATATATAATTATATATTTTATTAATTTTTTAAATATTTTTATCAGAGAGAGATTGTGGGTAATACAATTTCATAATTAAAATTTAAAAATGCGTTTATTGCAAATTTTGTTTCGAAAATTAAATTAAATTAAAAAATTCATTAAGAACTTATATAAAATAAAATATAAGTACCAAATAAATGCATATGAAAACTTGACATGTGGAGTTCTTGAATGCTTTGTTGTAAAATAAATAAATAAATAAATAATTTTGGTAAAAGAAGAAAGAACTAAATCGTACGGTCTTGTGTAAAATAAGGGATGGGACTTGTCCACCCCTCCATTTCCATCGTAACACGTGGAAATTGTACGGACCTTTTTATATATTTCCAGCTTTATTATTTTTAATTTAAATTTTCTCAATATATGCTAGAATGAAAAATGTATTAGAATAAATCATTCTTTTTGGGATATATTCTCAAATATATTAAAAATTTTAAATATAAAAAATAATATTTTATTTCCAGTTATAAGTCACTAATATTGCTATATTATAATATCTTAAATATTACACATTAATTTAAAATTAAAATATTTTTCATCAAATATTTTATTTTTTTTCTTTTTCATAATAATAATAAGTGTTCGAGAGAATAGGATATCAAATAAAATGTTTGAGATCATAAGAACTAATCATATGATAGTTATCACCCAACACATATGCTATTAACACTAAAAAAAATATTATAAAATAATTCGAAGGTCAATTAGTATCAAAATGGTACTGGTAGATCATAAAACTTAGTTATCGAGTATATTGTCAAAAGTATTAGGAATTAATTGGATTTATGTTTAGAATAAGGACCAAATCTCGGGGTTAAGCTATTAATGCAAATAAAAACTTAAGGTTGAAAATTTTGTCGCTTCAAATTAAGAAATGTAACGGATCTTAAGACTTATTTATAATAAATACTTAGTAATTTAGTCTCAATAAATAATTAATACAAGGACCAGTTATAAAAGTCTAATCCCTAAAATTTGTTTTGGTAATTTGGCTATGCAACATATTTAAATTTACAATTTTTTTTCATAAATAAAAGAGAAATTTAACATTTTTGTAATTATATCTTACGAAAAAAAATTGTAATTCCATAATCTCCAGGGATTCCACGATTATAAGAGCATACCAACGATTGAACGTAAACTCACTATAAAACAGGAAAGGAAAAACAAAATAAGGTGTGAATTCTAAATAGAATAAATTAATTGATTTCAAATTCTATCTAGAAATTATAATTAGAAAAAAAATTTCTATAATCTTTGTTGTGATTTGAAGTTTTCTACAAATTCATTAAATAGAAAAGAGCGAAAGGGTGTCAATCTGGTTTACCCATTCCATCCTAACTCCCAGTAAGTACATACATGACGTGATATATCTCACAGCTGCATTCATGTTGCCATTGGGCACTTTAGCAACAGGACAGGAGCTTTAGGCTATGTGGGGAAAGAATTAGGCAGGTTAAATGTACCTGGAACTTAGTGCTTTTCATGTAGGTAGAATTCGTTGGAGGAATTTATTTATCTTTCTGTGTGCTACTTGCCATAGAATAAAAAGAAGGGTACTGGGGAAGTATACACTTGGGATGTTGAAAGAGATGGATGGCCTTGATTGCACTCCATGCATTATTATAATATCAATCAAACATTGTCAATTCGATTAAATACCAAGTCAATTAATTAAACTCAGGGCATTGGATTGATTGATTGCGTTCTTTGTGCCTTGAATGCAATGAAGATTTATAGTAATTGTAAAAAAGTATTTAAATAAAATTAAAGTCATCAATTAATTTAATTTTGTAAATTAAATAACTGAATACATTTAATTTTTTAAAAATATTACTATACAATAATAATAATAATGGTAAGTAAACTATTAAATTATGGTTTTCATTATAATTTACTATCGTAGTGACGAATACATTGGATCCACATTCCGATCCGACCAGATGCATCGTATTCGTACTCCGACACAGATGGGTCCCACACGGCATTTACTCACACAAACCCACCCGAGCAGATAATGACACAACCACTAACACATTCGCACAATAATGTGAGTATATATATATATATACCGTATAATTTTTTATATAAATTATAATAAAATTAGCATCCATCGATTCCATCGGACTGGTACAGACAAGTGGATTGTTAACACAATTATTCAATTAAGTCAAACAATCGAATTAATATTAATTGAATGAAACAAATTCTTATATCTTTATAAATTAATTAAATGCGATATTATTATTATTATTATTATTATTTATTTAATAATTTATTATTATTATTATTAAAATTATATAAAAATTTATCTGTTCAATGATAAATAATATTTATTTAAAAATATTAAAATATAAATTTTTTATATAAATGAACTTAATAATAATAATAATAATAATAAATTTTTTTTTTTTTTAATAATTTCGCTTATTCTTAGTTTTGCATTGCCCTAAAGTGTACTCCCTGCACTACAAATCTAATAAGTTTCTGAACTCTAGTTGACGCTTGCCTTCTCGTTGCATCCACCCATCTCGCTATTGGACAAAAATGTACGAGAAATAATAATCAAGGGCGTTTCTGTCATTTAATTAATTGTCTATGGGTTACGTTGTAATTTCAACAAAATTGTGCAAGTACAAGTACATTTTCAGTTAAAATTTATTGTCGCTATGGGAATTCTTTTGTAGTAATTTTAACTTTTTATTATATTTTTATAAATTAAAAATGATAAAAAATAATTATAAATATATAAATATATACAATACAATTGAGTGAATCGTAACATAATCTTTCATTATAAATGTCATAATTGTGAGAAAAAATTATGTACGAACGAGAAATGCCGTGTTCATTTCACTAAAAAAATTTTAATTTTAAAATAAATATATTTACAATAAAAATAATAATGTATTTATTAATAACTGTTTATATAAAATAAATTTATTATTAATTTATTTATATTTTAGTAAAAATACAGTTGGTATGAACCCTAGACTCATCGTATTCAATATTTTCTATTGAAATTGCAATTAAAATCCAAGGCGCTCTCCCTCTGTTTCTGTTTGTTTGTGTGGTGTGAAAGTAAGAAAGTAATGGGCGGCATTTCCGTGATGCATGCGGCACCGTTGCGAAGGGGACGCGATTTCATTTTCCAACATAATTCGTAAAGGAGGAAAATTGTGGTTACCGTCTGACCCTATTTTCTTCCCGTACAAGTAACCAAATTGGTTACTTATATTCTCAACACTATATACAAACAATGGCTCTATGAATGCTTCCATTGAGATAATTTTATATGTACCCGACCCGTCCCGTCCCATTTAGAACATACCACTCCAAAAATAATATATTATTAAATTTAATAATATGATATTTTTTAAGTAACCCGTTAAATGGGATGAACACGTGTAAATTTTAGGTAGTATTTATTTATTTTATTGAATGTCTGAAAATTTTGAATTTTGAATAGAATTGAATATATGAATCTGAATAATTTGTTGTTTTTTTATTTAAAATTTGAATATAAGTATTAAGTTAATTTTTTTAAAAAAATGTTTGAAAATTGATACTTTTATTTTTATATTCTTATAATTTTAAATGTCAAATAAATAATAAAATTTTAAATTTTCTTATAGTTAGTTATATTGTATAGAATAAATATAATTTTTTTAAATTTATAAGATAACTTGGTAAATTTAAATTAAAATAAGATGATAAAAAAATATTATTATTATTATTTTGTTATATCTAATTTTTTAAGTTTTGTAATTTCTAAAATAAAAAAAAATATGTATGTTTAAAAATAAAAAAGAAAAAAAGAAAAGAAAAGAAAGTGGTAATTTTTTATATGAGTAAGAGTGTAAATTAATTATTAAGTATGGTTATTTTTATTAAATAATCTTAATTATTTTAAATAAACATATTGAAATAATTAAGTATAAAAAAAATAAACACCCTCTTAATTCTCTCAATTTATATTGAATTGTAAATATTAGTTAATATCAATTTGTAACATTAGTATTAAAAAATATGTAGCCATTTGATTCACATGAATTTATTTACACATTCATTAACTTGCTCGCTTAGTTTAATCTATTTCACTAATTATCTTTAACATTAATTAATCATTGCCTTAAATGTAATTAAACAATTTACTAAAACTTATATCTTTTAGGAATTAAGCTTAAAATTGGGCAAATTATACTTGTGAATTCTATTCTCCTATAAATATTGTGAGAGAACTTTTCTTTACTTTTAATTTAGATGTCGACTCTCAAACAATACTATAATACTAAATCACATTATAATATTACACGAACTCTAAATTTAAATATAAACATTCAATCAAATATTATAATAATATTTATATAAATTTTTTAATAAACTCGTTAATTTATATATGTATTTATTTATTTATTTTTTTTGAAGGGTGTACATATTTATTTCATTGGTCTTAAGAAAAATTTTCAAAATTGGAGATATCATTAGTTAAAAGGTCCTTTTATTCGGGTAGCTAACCTCATTGTTTACCTAAAATTTTGTTCTGGGTCTAATTGGCAAATTTGAATACAATACAACTTTCACATGCAAATCCGTTCTCAATTTCTTGTTCATAGTAACATGAGATGGGATTATGTGTCAGTGTTAAAAGTGATGAATATTTATTATACAAGTCATAGATTATAACAAAAGAATTCAAATGGTTATGTCCACCTATATTTATTAAAAAAGATGTTATTCACTTACATTAACTATTTAATTGTGATTTTTATTTATATTTTAAATATTATAAAAATAAAAAAGAAATAGGAGAATTGATCAAAGTTGAATGTTTCATGGTGATGATATGATGTGCTTAGATTAAAAACAATTGATTTAACATCAAATTTATTGACCAAAGAACTAGAAAGGATTACAAAATTATACATTATTGAAGAGGACAATACATCAAAGTGGAATGAAACTCATATAAGTTGATTGACAAAACATGTTAGACTTATCAAGATATATTTTAACTCTATGATTGTTTTGACAAATAAATAAAAATATATAAATAAATGAAGGTTGTTCTCTTATTTTATAATTTGACTATTTTTTATATACTTAAATAAAATGTATAACCTTTAATAAATTAAAGTACCATAATCTAATTTTGTAATATAATTTGACGGTGGATTTAAAAAAACACTTCTAAATTTTTGTTTTGATTGGTTCGTTTTAAAGAAGTATTTTTTTCTTTTCTTTTTATCTTGTATCAATAACATATTAATTTGACTATCTAGATTAAGATTATAAAATTTTCCCATAATTGAGTATCTAGATCAAGATTATAAAATTTTCCCATAATGCTAGATACAAAAAAAAAAAAAGAAAAAAAGAAAAAAGAGTTCTATTTTTCATATGCTATTCAATTCTTTGAAGTGTTTAAATATCTCAAATGTTGAGAGAAAAGAATATCCCATGAAAATATAATTAAAATAAAAATTAAAAAAAAATTAATTAAGATACAATATTTAAAAGTGGCCATTATTAAATGACGAGCAAAATGATAAATTATTTTATTTTTTTGTTTAATTTGTTAATTTAATTTTGAAAAACACTATTAAATGGTTAATTCAATACATTATTATAAAAAGGAAACTAATAGGGTTAATGGTAATCACATACAGTTAATGAAAAAGAAAGATGATAATGGACAAATCTTTTTTGGGGGGCATTTTAGGTAACTCGAGAGAAGATTTAAAACAAAATGAATTATTATTACTTATTTCTCTTAAAATTTAATAATATTTTATTTAAATAATAAAAAATAACTACTCACTTTTTTTTTTTTTTAAATTTTTTAATAATTGTAATTACTTTTATATCTTTTAATGCAACAATAAATTTTGACAAAATTACTTCTTTATATCCTCCTTCATTACAACAAAATATTTATTTAATTGTTATTTTTATTTTAGGTTTTCTCAAATTTTATTTTATTGTTAAGTTGTATTTGATTATGAAATAATTATAATAATTTAGTAGTACTGATGAAAATGATTTTTTCAAATTATCAAAGATAGTAGCCATGGTAGTGAACAATATTATTTTTCTAATTATTTAGTAAATTATTTAATGCTTAATTAATTTTTATATGTAATATTAATTAAATATATTTATTATTTTCATAATAAAAAATAAATAAGATAAATATTGTTTAAAAATAAAAATAATTTTTTATTTTTTACAATTACGGTGAAATGTAACTAAACTTCAAAGAAATAAATTATAATAACTCAAAATAAAATGAATAATCTAAAGGAGAAAATAGTCAATTCATTTTAATTGGAGGCCGTACCGCAAATTTGTCACACTCATTCTTGCCTTTGCTTTTAACGAATTTCATTTTATCTGGAAAAAAAATGAAAAATGAAAAATGAAAAATGAAAAAAAGGGAAAAAGTGAGTCAGTAACTTGGAAGTTTCTTGGATTCTTTGTAGGTCCGTGGCCGGCAGTAATTAGAACCCCAGTCTTCCATTAATTTACTGTTTATGCCAACACCGAAAGAAAAGTTTGTTAGAAGCCAAAAGATTGAATAAAAAAAAAAAAACGAAAATTAAAAAAGAAGAAAGTAAAACCATAGTTCTGGAGACACTTCTCTTCTCTTTGCCTCAGGTTCATGTTCTGAGATCGGATGACTTGTCTTTTAACGTTTTTTTTTATAGTATCACTCTTGTCCCAGATTACCAATTGTTAAAATTGCTGATTTCGTGTTGGATCTGAGCTAACTTGAACAGAACAAAAGCAAGGAAGGATTTCAGTTAATTGTTGCAAGAAAGGGGTGATTTTAATTTGTATTGTGTTCAAGCCGAGGCGTGGGGATCATGAGAATTCTCTGAAAGTGAGTTATTTTTGTTTTTTTTTAATTGTTATTTTTTTCTCATTTCTGTTGATATTTTTAGCTAATTATTTATATAATTATAGAAAAAGGAAATTTATTTAATAATACTCCGTCTTTTTGTGATCCTGTTATTTTCCTGATTTATTTTGACAGAGAAAAAAATCTATGAAGTAAAAATTCGTTCTCGTATCTGAATTGAATTTGGGTTTTTGTTTATTTAGGTTAGTGTTGTGGATTGAGGGTTTTGGGGAGAGATGGAAGAAGTAGGTGCACAAGTAGCTCCTTCGATATTCATGCATCAGACACTTTCTAGTAGATTTTGTGAACCGCCCCCCATGGCGAAAAAGCGAAATCTTTCTTATCAGAATCCAAATTTACCGCATCAACATCATGCCCAACCCAGTTTAGATAACTGGAATCCAAAGTTATGGAATTGGGATAGTGTTGGATTTGTTGCAAAACCACTTGACTCAGAAGGTCTTAGATTGGGAAGAGCTACAACATCTGACACTAACGAGATTGAGAGGAAGAGTAACACGGTTACTGTTGCCAATGAAGATGATGGAAGGCTTGATTTGAATCTTGCTGGCGGTTTGAATACGGTGGAGGAGCCAGTTTCAAGACCTGGCAAAAGGGTTAGGTCTGGATCTCCTGGAAGTGCTGCATATCCTATGTGTCAGGTTGATAATTGTAAGGAAAATCTATTGAATGCGAAGGATTATCATCGACGACATAAAGTTTGTGAGGTTCATAGTAAAGCTAGTGAAGCTCTTGTTGGAAAACAGATGCAGAGGTTTTGCCAGCAGTGTAGCAGGTTTGATATTTTCATTTCTTTTTTTTTTTTCTTTATGTTATGGCCTTTTGCTCTCATTAGACGGTAATTTCTAAATTTGGAATTTCAAAGATGATATTTTGTTGAAATTATTTTTTGCTGTGATTGCAAGTTTAGACTGTTTGGAATTAGGGAACTGAGAGTTAACCCATGCTAGGGAATGAAAGCTTTTTTGTGTAGCTACTTGTTTGAAGTTTGAATTGTCATCAACACTGCCGTGTTCTTTTGCAGGTTTCACCTTCTTTCGGAGTTTGATGAGGGAAAGAGAAGCTGTAGGCGTAGACTTGCTGGGCACAACCGGCGAAGGAGGAAGACTCAGCCGGAGGATGTTATGTCACGGCTATTAATACCTGGGAATCAGAATAACACCATCACTCACCCCGGGAATCTAGATATTGTCAACTTGTTGACTGCCTTTGCTCGAGCAGAAGGTAAGAGCTTTTGCAAGGTTAATGTTTGATTGTCATCCTAGTTTTAAGCTGAAACTTTGTGTGCTAAAAATTGTAGGGAGAAGTGAAGGGAAAGGTGCTAGTTGCGCACCAGTGCCGGATAGAGACCAACTCATCACGATTCTTAGTAAGATTAATTCGCTACGTTTGCCAGCAGATCTCGCTGCAAAGTTGCCTTATATTGGAAGTTTTAACCGGAAAAACCCAGAACAGGCTTCTACAGACTTCCAAAACACATTGAATGGAAACACATCTTCTCCCTCAACCATGGACTTGCTTGCTGTTCTTTCAGCTACCCTAGCCACTTCTGATCCAGATGCTCTTGCAATTCTCTCTGAAAGAAGTAGCCATGGTAGTGATAGCGAGAAAACAAAGTTGACCTGCCCTGACCAAACTGCTTCCAATTTCCTCGAGAGAACTACACTAGATCTTCCATCCACTGGAGGAGAGAGAAGTAGTACCAGTTGCCAGTCTCTTGATTCGGAGTGTCAAATTCAAGAAACTCGAGTTAATTTACCTCTACAGCTGTTTATTTCCTCACCTGAGAATGACAGCCCACCCAAATTGTCGTCTTCAAGAAAGTATTTCTCTTCTGACAGCAGTAACCCCATTGAGGAGAGGTCTCCATCTTCATCTCCTGTTGTGCAAACATTGTTCCCAATGCAGAGCACAATCGAAACTATAAAGTCTGAGAAATTGTCTGTTAGTAGAGAGGTTAATGCTAATTTTGCTGGTGGCCGGACTCGTTGTTCTGCTATGCCTTTTGAGCTCTTTAGAGACTCAAATAAACTGGCTGACAATGGTTCATTTCAAAACTTTCCATATCAAGCTGGGTACACTTCATCTTCTGGGTCTGATCATTCACCTTCTAGCTTGAACTCTGTTGCACAGGTAGTGCCCATCCTCCCAACTTTTTTGAAATTTGAGATCTCCTCCATTTTTTTTTTTCGGTAATATGTGTGAGTGCTCGTTATCCATTTGTTAAGCAACACTTTCGGATTCTAACGTTTGAATAATTCCTCCACAGGATCGCACTGGGCGAATAATTTTTAAATTATTTGACAAGGATCCTAGTCATTTTCCTGAAACATTACGAAAACAGGTAAGTAGTTTGTGCTTTACTTGTTATTTCTGATTGACTTGGAGCTCTAATGTTGTTTATTACCTGGGATAAACCAAATAATGATTATTTCACTTGTCTCAGATCTCTAATTGGCTTTGTAACAGTCCATCGGAAATGGAAAGCTACATAAGGCCCGGTTGTGTGGTGTTAACAATTTACTTGTCAATGTCATATTCTACCTGGGAGCAGGTAAATTAAGCGCTTTTATGTACATCTGCTATTTCGTTGGGACAATGTGCTGACAACCTGCAGTGCGTGTGATTTTTACAGCTTGAAAAAAACCTGCTTGAGAATGTCAATTCTTTGGTTCATGATTTGGATTCAAATTTTTGGAGTAATGCGAGGTTTCTGGTCCATACAGGCAAGCAATTAGCATCACATAAAGAAGGTGAGTACTAGTGCAGAATGAATTTTTCTTGGTTTTGAACTGCCAGCATTTACTTGATGCAGTTTTGGTTTGTTGTCTGATTGTACTCTGTATGGATGACCAAAATGAAAATGGCTATAACCAAATATCTAATTTATAATTAGATAACTGTATTGTGATTGTAACAGTTTGAAATTTGTTTTAATGGAACCAATATCCAGGCAAGATTCGAGTATGCAAATCCTGGAGAACACGGAGTTCCCCAGAATTGATCTCTGTGTCTCCATTAGCAGTTGTTGGTGGGCAAGAAACATCTCTCAAATTGAGGGGTAGAAATCTGACTAATCCAGGCACCAAGTGAGCAGAATGTTCGTTTTGTTTGAGGAGATGTTGGGGTTTACTTTGGTCTCTGTTTTCACAAATGTTTGTGTATTCCGTGATAGGATCCATTGCACGCTTACAGGTGGATATGCGTCTCAGGAAGTAACTGGACCATCATGTCAGGGCTCCATGTATGATGATATAAGCTTGGGTGGTTTTAAAATTCAGGGTGCATCTCCCAATGTTCTAGGTCGATTTTTTGTTGAGGTACAACTTTTAGATGCAATCGATCTGTTCATGTTGTGCAAAATACTTGTTTAGAATCCTTGAGAAAATCTGTGTTCTGCTTGACATCTCTGTATTTGATGTAACAGGTGGAAAATGGTTTCAAGGGCAACAGTTTTCCTGTTATTATTGCAGATACTACAATTTGTAAAGAATTGAGACTACTTGAATCTGAATTTGATGTCGAAACTCAGGTATGTGATATCATTTCGGAAGATCAAGCTGATGATAATAGCCGGGGAAGATCAAGGGAAGAAGTCCTGCACTTCTTGAATGAACTTGGATGGCTGTTTCAAAGAATGAGGAATTCTTCCGTAATTGAGGGTCATGTTTATTCCTTAAGCCGCTTCAAATTTTTGCTCATATTCTCAGTTGAACGAGACTACTGTGCATTAGTGAAAACAATTCTAGACGTATTAGTGGAAGGAAATTTGGCAACGGGTGACCTATCAAGGGAATCATATGAAATACTGTCTGAAATTCAGCTCTTGAACTGGGCAGTGAAAAGGAGATGTAGGAGGATGGTTGAGTTGTTGATCCATTACTCAATAACTAATAATGACACTGCCCGAAAATATATTTTCCCACCAAATATTGTGGGACCTGGTGGTATTACACCCCTACATTTGGCAGCAAATGCATCGGATTCAGAGGCTATAATAGATGCTTTGACGAATGATCCACAGGAGGTATCTTATTCTATTTTCTTGCTTTAATTATTCACCATTTTGAGTTTTATTTGAATCTTAATAAACCTGAGCTTTTGAGTATATAACTCTCTTCGGTTCAATTATCCTAGTTAGTCATTTGAAGTAATTCTTTTGGTTCATGAGGACGAATGTTTGGCAATTATAAACTTAAGATTGCTTGCTTCAGTTGATGGATGTCACCAAAACTGTGGTCTCATGCTGAGCCTAATCTATGCTCTTTCCTGAAATTTGTCATATCATTTCAGGGATGGAGTTGGCTGGATCATTATACTTTGCTCACTGTCTGTCTTTGGACCATTTCATTTTTCTTTATCAAACGTTGTTTTTCGTCAATATTTTTTTCTCAATGTTATTTGCCTTTTTGTAGATTGGGCTGTCATGCTGGAATTCCCTTCTTGATGCCACTGGGCAGTCTCCATACTCTTATGCCATTGTGAGGAATAATCACTCTTACAACAAGCTGGTGGCTCGAAAACTTGCTGACAAAAGAAACGGCCAATTTTCTATACCAGTTGGGATGGAGATAGAGCAATCTGGGATGACAATGGCCCAGGGACATGAGATTAAACAGAGTCATAAATCTTGTACCAAGTGTGCAGCTGCTGCAGCAAAGTTTAACAGACAGGTTCGAGGATCACAGGGCTTGCTTCATCGTCCTTACATCCATTCAGTGCTTGCCATTGCTGCTGTTTGTGTTTGTGTCTGCCTATTCTTGCGAGGCGCTCCTGATATTGGTCTGGTTGCTCCATTTAAATGGGAGAACTTGGATTATGGTCCAAAGTAGTGGTGGTAATGGGACAATAGTTTTAGGAAAATGAGAAGGAATGAAAGAAAATAGGTGCTGGAAGTACACCATGAGCCAGATATTACTTCTTGTGTCTTACGGTGAAGGTAGTTAAAGAACGCTATCCCCTTAAAAGAAGGGAACTGGATATAACTTACCTGAGATCTGAAAGGTTTTAGTTTTTGTCCTTTCTTCTGGCTCATTCATGTTTCAGTACGGAATAATTTTTATCAGATTGTGGAAATCCTGCAGCTTATAAAGACTGTGAGGGGAAAGGTGGAAAGACTGGCATAGTATTGAAGAAATTATTACAAGAGTGGTATTCTGCAATGACATCAAAGCATCGAAACCCCAGGTTGAAGGGAAAGATAAGGCGAGAAACATGTAACCGTAAGTATTCATCTGAGAAACTTTTGATTTAGTTAAATTTTATGTGGGTGTATTTTCCTTTCTGATTTCTTTCGAATCCAAGAAATTCTAGACCAGCTTGGGCGTTTAACTGACGTATCTATTGATTTGTGTCAATGTAAAATTGATTGGTAGGATCAGTCACAGGACTTGGGAAACTGTATGATTACGTAGTGGAATATTTGTTGACTTATATATTTAAAATAAAAGAGGCACTACCCTTTTCCTTTTCTCTCCACTTTGCAAACTTTTGCCAACTTGCATCAATCTTCGGTTTATAATTGTCGTGGCATTCATACATTTTGTTGGGAAAATAGAAAAAGAAGAATGAGACAAGCGTTCGAGGGATTAAGATTGAGAGGTAGCTGTTACATTTTGAAGTGATATTTAATGCAAGGACAAGATTAGCGTGCTGTGACTTTGGGGTAATCGCAGCATTTCAACTGTTAGATTGCTCAAAATACATTCCGACTGTTGGCATATAAAGTGGCAGTCTCTTAAGCCAAACTTTTAGTTGAACAGTAGGGATTGCATGTTAGATGGCTCAAAATACAATCCAACAGTTGACATACAAGGTGTAAATCCTCACTTTTGGGTTCAATGTTCTTACTGTTTGAATAATAGCGATTGTATTATTAAATTACTTAAAATACAATAAAATGGTTGACATAGAAAGTCAAAATTTTTATTTTTGAATAAAGAGTTCTCATTTTTTGTTGAGCAATCACTAATAGTTATCCGTATATAACTATTGCGACTATACTATGCGAACATAGAAACTCAATTAATAGTTATCCGTGGATATTGGGTTGAGGGTCCAAAAATGGGTTGAATAGCAATGATTATATTCTACAAATGCAACACTATAACAGAACATAACTCTCAATAAAGACGTACTGTTTTTAATCTTTCAGCATCAAGTTCTGGAGTAGTTGCCAACTTGGAAGAACACCATGTGTAGTAGGGTCATGGCTCCCTAATGGGTACATGAAATCTGAACCAAGTGAATTGATGAGTCTAGTCACTCGCTTTCATGACTTCTTTTATCTGAATAGTTTTGACATCTCAACTGCCATTTTTATCAGGAACCCAACATTAGCCAAGCGGCTTTTTCAATTTTCGGTTGAATTGAGGTATTCATGGATCATTTTCAATTATTCGGATTATGTAAAAACATTTATGGATTAGGAACTTAGACATCTCAATTCTAAAAACATTTATGAATTGAGAGGCCTTTTCACATGGGTACAAATTTCTCAAATATTATGAATTTAGAATTTCAGATTTATATCATAATAATATCTATTTAAACTTTCCATAATTCGATTTCTATAATAAATATAGAAAACTATCTACATGGATAACTTGGAACATATTTAGAATAGAGCTGTCATGGTTTGATAGTCCTAACTTGAAAGCCGTTGCAAAATCAAAGTTAAAATTATTAAATATTAATTAAAATAATTTATAATAGCAATATATAAACCCAATTATATAAACTAACGTTATAAAATTATATTATTGTCATATTACTAAAGTAAAAAAAAAAAAAAAAGTTATGTGATAATTATATAACTACATCATATTAAATATTATATTATTTTGTATACAGATTTCTACGAAGAGCATAATTTCAGTATTATTATTTTTTATAAATTTATTTTTAAAATTTGAGTGAAAGTTAATAATATTAAACTTATTTTTAATGATTCTTTGGTTAATTTATTTAAGACTGATAAATAATAAACTAGATAATTAAATACATATCATGGAAACATAGAAATAATGCACTTATAATTAGTACCGATTATATTCCATTTCTAGATGCCTACTTTTACTTTAGGACTGTGCCCTTTCTACTTCACCACTTGAAAATTTTTTCAGAAAACATTTTGATCGTTTATTTCATTAACCCTAATGCTTCTCTTTCACGTGAAGAGAAAAACTTGTTTCACGTCAAGAGATAACACAAGAAGGAATCTCATTCTATATATATGTTATCAAACTGCAGCTTGCAAGAATACATATACAATTAATTTCACGTTTCTCACTTCCTATGATGATCTTCAACTTAATCAATCATAATTATAGTCATAATCATAATCAACTTAATTAGCTGCTGCAGCAGGCACACCCAGTTTGATTCAGCTTCGCCTGTTTACACCACCTCTTCCTCTTGTAACATTTTGGGCAAAGGCTTCTCCAACTCCTTCTCCAAGTCCTTCAATCAATCCTCCAATGAATTCTATGACAACTTGAGAAGCAAGCCGAGCTGCGGTTCCTAGCATGCTTGGTTTTTCTCGCCCCTTGATGTTGTTTTCATGGAGTCCATTCACCATGTTCTTAGCACAAACAGCATGGAGATGATACTCACAAACTGTACAGCGATATACGCGGCCTGATCTCCTCCTCTTGCATTCATTACAGATGAAACCAGGATCACTATTTGTTGATGGAGTTGAGGGTAAGAGTTTTAGAGTATGCGGATGAACAGGATAGTTTCCTTCTTTATTCAGCATTGCACAGCAGGGATGCATCTGAAAACTGCATGAACTACATCTAAAAGTGTAGCCTTTTGTGGGTTTGTAGCATATATCACACCTCGATTTCAGGATTCCTCCTTTCGCTAATGAACAAAAATTAAGCACAAAATATTAGTGTTTAAAGAAAATCAGTAATTTGATTACGCCAAACCCAAAAGTTTAAAGCTTACAGGTAAGGATTCAACAATAATATTAAGATAAAAGTCTTAATAGGCTCCTTCGTATAAAAGGTGATCTAATTTTAAAGTCTAAGGGACCAAACAGAAAGACTTGAAGGACTGAGATTCAAGAAACAAGGATTAGAAGTTTAATACTTTTCGAAGGATAATGGCCATTAAAATCCGAGAGTACCAAAACTTTTAGGTAAAAGATTTTGACAGCAATCCCACGAAAATATAAATAAATATGATATCCATTAGATTAAAAAGCTTAAGCTTATAGGTAGAGGTCTAACGATATTATTTAAATAGATTTCTTAACATAATTAATTGCTCACCTGGTTTGGAAAAGAAAAGAAGTTGGTGCTGAAAGTGTAATGGATGTGTTTTCAGATTTTTTGGAGCATAAGCACAGAATTCATGCAGCTGAAACTCACAGTGCTGACAAGCGAATCTCTTCCCTGAGCCATATTCCTTGCAACCTGCGCATGTAAATAGATCATGTAGGTCAATTTCGGATAGAGGGTGTTGGGGGTGACTGAAATGGATAATCTGTTCTCTCGATAGGTGTTGGGGAGACGCCGGGACTTCTCTGAGAGAAGATGATCTCCTGCTTATTTTTGTGCCTTCATTGAATGTTGTTGATCTTTGAGGTCTTGGAACAATGGAAGGAGGAGGGTTTCGAAACTCCATGGATGGAGCTCTATTCAGCTGATTATCAAATGTTTTGGTTTTTTTAAAGGACTCGATATTGCTCAGCATTTTGGTTTGGGTAGATTTACTTAGCTTTGTGGTATGCAAATTGTGGAAGGAATTGGAATATATTTATGGTGCAAAGCTGACACTATTCTTTACCCATTAAAAAAAAAAAGATGCTATGCACAAGGCAGGCTGAATATTTTGCATGTGATCATAATCCTAGGGTTTGCATCAAGCTTTGAAATTGAAATAAGAGCAATATGTAGCACAGCTTCACATTTTAATTGGTAATGCAGAATTCATTAATTAGGCGATAAATTTTATAATTTTTAAAATAATTAATTATCTCTTCTCATTACTCAATTGATAAAAGTTATATTATTGGTTAAATATAAATTCGAATGTTTAATATTACACTTAAAATAATACAATCGAACTTGCATCTCAAACATGTTTTCTAATTAATAAAAATAATAAATTATATTTTTTAAAATAATTAATGTCCTCATTTTATTATCTATACCATCATTATTCTATGAATGCATATATAATTATTCTTATTTTTGATTAATTATTGAATAGAATTTTTCTAATAAATCTAGAATTGATCAAGCAATCATTAGATTCATACCATCTTGTTGACAAGTACCATACATATTACAAAAAGTGGGCATGTATTTTATATATTTATATATTTTCATGCTAGAAATGGGGCATATTATATATATAAACACTTGTAATATTATTTTTTTGACTTTTAGAAAAAAATTTCGTATGTGGGTTATGTTCCATGTTTAGCTAACATTAGAATAAACTAGAAAGAAGGGCCCAAAAAATAATCTTGATTCTCTCAATTAAGAAGAAAATAATTGTAGAATTAAACCACCACTTGGTCCAATAATACTCATCTCCTCATCTTAAACTTATAGTTGGGTGTTGAACTTCTTTTCTTTTCTTTTCTTTTTTTCTTTTTTTTTTTTCTTAGTGTTTGCAAGAGTAGACTCAACCCTCGGTATTCAAGTAGATATACTAGATAAATTCTAATTGAATTTGATCTTGAAACACTTGATGTTAAGAGTAAACTCGATTTCAAATATCCAAATTAAATAGATATTCAAACTTAGTTGAACTCAATTTCGAGATAGTTGTATCAAACAAATAAACGTAATATACAATTTGGCAATGGCATGGCTTTTTCAAAAGAAAAGAGAAAATAATTGATACCAAGGCATCGAAGTCAAGGTTTTAGTTTAGCTTTAGCTTTAATCATGGACAATATATTACATGTCGTGGGAAGAGGTATTAGCTAAGGATCGAATCTAAGCTTCCATGCAGAAGAGAGAGTTCTAAATTCTAATATTCCATTTTCAAAGAAAGTCATAAAAATGAAGAAAAAGCTTTGCTTCCTTTCTCATGTATTGTATTGGGAAATTGCCATAGATTCATTAAAGATAAAGATGGGCACTCATATTTTTCTTCTAATCCCATATCTCCTTTCTCATTTGATGTGATTTGTAGAGAATTTTGGACATAAATTTTTTTTTATGAGATATGCTTTTCTTTAATCACTTGACTAAGAGTCATTTATACCCAATTAGATTTCAAATTTGTATTTTACAAGTGATTCCTAATGTTTATACGTCAGCTCTTTTTCCACCACATTTTATACAACCAAAATATGTAAAGAAAAAAGAGAGAAAAAAAAAAAGGAAGAAATATTCTCTAATGCATTAATTAACTTTAAGACTTTAAATCCATTCTCAAATAGTTTTTTTGATAGCATTTATCTCCTTTTTATTACAGTAGTGAGTATGGGATAATAGTGAATTACATATTTTTCCGACAAAAATACTAGTTTAAGTAAAGTATGTTTTGGATGTTGCGTCGAAATTCGTTGGAATGGAATTGTGGGATGAGTTAGTTAGAGTTGCTGCCTTGTAGGACTTTGCCTGTCTTTAACACACTAATAGAAAATATAAATTCACGATATATGAAAATTAAAAAAAAAATAAATTATATAAAATATGTGATAATAATATAATTTTATTACATCAATTTGAATACAAGTTGATATATAGAACGAGATTATTATGTAAGTGTTTAATAATCCTAATTTTTAATGAAATTTTGATTTTTTATATTAATATTTAAAATTTTTATTTTGCAATAATGGTATCTTAATTAAAAGTCATCGCGCCAATAGAGCCTAAAGTTTGTTTCAAAACGTAAAGGATTTCTTGTGAATTGAGAAAATCAATGGTAAAACGAATGACTCTTTTCAATGCATGATTCTTGAGTTCAGTGGATTTGGGAATTCAGGGATTCTTTCTATTTACTGCTTTGAAAGTAAAAGAAACTTCTAAAATTCATTCTTAAAAAAAAAAATAAATAAATATATATATATAAAGAAAAGGAAAGCAAGTTTAAAGGGCTAGTTTTAGTACAAAATTTCATCCCAAACAACTCATGTTAGAATGTAGAAGAGATATTGGGCTCATAGGGCAAGCCCAAAAGGATTTTATGAAATTATGAATCTCGAAAATTGGTTTGGAAAGTCAAGCTTATTGGGCTTAAAGAGAAACCAATAGCCTTATTTAATTTGGTTTATTGGTTTAGAAAATTGATTTCACCCCAAAATCTCCTTAACAAGAGTTTTGCTAAATATAACCCTATTTAATTTATATATCCGTTACCCAATTTTTTTTTATTTTTTTTTATTTTATATGAGAGTTTGTATTTTGATTTTATTGCAAAAACCCTATTCATTTTTATATATCAGTTACCAATTTTTTTTTTTTCACTTTTATATGATAGTTTGTTTTTTTTGATATTATTGCAAAAATAAATATACCAAATTATTAAAAAAAAACACTAAAGAAAATAACCACAACTCATTATCTCTCTAAACTAGAGTTTTTCTAAATATAACCCATCTATTTCTGTATATTTTGTTAAATAAGAAAACAATTCATGTCTTTAACAAATTAGCAACCATGAATTTATTAAGGTGGAAGGATATACAGCAAAACCACTATAAAATTATATTATTATAATTAATAAAAGTTATTATTTTAAATAGCTTATTAATTAATTAATAAATTAATAATTTATCAATAAACGAATGTTTTATTAATTCAAAAAGAGTTTTAAATCAAAAGTTAATAAGTGCATGCGCACATAAAAGTTAATATATACTGTATTTACATACTTAAAACCTCGAAAGTCAATACGTATTATAAATAAAAGTTAATAAATGGACGCATACAATAGGTTTAGTCATAAAATTTAATGTCTTAGAATATAAAGTGTTTTAAGATATTTTGTGGTCATATAATATAATTTTTATAAGCAGTCAATAATTTTATTTTTTTAATTTTTAATTATTTGTATTTCATTGTAAAATAAAAAATTATATTGAATAAAATATACGGATTAAAAAAAATTAAGAATGGGGTTGAATTTGATTTATTTTTTTATCTTATAAATTTTTGCACAGTGTATGCATATTTTGAGAAATAGCTGAATTAAAAAAATATAAGTCATCAAATAAAATATTTTTTTAATATTATAAAATTTTACGTATTTAATCAATTATTAATTAATTAATTTATTTACTGGCCCTTTAAGAAGTTAAAAAAAAAAAATTATCTTATATATTTAGTGAGATTATTAATTTAGTACAGTAATTCGAGTTGAGATTAGAAGATTTTATTATTTCAACGAGATTATTTATCTATGGAATGTTTATTTATCAAAATTTTATCATATTGATGTATGCCCAATTTAAATATTTAGTTTGGAATTGTGTACAAAAAAATATATAATTTGATATAATTAATTTTTAAAATAGTTATAATTAAAAATATATTACAATAATTATAAATAAATTTTTTAAAGAAATAAATACATGCTTAGATATTTTTGAAATTAATAAAATTAAAATGTGCATTTATTTAAATAGAGTGAGTATATGTATTATGTTATTTATCCTTTCTTGAGGTGAAATACCTGGGAAAAGTAAAAGCAGTTCCCTATTCCTATTGTAAGGAAAGAGAGGAACATCTCGAGGGGGTAGTTGTGGGAATTTGTGGTCCAAATTTCAAAAGTGATTCATATGCTCTGCTCACCTACTGCTACCCAAATTATTATCACAGCCACTAAAACAAAAACAAAATAATTATTTTGAGAATCAAAATCCCATTGAACAAATTGATGAATGTATGTATGTATGTATGTATATGTCCCATAAACAGATAAACCATCACTGTCTTTCAAATGGGAAGGAAGGAATTCATCCTTCTCGGCAGAAAGTATTGTAAGTCTCAGAAACTGTCATGTAATGTGCATAAACCATTTTTAGATTCAATTCCTAAATTAGTACACATTCTTGTATCTTAGAGGTGGAGTTAACTTTTATTTAATAATATAAGAGTTAAAATGTATGAATATTTAAATATTTTTTATATTTTTAAGAAATTAAATTAAAATACAATAAAATTTTTAAAGACCCTGGCCACTATAAACTATACAGTTTGTTTTACCCCTATCTCCTAGTGATTTAATGTTACTAAATTTTGATCATGTTCTAAATTTCTCTTGATTAAGAATTTTGATATTTTTAAAATTAAAAAAATAATTTTATTTTTTTTTTAACAAAAAATGATTTTATTTAGTCTTGCAGTACGATAACTTTTAAACTCGTATTGTAAATAGACCAAAATATAAGGATCAAAATTTTAAAAGTAAAGTCTCAAAGTGGCCTTGTTATTACCTTCAAATAACAATATTACCATACCTTTTAAGATTTATTTTCAAAGTATAGTATAATAATCGCAATTTCGAATAAAATTTATAATCAATTTAGTATTTAATGCAGTTTAATTAATTTATAATAATTTGATTTTAATTTAAGATATTATTTATGAAATTTGAATTAAATAATTTACAATAATATAAATATATTATATTTTTTTTAGCGTCAAAACTTATTTAAGTCCGAAAAGTTTATATAGAGTAGGATTAAAAGCCTAAAACTAGAAACAATGTGATTGGATGTTAGATTAATAGTATTAAATTTAAATTTAAATTTTAAAAAATATTCTCCGTTTTCTTTGCATATATTGATATTAAAAAATTTTTAATTATATTTTAATTTTATATTAGATTACAACTCAATAGCTTTCTGATAATTAACATTAAAATTAAGAAAGTGAAAACGTCGTCGTCTAATTGTTGTCTACCGACAGTCTTAAATAAAAAATAAAATAAGAATAGGAAGGCAAGACTCCATTATTGCAAGAACAAAATTTTAAGGCAATAGAATAGATTACAGAATAATGGAGTTGGCAAATAGTCCCCACGGGGATTCAGCCACCATATACTTTTACACAGAGAGGGGCATGCTATAGTCTATTTACTTTTATCGTACATACCCCTAATTTCTCGATTATGATTCTTAATTTTTTTATTATAATTTTTAAAATTTTTTGTTATAATTTTTAAAATATTTTTAGATATATAAAATATTACATAAAATTATTTATACAAATTAATATAATAGAATTTTTTTTTATAAAAAATACATATAAGATTAAAAATAACAAATTATGCTATAATAATATAATTATATCACATGTATGTGAACGTGCTCGTGTGTAATGTAAATTTTTAACAGTTTAATATAATTCTTTAACTTATAAAAATTCACAAAATACAATGATAAGTTAAGAATTTCAATTCAATTATAAATAAAAACTTAAAACAATCATACTTAAAATTGAACGCATCGTAACTTTGTCCCAATTTTGTTCACTTGTATAGAGAATTTTTATTTTATTTGTGTGTGTGTGTGTGTGTTCTTCCTTTTGAGTTTTCAACAAATGACAATATAAAAAACTTTGCTTGTCTTACGAGTGAAGATGGAATTTTCTCGGAAAATTATGGTACAGTATAATTAATATACTTTTAAACTTGGCATTTTGTTATTGATGGACAAAAATATATTGATTACTAGGATTGTTTGATCTCTATTTACTTAGGAAGGGAAATGACAAATAGGATTTATGATTTAATAAAATAACAAATATTTTCTATTCCTTTTTCTTTAATACTGACTTTTCTAAAATTTTAAAATTGTAACAAATTTTCTCTTAAAATATTATTATAGACTCATTTTAGAATAAAATTTTTATTATACCCTTAATAATAAATCATGCGATTACTATTATATCTTTAATAAAATGAATAGACATAAAAAATAATTATTATTTCAATTTTAAGATTATTTATTGCAAAATATAAAAAAGTAATAATTATTATTTAATAAAATTATATATGGATATTTGCCATTTCCCTTACTTAAAAGGTTATGTTACAATGCATTTAATTATACAATCTATATTTAATATTTTTTTATTATAAATTTTAATTTATAAAAGTATAATGATCGGGCTAAAAATTAGAACAAAGAATTAATGATAGCTACAATTGAATGCACCGTAACTTTGCTCATTTACTTGCTATAATGCTATGCACATGCCTAATCATGACTATGTTTTCAACTTTAAAAAGAAAAAAAAAAAAAAAAAAAGATTTGATTGCTTCAATTATTTTCTTCACTATTTAATTCTATCTATATATTATAAAAGTGATAAATTGTTTATTAATTTAATTTTTTAATTTGAGAAAAAAGATTTCATTTGATTCTTAACTTTATATATATATATATATTATGTGTTGACTATAGTTTATAACAAAATTTAGGATCAAAGGGAATCATATATAGGTGACAACGAAATTAAGACATTAATTAAAAATTAATTATTTTAACTCAAATTGAACATCTACACTCACAAACATTTGAAAACATCTATGCAATTTACACATTTTAAGATTAAAACTTGGATAAAACTCTTACAATTTTCGAGGAATTTTTTATTTTTTTTATTTTCTTCCATGGATAATCAAATCCTATCTTTTAAAATAATAAAATATGGGAAGAGTAAGGGTGTATTGTTCACCAATTTCTTCTAAATCAATAGTGCTGAATTAACGGTTTCGTAAGATAGACAACAGTGTAAAGAATGATGTTACGAAGCTACAATGCCAAAATAGACAGATCCACTTCTAAATCAATAGTGCCGAGTTAATGGTTGTCGTAAGATGGACAATATCATAGGGAATGATGTTATGAACCTACAATGCCAAAATGGACAGGTCCACGCAGCTTAAAGAATGATGTTATGACGCTGTTACGCAAAATGGATAGGTCCATGCAGTTTAATCTCATACGTAACCATAGACCTCGGGTCTGGGCAACAAAAATTTTGTAAGGCCAAGTGCTCAGCCAATAACTGTAAACCAATAGCGAAGTAGAGACTTAATTATTGTGCGCGGCTTAAAATGCTTAATGAAAAATGGAATGCAGATTTGAAAGAGTAGCATGTCAGCTAGTATTTCAGTAAATGTGTTAGCCACCGATATGTCAAGAGGAAAATTGGAAGAAGCCACACGCACAGATAGTTTGATTGGCCAAAAATACCATCATCACAATCAAACATTCGTAAACTGTAACAGACAACAGAACTTTACGAGCATGCTTGTGTGCAGAATTATCAATTAGATCATGGAATAGGTTGTTAATTATTTTTAAGGATCATTCCATTTCTTACAAGGCCTAGTAAGAGAAAGAGTATGTGTGACGAACGGAAGATGACTATGTTTGAAATTGATTAGGGGCTATGCTTAGTAACCACTCTAATAATGACACATCATTGCATAAAAACAATTAACCCTAACTCGACTCTCAAATCAATTCTAATATCATGTTGAATATTTGATAAAAGAGAATTATTATATTAACTGAGTTGATTATAATAATTGAATATATATACCCATAAAATAAAAAGGAAGGAATCATAAAATAAAATAAGATAAGATAATTCTAATTATAAGATAAGTTGACTTTAGTTTAAGATAAGTAAGATAAAGGATAATTCTAATTATAAAATCAGATAAATTTTTTAATTTTTTTTACTAAAAATAACTTTTTATTGTAATTTTTAATATTTATAATATTTTTATGAATTAAAAATTTTAAGAAACAATTAAAAAACATAATAAAACGTTAAATTACAAAAAAAAAAAACTATTCTTTTTTATTTAATTTCTTTAGGCCATATTATATTACCTAAATAAATTTGCATTTTCTCTTTTTCCCCGAAAATTTATTGAAAAATAAAAATAAATATATGTGTCCACAAATATTACTAAGTTGGCTAAGTTTAGTAATGATACATTGCAAAATAAAAATAGCAAATTTTAAATATTATTAAATAAATACACGAGATACGTTATAAGTTAAAGTTATTAAATGTATTTGTATTATATAAATTAAATTTTATTTAAAGTTAAAATATATTTTTATTATTTTTATTAAATATTGATTATATAAATATAAATTAAAAAATCTGCAAATAACGCAACTCAAACAGGACGGTCAATTTACCACTAAATTATAACTGTAAAGCACAATAATTACAAGCACACTCTTAATTAACCAGATTTTAAGGTGTTAATTTGGAGATAATTATTTACATTTAACGGTGAAAAAAAGAAGGAGCCGTTAGAGTTAAGATTATGATTTCTTCAGTGAATTCCAAGTCATCAGTGGGATCCACCAATTTTTAACCATTGGGACCAGTTTAGACATTTGCCAACAAATCATCGGTGAAACACAAAGTTGTCGAAGTGGCAGTTTCGTAAATTTCGAAAGATCAATGTCTATTTATATGACATGTCCAGCTCAATACTTTATCATCCGGTCTCTTTTGCTGACCTCACTTTGACCTTCCCCTCTCCTTCGTCTATCTTATCATTCCTTGTTTAACAGAAAACAGAACAGAACAGCTTCACCGACAGTATGGGGAAAGAAACCCCGCCGTCTTCCACCACCACCACCGTCGCGGCCTCCAAGTTTTACACTTTCTTCGAGACGAAGCCGTTGGTTGCAACGTTACTAGCTCTCACTCTTGTGATGCTTATTTGGAATCTTCCTCCTTATTACCAAAATCTCCTTTCAACAACTCGCCGTTGCTCTGCTCCAACTAATAGTAAAAGCCTCAGCACTAATAGTGTCATTACTTCCATGAATGATTCAGCAGTTTCATTAGCAGCTTACTCAGCCGAGCAGAATATTTCCGCTCCTAAGCCGAAGCCGAAGCCGATGCCTGTTGATCCCAACAAGAGGCTGTTTCAGTCTTACGGCAACGCTGCTGCTCTGTTTGTTCAGATGGGTGCTTACCGTGGCGGTGAACGGACGTTTGCGGTGGTGGGTTTGGCTTCCAAACCGATTCATGTGTTCGGTCGTCCGTGGTACAAATGCGAGTGGATCTCTAACAATGGTTCTTCAATGAGAGCAAAAGCTTACAAAATGCTTCCGGATTGGGGATACGGACGAGTTTATACCGTCGTCGTCGTCAATTGTACTTTTGCCGTGAATCCGAATGCCGATAACAGCGGCGGTAAGCTTATGATCAATGCTTATTACGGAGAATCTCAGAGGAAATATGAAAAGTTCACCGCTTTACAGGAAGCTCCGGGTTCTTACGATGAGTCGAAATTTCGGCCGCCTTATCAGTACGAGTATCTGTATTGTGGGTCGTCTTTGTATGGAAATCTGAGTGCTGCTAGAATGCGGGAATGGATGGCTTATCACGCCTGGTTTTTTGGACCCAGCTCCCATTTTGTGTTCCACGACGCCGGCGGGGTGACGCCGGCGGTTAGGGCGGTTCTTGAGCCGTGGGTGAAAAATGGGAGAGCTACGATTCAAGATATTAGGGCTCAGGCTCAATTCGACGGCTACTATTACAACCAATTTCTAGTGGTGAATGATTGTTTGCATCGCTATAGATATGCTGCAAATTGGACCTTTTACTTTGATGTTGACGAGTATATCTATTTGCCGAATGGAAATTCCTTGCAATCGGTTCTTAACGAGTTTTCGGATTGTACCCAGTTCACTATTGAGCAGAATCCAATGTCCAGTATCCTTTGTTTGAAGGATTCGGGCCAAAATTATTCCAGGTATGCTTTATATGTCATATACCGTACAAGAAAATTTCCATTTCTGACTACATTAGTCCAGGTTTGCTTTACATAGCGTACAAGAAAATTTCCATTTCTGACTAAATTAGTAAGCTTCGTGGGAAAATAGGTTGATAGGTTGTTGTCTTCCAAGATCTGCTGTCTAAATCTGATAAGAGCTTGTTAAAATTTTACTTCAATTCTTGGTTTCTGTTTCTGTTAATGACAGTATCAGTCGCTCATATGTCTTTTGGGTTTCGAAATTTAGGCAATGGGGATTCGAAAAGCTTCTATTGAGGGAATCTAGAACTGGGATTAGGAGGGATCGAAAGTACGCAATACAGGCGAAGAACGCGTATGCTACCGGGGTTCACATGTCGGAGAATGTCGTCGGAAAAACCTTACACAAGACTGAAACGAAGATTCGTTACTATCACTATCACAATTCGATTACAGTACATGAAGAATTGTGCCGGGAATTGCTGCCTCAATCGGCTAAGAACAATGTGACGTGGTACAATAAGCTCCCCTACGTCTATGATGACAATATGAAGAAACTTGTGAACACAATCAAGGAATTCGAGCACCAAACCATCGGAAATGTACCGGTATTTTCTTGATACATCCAGCTCAAAAGTAGACCGTAATCTCACGGACATTATAAATCATCAATGTGGGCAAATGTGATCACGGATGAAACTGTTGAAGCATGGTATGCATTTTTATGATCTCTGATTTGGGTTGCTGAAAGTTCGCTCCTCTTTACTTGATGGAGTTGGGTTGAGTTGTCAAAAACCAGAGAAGAAAAGGAAGAAGAAGAGGGTCCAATTCGGTTAATATTGTTTTCATTTGTCTATAAAAGTCTGTGTGTTGCTTGTACCATTCATTTCTTGTTTCAATAATTTTATTTAATTCAATTTAATTATTTTATATATCCAAAATTACTTTATTAATGAGTTAACCATTATACGCCTCGGAGCCATTGTACGCCTTCGGAACCTATAAGGCTTTGAGATATCTAATTTCTGTATAATTATATACATACATTTTAAAAATATTTTTTCAAATTATATCAATAGCATAATTTGTCTCTTCAAAATATTTTTAAATTATTTCTCAATACAAAAGTATACTTATAAATAAATACACAAATCACGAAATTAGAGAATTATATTTTTTAATTTAAGACTTCTACAGCTACATTCACTTTCAAACCATCTCTAATAGATCAAATAACTAAACTGTGAGTTGAGAGTAAGGAGTATATTTGTTAGTTCTAAATCTCAATGTAGTCACTACCACTAATTAACTATTAACTTTGCACGTGTTTACTTAAAATTTAAGTTTGGAGGAAGATAAGTATACGAGAGTATGTTTCGTGAATGGATATAAAGCATATATAAATATATAAAAAAATATTAATAAACAAATATTTTAAAAAAATATTTAGAATTGACAAAAAAATTAATTTATTTCAATAAAACCTTAGCTTGTACCAAAAAATTATTGAATAGGCTTTTTTTCTTGACATTTACTCTAGCCGAAATTAAATTCAAGCCATCAATGACCTAATTATTTTATATAAAATCAATGTAAGTTAATTAAAAACAATATGCATTTGTTTCAAGTAAAACTATACTCATTTTATAAAAATTGTCCGTCACTGATATAAACCTCAAAAAATCTTAAATTTGCCATAAACTTTAACTTTCTCCTTATGCAAAGATTATGCATAAATCTTGAAAATAACTTTTATATCAACCTTGAAATCATGAATGCACATTGTTTTAGGTAAGAAATTGAAAGAAATTTGAGGAATTAATGAAAGGAGGCGTAGAAAGTAAAGAGAGAGAGGGGGAGAAAACTTTGGAGGAGAAGAAGAAAAATGAGAAAAAGCTATATTTTGGGGGGGGGGGGGGGGGGGGGGGGG
>JAWDEX010000003.1:330082-391304 GCA_035221805.1 Trichilia hirta | reverse complement strand
ATACAATGCAGAACGAAAATTCAAAATTGTCCCTAGGTATGGAGAAGGAACAAGGTTCTAGAAAAAGTAAAAATATTCATTTTACAAAGAGGTCGGTCGACTGTCCTAACAAGGTAGACAGATTTTGTTTACGATGGATCAGAAGAACTTGTTTCAATCGGTCGACAAAAGCTTCACGATCGACCAATAGGTTGCCATGGCCGACCACTTTACTGAAGCAGAGAGTGAGACAAAATGATAAAGAAAGGCAGTCGATCGATAGACTCCTTACGGTTATTTGACTTATGAAGTAAAAAAAGAGGCAGAGAACAAGTAAATGGGATTCAACTAACAAAAGTGCATCAGTAGATCGAGCCTCTATTTTTATACGCTAATTTAACAAAAATTATTCGAGTCCACCTAAAAATAGAACTAACATTTAATATTGTTGAGATACTTATGTTTACGGTTTCAAAATACCGTCTTTATCAAATTATCTTCTAGAAACAATAGCATAACCTCGTTATTGTGTTAACTGTCTATTATTTAAGCCCATGCATATAAATAAATACAATAAAAAATAAACATTTTATCCTTGAGTTATATAGACAGAGTTCACAACTAAAATCTTTTTATAAACCTAATTATTTCTCAACAAAATATTCTCAAATTTTATATTTTATTTTAAAATTATTATATTTTTAAGTGATAAAATAATTAAAATACCTCTAATTTAAAAAATAGATCCTATACCATGACTTTTAGAAAGTTATTAGCCTAGATAATCAATCAATAGTTTTATTTAAAGATGGATGTAAAAGATAAGTAAAAGTTTATAAAAAATGATGCTTTGAATGATGAAATTGTGAATCCGGGACTAAAATGATTGAATAGGAGACCCACGTGTCTTATTGAGAATCTATTTGTGGGATTTGTGTGGTGACGGTGATGTGATTTTGGTTATTTGATTCAAGTGAGTTCTTTAGAGCCTCACATTATATAGGCAAGTAATGAAGAAAATACAAGGAAGATGGCATCTTTTGTTAGGTAGCAATCTATAATACAAAGATTAAAGGTACCAACCAATCTAATTATTTATTTTGACTTGATTTAGTATGCTTTATTTGAAGTCCCCAAGCTTGTGTTTTTAGTCTCTAACTGTGGGGTTATCTGCCATTCATTCATGCAGTTGCATCATATATACTTTCCTAAATCTTCCAATACAATTTTGAACTTACCAAAACTTATAAAAATTCTAAGAAACTGAAGTGCCACCGAAGACATGATTCATTTTGTAATGGATTAATGATTTCCCTACTTTTTAAAATAATACACTGATACTCCTTTTTTTTTAAAGAGTAATATTAACAATATAATTTTTTTTTGTATAAATTTATATATGTATATAATGATGTGACACAATAATATTAATTATTAAAAGTATAAAGTTAATACTATTAATAACAACAAATAATGTGAGTCAACTCAAAACAATATTATCATAATACTTTAATTTATATATTTGAGTTTGTATAAAGAATTTTTATTCTTAATATTTTTTTTTTTAAGCACTCCAACAATTTCTATAACAAAAAATTTTGTTTGATTAAATTTGTAACCTTAGATAAAATATTGTAAAAGATTTACTTATAAGTGTCTTTAAGACACTTGTTAAATTTTTTATATTTAATATAATAATTAATGAATATTTTTTTTTGTGAATTTAAAAAAAAAATACTCTAATAACACCCAATGGTAAAAGCTTTAAAAAAATGAGAAGAAGTATGCATCTATTAACCGTTCTCTAATTACTCATATTGGTGGTAAATTTTACCTTGTTGGGTAAATGAAAAAAGTTTTCTTGTACAGTGAAAGGTTAAACCTAACGGATAACGTATTACATGTGTTATTATTTTTGGTTTTTTCTGTTTTGGCTTTTCTCTTTATCCGGTTCTCGAATGATGAACTAAAGCTTTTGAGAGCCTTTAACTTTTCTTGCTATTCCTTTGTTTGTCCAAACAGTTTGTGGTAAGTTGATTAAGAAAATAATTTAAGAATAAGTATGCGAATGTTCTACAGACCATCTCAGTCTCGGAGTAGTAGAGTAGAATGAATTATGGGTATTTTACTATTTTTTGATAGTATGATACGACAGAGTTCAAGTTATAATAAGCTATTTTACTTTTTTATTTTATAGTTTAAAAGGGTGTAAAAGTTGATTAAAACAATATTTTAATATCACTACATTAAAAAATATTAATTTTTTTATTTATTGAATTTTTTATTATAAATGTTTCATGTAAAAATTAACTGGGTCATTGCATAAATTATAAAATTTAAAATTTAATAATATCGATAAGAATTAAATTAGTTGTATTAAAATTATTTAAAATAAAAATAATTATTTTTTAATTTAATTAAACTAAACCGAGTCTAAATATCTTTTATAAAAAAAAAAAAATTATGCCATATTTTAAAGTAAAGCTAAGGCTCCTAGTATGATTTTTTTTTGTTATTGTAATTTCAATTGCGAAAAAAGTCAAAAATTATTACTGGAGAGCGGTAATAAATGTACCTGTTGTCCGAATCAGTTTGAACGTAGTAAATTTTTTTTCGGACGTGTACTAAATGTACTTGTTGTCCGAACAATTTATCAAGGAAGAATGTTAAAGCTGCTCTATCTGATTCCGGAACACGTCCTTTGTTTCAGTAATAACTCACTGACACTTGATTTACAGATAATAAATCCAGCCAAATTGCATCTTTTCATCAAGGGGCAGAGCAATTTAGGACTAAAATGTTAGAAAAGTAAAGTTGAGGAACAAAACACTAAAAATAGTTTATCAATCAATGAGCAAAATGTTGACATTTTAATTTGGATTTTCATAATTAAAATTTTTTTTTCACTTAATTTTGGTCACAAATTCTTGACCATTAAATTCGTGCAATTGAATTTTAAAATTTAAATAAGAAAATGTGATTTTTATTTAATTGAATAAATTAATATATAAATATTTGTGTTTAAAATTAAATTAAAATTTTAAAAATAATAAAATTATTTTAAGATTTAAATTACACATATTTTATGGGTAGAATTATTGTGCATTTAGTTGTAAGTACAAATACTTCTCCAAGTGTTTTGCTGTAATTTAAAAATTTTTCCTTTGTGTTTTGATAAGTTGAGAATTATAGTGAAAAACATAAGAAAAATTATATATATAGCATGTAATTGAATGTGTCGTACATAGTGTGACCCAAATTTAATATTTTTTTTATTTTAAATGAACGGATAAAATTTTTTGCCCATCGATGAATTGGGCTTTTGGGTCCTAAGATTTTCAAATAGGCCCATACCATGTAGCCGCTTGACCCGTACCAGAGCAAGAGTATTCATTAATACCATCCTTCGAGTTCTTAGTACACTCCAACTTTCTTAAATAGATGTAGGATTCCCCATAGCCGGAATGGGAATATCCCAGTGAGAGAATAAGAAAGTTGGAAAAGGATGAAAGATGATAAAGAAAGTCTAGGTTTAATATTTTTATTTTTTGTTTATGGGCTAAAAATTGTATTAAAAATACAAACTCTTTTTACATATTTATGTACAAATTGACATAATATAATAGAATTAATAAAAAATAAAAAATTAATATAATTAATAATAATAAACAATATGAATTAATTAAGAGCTAATCTTATCATACCACATTAATTTATACACATGAATTTAATTTTATCCTTAATATTAGTCGTAAATTAAATGGCATATGAAAACATTATGAATTAAAAGGTAGGGCTAAATTGTATTCAAATGTATTTATAATAGTTATGACTCTTCTACTTTAATCTTTAACTTACCCTTAATAACTTTTAACTCTTGTTATTTTAATCTTTTTGTTATATTTTTATAAGTTGATGTAGATTAAAGATTATAACCAAAATTTGAGAATTATAGTAAAATTTTTTTTTTTAAATTGTAAATATGTGTACGGCATATTCAGATGTACTGTATCATCACACCCTTTTAAGAATAAATTGAATTAAAAATCCAAGTAAAATTACAATGAATTTGCCGACCCAACTCATTAATCTTGATTTTGTGCCACGAGCGTGGACTCATTGAGCTTTTACTTTTGAAATTGTGTGCCAACAAATCTCATTAATCAAATGATTTGTAAAAGCTATAAGCCTGGCCCTTGATTACTTAGTGAAGAAGTACCACCATTTGCAATAGAAGGTTTAGGTTTAGAATCATTGACGATGACTTTTTTTCATTGAAAAATAAAGCATGGGAATTGTTTATAATTTTATTTTCAAATGAGTTGTAAAAAATTGCTATGAATGATTTTAAAATATTAAAATTTATTTATTTATTTAATAAATAAATTATACATGAATCAAAGAAAGGAATTGTGCATAAAAGAAAAGAAATAAATATTTATTTTAAACAGGATTTAAAAAATATGATAAATATATCGCGTTATATTATTTAAAATATGTAATATTATTTTTTTATGTATAATTTATTTGTTAAAATTCAATAAATTAGAATTGTAATAGGAAAGTCGAGAATTGTAATACAAAAATTAGAAAGTATAAGGGAAAAGTTAGGAAAAATAATCCAAAACTTAAGAAGTTGTATGGTACAAGTGTTTACTGTATCATAACCCTAAAACTCAACCTAACTGTAGGTTGGCAACGTTAACTGCAAAGCTAATTGCGAAGTCTCCTGATGCCAGTAGTCACTAGAACATTGGCAGTTCATTCAGGTCTCTACCTTTGTATTCTTTATAATCACCAGCGTACACGTGGACGGTGATTACTTCCCCTCCCTCTCCGTATTTTGACTCCTATGGATAAGGGAAGTAGGGAAGTACAAATAGACACGTTCCCATTGCAATAAAGTTGATCAGACGGAGGCATAATAAAAAAGGGAGAATCTAGTCGTTGCTGTCTCCACTCACCTCCGTCGATAAATTCAGCTGTCATAAAAGATGGGCACGTTTCCTTTTCTCTTTTATTATTGCAACAATAACATTTTTGTCATCGAGTTTTAGTAAAATAACAAATTAAAGTATACTTTAGAAGCTATAGTAAATTAATCATTTGTTTTTGTAGTAGCAATGACAATTCTTGTAAACATGTCAAATTTCTATTGTGTTAATAAATTTATAGTAATTTTTATATTAATTTAAATTTAATTTATTTATTAATAATAAAAAATATTTAATTTAAATTTAATTTATTTATTAAATAAATAATATAATTATTTATTTATTAAATAAATAATTAAACCATTGATTTAATTATTTATTTAATTAATTAATATAAAATTTTACTTATTTAATTGATTATTCAATTAAATATAAATTACATATTAAACTAAAATAATAAAAATTATTATGTTAAAAAATTATTAATATAAACATAATTATTAAAAAAATTAATTTTTTTTATAGTACTTTAAATAGATAAATAAATTTAAAAAGTCAAACTGAAATTTGATATAATTATTAATTATGTGATATTAGTATGATCTGATTATTATTACTGTTAATTTTTTTTAAATTTAAATTCATTTAATCGTATTAAATTTATATCGAATAATCGTATCGTGGTCTAAGTTATTATCCTTATTAGTATATATTTTTGAATTTTAGTAAGAGTAAAATTATTTTGTTAATAGGCATAAAATTTAGATTATGCTATAATTATGTATTATATAAATTATCAGTATATTCTTAATATAATATTAGTATATTTGTAATGTAATTGAAAGAATGAAAGGGACCCTTGTAAGGACTAAGATGTTGTAAATGAATAAATTATATCTTATTTAATATTTTGATAAACATCAAAGACTAAAACTTTAATATTTATTTTATTTACAATTATGAAATAAATATTTGTCGATTTCATGACCGCCCTACACAATTTTCCTTTCTTGTTATTCCTTCTTTCTCTCACTCTCACAGCGTATATAACGTCATCTCTCTCTGCTCTGCTAGCTCTTACCATACTAAGGCGGTTTCAATTCTATAGCCTCTTCTTCTTCTTCATCTTCTACAGGTTTCTTTCTGTTTATTTGGTTTCTGATATTGAAGGTTTGTTCTTCTGTTAATCACGGTCAAGTTTTTTTTGGTGGTTTCAGATTTATTCTCTCTGTTTTTTGGTCGGTTTTTAACGGAGCTGTACACCGTGGCTATCCATATTCCATATCAACATCAGCAGAATTTGGGGTTGATCAAAGCAAACCATAAGAAAATAATGGTATTGTTACAGTTTTGAATTGATTGATAGTCTCTCTCTTTTGAGTTTTTCGTTTTGTTTTTTTTTGGTGTTTTTAAAATGGAAATTGATTGGTTATTAGGTGAGTCCAATTGGACGAATTGAAGAAGATGATCTTGGTCCTCCGTGGCTGAAACCAATGCTGAGAGCAAGCTACTTTATTCCCTGTTCAGTTCATGGCGATTTCAATAAAAGCGAATGCAACATGTTCTGTTTGGACTGTAGCGGAAATGCTTTGTGTTCTTCATGTTTGATCAACCACAAAGACCATCGAGTTGTTCAGGTTTTTGACTGTTCTTCTCTAAAATTCATCATCAAAATTACAACCCTTGATTGATTTTCATTGAAAGCTTCGACTCGGATGTGATTGGTTGAATTGGTTGATGCAGATAAGGCGATCTTCGTACCACAACGTTGTGAGAGTCAATGAAATTCAGAAGTATATTGACATTTCCTGTGTTCAAACTTATATTATTAACAGCGCCAAGATTGTGTTCTTAAATGAGCGACCTCAACCAAGGCCTGGGAAGGGTGTTACCAACACTTGTGAAATTTGTTGCAGGAGTCTCCTCGATTCCTTCAGATTCTGTTCTCTTGGATGCAAGGTGAACAATTTTATTTTCCCATTTTTTCTTTCAATAATTTCAATATGTTTGTTTGGTGGGATGTTTTCTATTTTGGTATCTTGAATGCTCTTTTTTGATTTTGAATGGTTGGTTGGCTGGTTGTCGATCTGTTTTCGCATACCCTTGTTTTGCTCTGTTCGCTCTGTTTTGCTTTGCCTTTGATAAATGTCGTGATTTCATTTTAGCTTGGAGCAATGAAAAGAGGGGATTCAGATCTCACATTTACCCTGAGGATGAAGCAGAACAAGGATGGATTCCACGGTTCAGAATCAGACGAATCCTCAACACCAAAGAAGATTCGAAGGACACCAATTTTCAATCGTATGGAACGACTCACAATTTACACTGATAGTGGGGAGAGATCATCTAGTTCAGGAGATGAAGCAACCACAAGACTTTCTCCTGCAACACCCCCAATTTACAACCACCGCAATGCAAGAAGAAGAAAGGGTATACCTCATCGTGCTCCATTCTAACTCCGCAATAATTCGAAAGGGAAAAAGAGATTATGTGAAGAAGTCTTTTAGTGTATAGTGATATATAAATGCGATATAAAAAGGAAGCACGTAGTAGCTTAGCATAGGGGAGGGAAGGGAAACAAATGGTAATACTAATGGTTGAATGTGTATACGGTAGAAAAATGCATAGCGGGTTGTTGTTAGCTAATCATAATAAGTTAAAATGATTAGGGTATATTTCTATACAGTTGCAATGTACATAGAAATCCTATATGTTTGTTTTTATAGTTATGGTTTGTTGGAATGGTTGTTATGAGGGATTATGTTGACATGTGTACAAAAGAAATATATGAATCCATGGTACATTTTGGGCATTATATATATAGTGGATTTATGTAGTTTATTGTAAAGTCTGTTTGTGTGATTGGATTTATACCATTGATCCATTTTGATTGTGGTGATTTTGTTGTATTTGATTCATAAAATTTTATTATTATTTAATATTTAAAAATTATTATATTATAGTAATAAATGAAGTTTAAATATCGCATTAAATTATTGAGTATTCGAAACTTTTAAAGTGGGTGTTAATAATGAATGATCCATGCGTTCATGCACAAGTTGCTAATAATGATGTGACAAATTCGAACAATGACTTTTTATATATAGCTTTATATTATTGTTATTATTGATTAATTACGATATAAGATATGAGTAAATTGTCGTTTTTTTGGTTTTTATTCATATTGTAAAATGCATATTGGTTTTAGGATTTTTAGGTTCCAATTAGTGTTAATTTTATTTTAGCTTAAATCAACACTATTTTAATAAAAATTATTGGTATTTTAAAGGATGCCAGCATGGGAATGTGAGAGTTTTGTACTATTCGATAAAGGCTGAGTTGATACGGGAATATGAATAAGATGAGAATTGAAGATCATATCAAGAAATTAAATTAAAAAAAAAAGAAAAAGAAAAAAGATTGATGAACTCGTAAACCCCACCAAAGACGAGATGTCCTCCTCATATTTTCGGACGAGAAGCTTTGTTTTTTCTTTTTTTTTTGTAAAGAAAAAATAATAAATCTCAATCTCTTGTTTTGAAAAAAAATATAAAATAGAAACAAGTGGATGATGAATGAGAGCCGTGAAGAATCTGAAAGGCTGCTGAGTGCGGGAGTCTCGGCTTCTTCACTCTCTCTCTCTTCGTCGTGGGCTTCACTAACTCAACTCTTGCTTCCCAATCCATCCATTTGCGGCTTTCCCTTTCGTATCTTTTCTTTAATTATTATAAATATAATAATAATTATCAAAATTTATTATTATTATTATTATTATTAAATTCTTACCCGTAAATTTAATGAGGGGCTATCATTTTAAATTTAATTTAAAAAAATTTTAATTTTGTTATGATTTTGAAGATTGTGTGTAATACAATAAGATAAGAGGTAAATAATAAAAGATAATTTACTCAAAAACAATTGTAATATAAATATGTTTACTATAAAACACTTAGTACAAATTTTTGTGTGTAACACATAAAATAAAATTCAAGTCTTACTTAGAATAATGTTAGTACTAAAATAGATATGAAACTCAATTGGGCAGTGCTTAAAAGTGTTAATGCAACAAGTAAGCATATTTATTTAAGTTTACCTTGTGAGTTGTGACTATAAACAGATAATTTAAGATGGTTTAAGAGATTAATCATAAGACCTTGAGAGAGGGTTCTAGAATTTACTGAAAGAGTGTAAGTAGATTTTTAAGAAATTAAGATTTAAGATTTTGTGTATAAATTTATTTAATATTGGGTTTTGACCCTTTTTTATTTTTGTAATCTTCAGCCTCAACCTTTGTCTATCAGGTATTTATTTGAACTTGTCTATATCTTCAATCCACAGCTTTCCAGTTCTTTGATCTTTTAGATTTTATCCAATCAAGTTTTTTATGAAAAAATTTGTGAAAATTTATATTAAAATATAATTATCATATTTTTAAGTCTTATATAAAATAAGTGTATACAAAATTTTCTCTAAAAAAATAAATAAATATGGTGTTTAATTATTTAAATGAATTATTGGTGGCGGCTGCTTTCTTTCCTCTTTTTAAAAACAAAACAAAACATAAACATCATACATGTGATGTTACTTTGATGTCTTGGTTTTAGTTTTGTTGGCGTTTCCAACGTTCAAAGCTTTCATTCTTACAAACTACCGCTTCTATACTGTTAGCTTTCGATATGTTTTGTCGGTTTGTTTATTCGGAATATAGTTTGCTTACTTACACAGTCATCGTCTCAGGTATTGACACGTATATTTGGGGCCAACTCTGGTGTTGACGCGTTTAGCGTTGTTATCTTAGATAAACAATCGAGTATTTATTATATTCATCCGCTTCTGCTTTCAGTTGCTGTTCTGCTCCGCTACTTCAAGTGGTGATTTCAAGAACAAGAACCAGACCAAGGGAGAGGCATGTTGGACTTGTACCAATTCTATGACTTGTCTTTGTCTGAACTGGGCTAGGATACAATGCGTTCATATCTAGGTAAAAAATGTATGATACTATTGAATGTGCCATAACATAACCCTTTTGACTCTTTATAATGTATATTAATTAACGTTTGCCCTTGGTCTTGGGAACAAGAGGATGGGCACGTATCGGTGCGGTGCGGTGATGTTGTGGGAGAATTTTCAGCTCAGTCCTTTAAAGTTGTGATATAGTTTGAAACGACTTTGACTAAATAAAAATTTCATAACAAATTAGGGATTAAAATGAAATTTTATGGTCTTTATTATTGTTAAATATTATTCCTTTTTATTTTTATTTTTTATTTCATTGAGTTGTTTTCACATAAATATTTTTCTATATAAAGCAATGACTCACATCAAACCAATAAATAAAACTAATAAAACAATATTAACGGTTGATGATGATATTGCTGATTTTGTAGATAAGGATTAGGTTTGTGGATGCTGCTGTGCCAGTTAAGTGGCATCACCCATGGCGTCATTCCAAACGCTTTTGCCTTAATTAGATAAGGGAGTACGTCATTTTAACTTTATAATTACTTTGACAAGTCAAACATAATTAATTACATTTTAAAGTAGCTATGAACTTTTTTAAAATAGGGGTATTTTTTTAAAAAAGTATATTATGAGGGCTAATTTTTGTAGGAGAAAGGAGCTACGACCATTTTTGGAAATGACATTTACATACAAGCCATTGTGTTGACTTCTTAACACTGGTTACGTATATATTATAATCCGAAAAATGAGGTTTTTTATTTATAGGAATGAGAAACTACGATCTTTCGAAGAATGATATTTACATACAATCTATCGTGTTAACTTCTTTACATATCTACTATATATACTTGAAAGGCCGAACCCAAAAATAAGTGCGTTTATTTGTACGAGTTAGGAGCTACGACCTTCGATTTCCTTAAAAATGGCAGTTTTTATATACAAGCTTATTGTTTACTGTTTATATTAAAATAATATCTAAGGTATAATTTAATAATTTTAGCAAATTAGTCTTTATAATGATTAGTTTATTTTCAAAAATTATTTTATTAAACTAGGTCCTCAAAACAGGTGGTCCGACCAGCTATTAAAGATTCTTTCTAGCAGCCATGCATACGGTGCAGCCCCAGCTATTAAGAGCGTGAAATTACCATTATACCATCGTCACCTACGCACTGCCGTCCGTTATTTGTTCTTCATTTGGTTCCCTCTGCTTAAATTTAGCTATAGTAGTAATATGATGAACTAATTGACAAAGTCTTCCTTCCTTTTAGTCTTGTTCAGGTTCTTTATGCTTGTCCTGATTCATTTCTTTCATTTCAGATTGGAAGGTTCCTCACTGCCTCCGATAATCGGGGTTTCCAGGTTATTGGCATTAGTTGGATGGATGGATATGACTGTTTTGTGAAGATAACGAATGGATTGATAGCAGGAGACGGCACTGAGAGAGGCTAGCTATCGTAACCTTTTCTTTCGGACAAGAAGAGTCGACCATGTTTAGAGGCGTTTCTAGAAAATTGTCCATCGAAGTACTTAGTTTTGCATTAGGGTTTTGGGAGGTTGAACAAGGACAGTGGTTCTTTTCGTTGATGACGCTGAGATTTTATTTTGTCCGAGAGAAATTTGTGGTTGAGATCGTGTGAGAGATGAAGTCATTGCGATTTTACCCTTTTGCCCCTCTGATGTTAACATTATTTTAATGACAGTGAGCTGCAGATCGGGGTATTTGCAGCAAGTTCAAAATACAAGTACGTATCTGTCACAAAAAATAAATGAAGGGCTCATTGTCACAAAGCCGAAACCATAAATAATGTTCAATTTTTGAAGAAAAAAGAAAGTTGAAGTAGGACTCATTGGGAAAGACGAACCTTTTTCCGTGAAAAGATAACGCCGTTACTTCTAGAAGTGTGTGTTACTGTGTAGCAAGCAGCCGGGCATGCAGCGAACCTTTCCGTTTTCCGTTGCTAACGGATCAAAACGATAAAAGAAACCACCGCTTCAGGTGGGTCCATACTACTATATATTCAATTGTACACTAATTTAAAAAATTGTCCTATTGTAATGCATGTGATATCAATTAGCAGAATAAATTGACTTCGGACAGTTTTAGCATTAAGATTTGATGATCGCACAGTTATTAAAATTTCATAATTACAATAATATATAAGTTAAAATATTAAATAATAATTAAAAATAAATAAATTTTAATAAAAATTAATATTACTAAATATTTTTTTATAATTTTACTTATAAAGTCAAATAAATTTTGGTTATAACAAATGTCTTTCGCTTTGTAACAATAATCCGTGAAATATTAAAATTTTATTTATTATTATAATTGATTGTTTTTAAGTCATAATTATTACAAATAATATATATATATATATTACGTTATTAAATATTTTTAATTTGATCATTTTTAAATTATAATTATTGTGATATAAAAATTTAAATATTACATATTCGCATAAACATATATAAATTTTACTAAAACTTAACGTGAATGAAGTTATAACATAATGGACAATAATAGTATGGAAGGTGGCATGCATCTTGCATGGTTGATTTCTCTCCCTATACATGCATCTTAATCATGGGGTGAAGTGACGATCAAATGTACTTGTCTTAATGCTCCAATATTTTCATCTATTCATTTAATTTACTTCTTATAGAAACCAGTCTCTTTTTTCCGATTGTCTAGTTCTGAAACTAGATCATATAATATAAGAAAAATAAATAAATAATTATTGTTTTATATTTTTAATGTTATATCATATATACAATGCATGATTTGAAAGGAGAATTTGAAATTAAAAAAATCAATTTCTTATTTAAAGGTTTTGAACTCCAAGTGGAGGACATAAAGGCTAGGAAACTGTAAAACTACCAGGACTGTTCGAAACTAACTTGTACTTGCGCAGCAAGCCTATATTTTTCTCAGAAGCACCCCACAAACAAAACGACAAATCCTTTGAAGGAGCGTAGACACGTCATTGCTGAGGTTGAACTTTTGACTCGTCACCCTTGCAGTCAACAGGTGCCATCTTCTCATTTGCTGATTCGATAATATAACGCACCTTCGTATCGCTCGGCCTTACCTTTATATAAACACCATTCATTTCTCCTTCTACTCCGTAAATTTCAATTCTCCATTCTCAAAACATCTTCTCCTCTTGGTGTTTCTCCTTCTTCTTCATCTCATTCAACGGAAACTGTACGAAAATGGGTGTTTGTATGTCTTTACAGAGTACGGAGTTCGAATCTCAGAAACCTACGACGGCGAAGGTAGTGTCGTTAAAGGGTATTCTTTTAGAATACAGGGTTCCGGTTTCTGTGTATCATGTTTTACAGTCTGAGCCTTCCTATTCTTCTTCTTCGTCTCTCTTTCTTTGCAATTCCGATCATTTATTGTTCGACGATTACATTCCGGCATTGAATTCAGACGTAGAGCTTCAGGCAAATCAGATTTATTTCGTTCTTCCTGCTTCGAAGCTTCAGTACAAATTGTCTGCGTCGGATATGGCGGCTTTAGCAGTGAAAGCCAGCGTTGCGATTCAGAATAGCAGGAAAAAAGGATCCATTAAAAGAGCTAGGATTTCTCCCGTTATTCCCGTAAATAGTGATCAGAACGGAGAGAAGAATGGGGTTATTAGGTTAAACGCAGGTTCAGAGACAGAGACAAGCTCTGTATCTGGTTCTAATGGTGTTTCGAGATCTGGGTCTGTAAAAAAATTACATAGATTTACTTCTAGACGAACGAAATTGGCTGTTCGGTCTTTTCGACTCAGGTTGGCTACCATTCACGAAGGAATAGTCATCTAGATAGGCTACATTTTTTCTTTTGCTTTCTTTTTTTCTTAAATATTAATTAATTAAAATCTCCAAAAGATAAAAAAAAAAATGAATAAAATCCTTTCATTTTTGTTGATTGTTTTGTTTGTAACATTAATTATGTGATATTAATGTATAAAATCAACAGAGAGAGATTGTTTTATTGATCCATATTTTGTCTTCATTCTATTTGCTGTATAGGTATTGCTTTAAATAGTAATTATTGGGCATGAACATGTGCATATTTTAAAATGCAAATTTGAGAAAATCGACGTTGATTTGATGCCATTTGATCAAGTTGATGCGGATTTAATGCAAAAATAACAGAGAGATCTTTTTTTCATTGTTCTACGTTTTTCTTTCTTCTATTTTCTTCATGAACTTGGATTCAGTTTTTATCATACACGAATTTATGCATGTTTTAAAATATAAATTTAAAAAAAAAAATCAACGTTTATTTATTGTAATTTGAACAAGTTGATATTGATTTAGTGTAAAAATCATTGGTAGCCCCCATTGGTAGGAATAAGCTCCGGACTGTGTGGTTAGGCGCACGGTCTCGGGTTCGATTCTTGGGGTGCGCTGCAATTTAAGCGGAGGGTCGTGGCGGTGGGATGCTGCGCTAGCCTCCCCCGAGAAATAGTCGAGGTGCGCGTAAACTGGCCGGACACCTTGGTTACAAAAAAAAAAAAAAAAAAAAAATTTAGTGTAAAAACAACACTTCTTATTAAGATTATTGTCGTTAACTTAAATTTATGTTCTTGGCATTTGATAATTTTGGACATTTGAATAGCCAGCTAATAGTTTTCTCGAAATTTGTAGGAAGAAAATCTATTAATGTGTGAAAACTAGAAAAGCATGTAAGAAGAAAACTGTTGCTATTAGTTAGAAATCGACAGAAAACTCGGAATTTGGAATTTGCTTTTTGTAAAATGGTGAGAAAAAACAGTTCAGATACAGCTTAAGATTTGTCTGCTTGGTTGCATATTCATAGGCATCAGTTCAGCCAAATAACAACTAAGTGTGCTTTGTAATAATATTTGCTAAGTGTATGTTGTAATGATATTTACTTAGAGTAATGCCAGATGTTTCAACTTATACTGTAATGTTTGAATTTCAGTTTTCAATTGATACGAAAGTCTATATCAACCTAACAAATTCTAATCCATTTAACAATACTAATTTCGTTAAATATTAATTAATATGTAAGATGATATAATAATTATACATTAGATTATAGTACAGCTATTTCAATCGAAAAGTGAGGACTTCTTACCCACTCATTGAATTTATTGCAATTACTACCTTGCAATCTTGTTCATATACAATTAAAGTCTTTAATATTATTTATTTTCTAATTTTGCACTCAAAAATTGAGAAAATAATTTTACAATACAATGATTTTATTCTACAGTCATTGTTATTCCTTTTAAAAGTGAAAACTCTTCACTTAAAAGTTCAAAATTTCCTTCTAATACGAAGTTAGAGTTCTACTTTTAATGCTAGTGATTGTATTTTACATTCATGTTATTCTTGCCCATGTACAAATTAAAATTTCTAATATTACACATTTGATAATGTTTCACTCAAAAATAAAAAAAAATTATATTATAATACAACGATTCTATCTACAGTTGTTATTTATCAATGCTTAAAATTTTTCAAAAGAAAAATTCTAAATACTTAATGTAGATATTTTTTTTTTCTTAGCTATTAATAAGATTGACGGAGTTTGCCTAGAGTCAATAAAATTGTATAAATATTAATGTAGAATAAGTGTATCGTTTATTGTTGTGTTTAATCTCTTATATAATAAAATGGTATTAGTATTTATAGTAATTGATAGTACATCCTCCTAAGTCTTAGCACGTATGATCATAAAATAACGAAAAACAAACGTTTGTCAAAAAAATTGTGTGCTTGTGTTAAATAATAAGTCACTGTATAATTATTATCAATAAATTTAGATCGATATAATAATTATTTAGGCCATAACTTATATAATATGAAATTTTAAATGTAATGTAATAATTTGTTGTGATTTCGAAACTCATACATTTTTTTTTATCACTCTTATTTTTAAGTTCGAGTTTATAAGGGGTTAAAGTTAATTTTTTTTTTTCTTGACTCAAGACTTATTCTGATAAAAGTATAGTAATTTTTGTTGGCATCAAAACTCTTAGGTCATTCATAATTAGGAGTCGACTCTATGCCTTAAATAACGAGAGAACAATCATAAAATTAAAATAAATTAATAAAAAGAGTGATCTCAATTTTTATCCTTTATATTACTATTTTTAAAAGGTAAAAACTCCCCTCTTATGAGTTTGGACTCTACTTTTAATGATGATACTCACAACACAACAATTATACCTTTCAATCACTGTATAATAATCAATTTGATCCCCATTAAAAACCATATCAAAATCCTTAGTATTACTCATCTTTTAACAAGCAATATACGTGTTGTAGTTTCCACTTTTTGACAATTCATTTCCAACTATCAACAAGCTTTGTATTGCAATATTTATCAAATTTAACGATTTTGTTCTTTTGATTTGACCAACCAATAAAAAGATATATAAGGATAAAATATTATTCTTTTATTTGATATAACGGAACTAATAAAACTTTTGTCAAATGACTAAAATAAAATTGACCGAAATAGTAGAAATTAAAATGATACGGACATACGGCATATGCAATTAGTTGAATAATGTGCACTTTTCCAAAAGATTCAAGACTAAAGTAAAATTTTTTTTATTTCGAAAAATCACAATGATGATGTATGAATCATAGTCAATATATAGCTGATGTGTAAATATAAAACTACACTTAATTTAATGTTAAATTTATTTATTTTAAAATTAATATTGACAATAACAATTTTCAATTAGTCCAACTAATGAGATACGTCGTGGGTAATTATTGCTTGATTAATCAATGAATACAAGTCTTAATATCTAAGATTCTATATTCTTTACATTTATTTTTAAAATTTGGTATAATTTTATATAATAGAAGTCAATCCCTCCATCAATAATACGAGAATGGTTAATATCACTTGCTGAAAAATTCAAACTCATCATTTTGCTTTTTAATCACGTGCAAATAAATTATATATGTCATGCATGTTGCAATTTCTTAGTGGATTATTTGATTAATCTACATCATTTATGCATACTTAATATATATATATATATATATTTGAAAAAAATGCAAAAACAAATTTAATCGATTAAATTATAAAAATAAAATTTGATTGGTTAAATTTTAAATTCAATTTGATCGAATTGATAAATTAATGTAATCGAGTAAAATTTAATTCCACATTTTATTGGATGATATATATATTTGAAAAAAATGCAAAAACAAATTTAATCGATTAAATTATAAAAATAAAATTTGATCGGTTAAATTTTAAAATTCAATTTGATCGAATTGATAAATTAATGTAATCGAGTAAAATTTAATTCCACATTTTATTGGATGCGAACGGTTGTACTTAAAAAATAATTAAAAATATAATTAGTATTAGTTTTTTCTTATCATCTAAAACCTAATCCTTCCAAATCGACAATGATTTAAGAATAAATTATAAATAAATAAGGTTCCTATTAAGTATGTTGAAAAGTCACATCTTTACATCTTTAAATATAAATTAAAGAAATTCTCCATTCAAAATTTTTTCCGTGTAATGCTGTGCATGCAAAATTCATAAATTAAATAGCCCAAAGTCAAATGAAATCTTCGTAATCCAATAAATAAATCACTCTTTGAATTCTGATTGGAGCTTCGGAAGGAGAGGATTAATGTGGAAGGTCATAATTTAATAAAATTTGAAAATACCCATTTCAATTGAATATATATAATTAATTGCACGTTATGGCCAAATCAACCTTCAAATATTTTTCCAAGATATCTTATTTTTTAAAAAATTTTTTAATTTGGGTATTAATATATAGTTTGTCAAACTTCGTTTTTATTTCAAATTCATCCATTTAAGACTTCACAGTTTGTTCTGCTTCATTAATGCTTTTACAAGAGTACCCTCAAATCCTTCTATTATTATATATATATATATATAAATACATATAGACAGAGAAATAGAACGAGTCCCAAACCTATTACATATAGAAATCAATTAAACAACAATAATATTAAGGGTAACACTTTTTTATTACAGACTATCTCGATAAAATTACATTGTTTTTTCTTATATTTCATAGAATTTATTTCTTTTACTCCCATAAATTTTTATTATTTTTTATAAAAATATAAGATATTTGTTTATTATCCAATATTGTTGTATCAATTGATAATTTTTTTGGTATAATTACCATTACTTATTAAATAATCTAATATTTAACTATATCATCTACTTTTTTGGTTCAAAAAGCACCCATGTATTTAACACAATATTAATATAGGTATTATCCTACTTTGCCTTATTGGGTTGTAGCCCATAGAATTTCCTAAATGGACTGGACCTTGTTGAAAAAGACCAATAACTATTTGTGATTTTGGAATGCATAAGCAAATAGAACATGATATATATTACATATTTACTGAGTGAATTTGGATACCATTTAATATATTTCTTTCAAAAGAAATGTTTAGTTCATTTTCTGAGAGTTTCAATGCATAAAATTGTGACACTATCTGATCTGAATTAAAAAGAAAATATACCTAATACTTATAAGGATTAGACCCACATGAATATTCTGCTTAGAAATGAACATTAGCATTCTAGGAAAGAGAGGTCTGCTTTGTGAATATTTTCAATTTAATTTATTTGCATGCTGGTCAATGCCAAGATCTATTCTAGAACTATCCTTAAAGTTTGCTCTAACCTCGGATAATTGAGCACCAAGCATCTAACTATGATACTGTACGTTGGATGCTTAAAAAATTTATCAGTTATTAGGAACTCATCGAGAGTCTTTTTCTTTTTTCAAACAAGAATTTATTGAGAGTTTAGGTTCACACGTGTGTTATTGTTTGAAAATTTATGACACAACGAGATAGTGAAAATGAGAAAAAATATATTGTTCAAATATTTTTGCGTTTAAAAGTTGGGGAGTGAGTAGAAATTAGAAATTAATTAAACGTTACAATGAATGAATAAATAACAACTTAAATAAATATTTGAGTAGGGGTGGTAATTCTAAAAATGAGTAGAATTAGTATTATGTCAATATATTTGCAATATTTTTTGTGTTAATTCAAATTTAATCTATTTATTAATTGTATCAAAAACTCTTAACTCCGATATAACCCATTTATTAATCGTGTTACATGTTTATTAATTGTTTTATTTATTTATTAAATAAGTGATACAATACGACATGATTATTAATTTATCAAATGCATCATTAACTTGATCCAACTCATTCAACTTAATTAATTAATTAATATAAAATTTTATTTATTTATTTAATTATTTTTTTAAATGTAAATTAAATATCAAAATATAAATAATTAATATTATTATACTAAATAATTATTCTTATTTACTTTAATTAATCATATCTTAAATAAATAAATAAATTTCGAGATTAAAATCAAATTTGACATTATTATTAATCGCGTGATACAAATATTTTTCAATTATTATTTGTATCAATTTTTTAAAATTTGAATCTATTTAATCGCATTAAATTTATGTTAAATAATCATGTGACCTAAATTGTCATTCCTATATTTGAGCATATACAAAATAAACAAATAAATTTAGATTCTAAAAATTTTTAAATATTAATTTAAATAAAAATCTAATTAATATGAATTCTAATAAAGCAAAAATACAAAATAAATAAAATTTTAAAAGTAATACGACCTAATTAAAAAGCCTAATTCATACTAAATCAAAAAAATTGCAAAACTAATTAAAATTACTCAAACTGTCTTAAGATTGGACCCAAATGAATATTCTACTTGAAAGTGAGCTTTATCACGGGATTAAGTGAGTTTTGATAATATTTTCAATTTGTATTATCAAAAGTTACCCTAACCTCAATAAATCAAGCATGAAGCATCCAAAGTCCCCTAAAAGTAAAAAAAATATCAATTTTTTTTCCCCAAATTACAGTTAATATATACAATTAGTACTAAAATGAACAGAGTGTTTTATCTGTTTAGGCAAATAATATGTTAAAAAAGTCAAAAGCATGAATATTAATTTATATCAATATAATGACTTTAAGGCAAATCAAATGTTCCCACTGGTTTCCCACTTATTCTAACTTACTATGTGATGTGTTTCGAATACTCTTAACTTTTCACAGCAGAAACTGTGATTGTCTCCCATAATTTGCTTCATTTTTCAGTCATGCTCATGTGCTTTTCAATTTGTTCGTGCGGCAAGACAAGGTTAATGGCATCTTCGTCGTAGAATCTATTTAATTTTGCGTGTGTGTGTGTGTTGTGTTTGATTGGATTAGCATTCTGATTCAGAAGAAATTGTATCAAAAAGTAATTATACATGTTAAGAGCATACGTGCTGTCTCAACTGTCTTCCATTATTGATCATTATTATTCCGTTTCAAGAAAAACTGATCTTAATCTAAAACAGTTTGATGAGTCAGTAATGTTTGGATATACCCATTTTTTATATGAACTGATATGAGAACAAAGTACAATTTTTGCACATTTTATATTGTCAGTGAGATAAATAAAAATTTACGAGAATAAAAGAAAAATATAAATTATATAGAATATATGGTAATAATATAATCTTATCATATTTATATAAGAATTTCTATTATTATTATTATTATTATTATTATTATTATTATTATTATTATAGATCAATACCCATACTATATAGGTATTATAGAATAATGTTTTGCATCTATTTTTTCATATTTATATAAGAGTTTATATGTCTATTATTATTATAGATCAACAACCATATTACATAGGTATTATAGAATAATGTTAGCCATGCAAATTCTTATACAATTTTATCTACATACAAATTAATATTTTTAAATTATTCTCTTATTTTTGTGAAAATATAAGACTTATACTAATAATACAACTGTATCATATTATTTTGTAAAATATATTTATATTCCTATATTACTTGTTGTAATACCATTCAAGTTCTCAATGACGAAAGAAACTTATAAACTATTTTGTCAAATTGAAGATAACTTCTCTTGCATATAGATCATCATATATATATGCTCTGATTAGAACTTTCCTTTTAATCATATAAAATGAATTAAAGAGTGATTAAAATTGTAAAGATGCTCTTTATTGGAATGAGATGTCCCTTCTTTTTGAAAAATTTAAAATGCTTTTGTTTTACGTTTCTTAGACAAGGCAGCCATGAAAAAGTTTTCTTTCTGTTAAAAACACACCAAATTAAAACAGCATTAGGTTATGTGTCCTTAATAGTAAATACTAAGTGAAAATCAACAATATCAAACATGATAAGATACTCTAACTAAACACCTGATAATTAATATATGCATGCATGAATTCATATTAGGCAGAGGAAATAAACAGCTAAGATAATTCAATTCATGGATGATTGAGACCCAAATGAAAAACCAGGCTACCAGAAGGCAAGATTAGCTTTATATAAAGTAAAGGTAAAAAAAAGATGTGGGCATATCTTGACATTTTGTTTTCTTTCTGGGATTAGTCGACAAGAGTTGATGATCATACATTTTCCTGGAGGTAGAGTTGGCAAATCATCTGCTTTTTACTGTAGGTTTTATGTTTTAATAGAGAACCACCATTAGGTCTAGTGCTACTTATATCTTTGTCTCAATGTGAAGTTTACGGTTCAGTGATCTCCTCGTATATATGTTTGAAAGTAGAGTTATTAATATGTGAGAGTAGATTTTCGGGTTGAACTAGGTTGTTCACATTTTGGCATATCCTTAACCATAATGCATAATGGTAGATGTTAAAAATGAAAAAGGGTTTAACTTTTAACCGACCCATTTGACAAAGAATTATCGTCAGAATATATAAATTAATGGGTGCAGTGCTTCATGTTTTGGGAAAATTTCTATTTATAACTTATTCAGATGTGGTGATGGAAGAAGGTGGTAGGTTTGTATGGATCAATCATAATTGATTTGAATCAATATAATTATTATGAGAAATATTTGAGAGAAAAAGAAAAGGATAGTAATGAAGCGTGCAAAACCCTAGTTCTCTTAATCAATGTATTTGTGGACCCAAAAGTCTTTGGACATCATTTGAAAGAGGGTTGCCCTAATTGGATTTGCTTTCTCTTCTTATTCCTTTGGTCACCAATAAGCTTTTTATGTTATTTTTATTTATATAAATAATATTAATTATTATTTTCTTAATATTAAAATGACTAAAGAAACTATAGCCAAAGTTGTAGGATTCGGACACCAAATTATTCCATCATCTTTATCTTTTATTTGTATATTAAAACCCTTAATCACTTTTAATAATATTAATTACATATCTTATATATTTTCTTTTCTTTAACAATAATATAATCATAATACATCAATTTATATATAGAATTTATTTAAGTTTTATTTTTAATATTATTAAATCATGATTGTATTAATTTCATCTTAATAAGTTAAGAATTTTGATGAAACAGCAGAATATTAACTTCTATACTACATGATATCACGTAGAAATTACCGAAGAGAAATTGTGGAGAATTTGAAGGTCATCATATTATTGATTCTGGTAGCTATCCATTTCATGAATATGTCACCTCTGTCTATGACAAACAGAAAAGGAGGAAAAAATCAGTGCAACAAGTAAACTTGTGGGCAAAGTTTGCAGGAACAAAGAAACTTCATGGCTATGATTTCTTATACTTCTTCTTCTTTCATTCTTTCTATGCTTTTGTTTTCTTTTCAAAAAAAAAAAAAAATCATTTGGCTTTAAGAAAAGAGTAAATATACCATTTCAGACAGTTTAAAATTTTCAAAAAATAATATATTCTCGAATTATATATAATATCATATATGTATTTATCAACACTCTCGACTTATTCTTGATTATAAATATTTGTTGATACTTAATATATCATTGAATTCAGAAGCTATAGTGAAGGAATTGGGTTAATGCATGGTTAATCATTAACCTTAATTAACCATCTGATCATTTACAACCTAAGTTTTAATGATTAATCAGTAATCTTATTATCATCTTATCCCATGTTTTCTTTTATCTTTTCCTCTTTTAATAATAAACTTTTGACAAATTTTACATATTAACATAATATATAAGAAATGTCAATGTCTTGGATTGGCCAAAAGTTTGAGACAGGCAGGATTGATTGGGTCTAATCATTGCCTCGTGCATGCTTATGCTCTTCACCTCTATGCATTGCCGTCTATTCCTATTTCAATTCACATTTATCCACTGTAATTATCTGTAGCCCACCACCACCACCACTTTATTCAACCATCTCTTTCTCTAAAACCCACTGAAATTTGGCAAATAGTTGACCTAGAGTTATGCACTGATTACACGAAATATTGTGAATAATGATCGCTAATTTGTACTAAAACAATGGTATAATACAAAATAATGCTTACATATTTGAAACAGAACTAATAATGAACACTGTTTTAAGTTAAATAATGCTAATTTACTCTAATAGCAGTGCAGAGGGTGTGATGAGTTTTCAACAATTACTTTCAATATCACACCGCCTATAGTTATGCCTGAATAATTAATTACACAATGTTTCTTATAGTCATCGCGGGTTTGTAGTAAAAAAACCATATAGTATAACATCGTGGGTACATATTTTAAATCAGACTAAAAGTCAATATATTTTTATTTTAAAACGACATTAAGACTTGTATGCACTTGTTTCATTAATTTATTATTAATCAATCAATGTCAATTCATCTGTCTACAAGAACAAATAATTAAACTAGTATCGGTTGTTTGATGAAAAACTAATAGGGTGAATGCGCGCAAATCCCTTCATATCCTCCACTTAAAACAATGCTGATTTACCCTAAACATTGTAGATTATTACTATATATCAAGACGGTGTAAAGGGTGGGATGAATTTTGAGGAAAAACTTTCAAAAATCACGCGCAGAGGCACCACCATCTCTCCCACGCAAGTCCTTCCAAATAATGGACCCCTCACACCCTCGTGGGCAGAATTATTGCTCACGACTCCTCGGCCCACTTTCCATTCATCACTTTACAGTCTTTTGCCTTTGCTTCGTTTCCTTATTTATAGGCTTTTCCCTCCTTCCCTTTCCCTTAGAATTCTCTCTTCTCACTTACTTAACGAGCTCGTAAGCCTTCATTTCTATTTTTCAAATCAATTCAATCTTTAGAACAACAACAACAACAAAATTAAAGCAAGAGCTTAAAACATGAGGATGATCGATTTAGGAAACCAACGCGGCCCTCTTCACATAATGGACAGTGCCACGTCCGTCGACTGCGGTCGGGAAGTCAGGTTTCGCCGTTCGTTTCGCTCGTTAGTCGAATGCATGGTGCCATGTTGCGGATTCCAGCCGTCGGATTCGCTCTCTAGCGATACGGAATCCATTCATGCTTCCACCGTAACCGGCACCTTCTTCGGTTACCGAAAGGGCCGAGTCAGCTTCTGTCTTCAAGACGACACTCGCAGCTCCCCTCTTCTCCTCCTCGAATTCGCCGTCCCGACGGCGTACCTTGCCAGAGAGATGCAGTACGGTCTGCTCCGAATCGCCCTGGAATGCGACCGACAAAAAGAGAGGTCGAGCTTCTGCTCTCTTTTCAATGTTCCCGTTTGGTCCATGTACTGCAATGGGAGGAAAGTAGGATTTGCCATAAGAAGACAGATGAGTGATATTGATGCGGCTGTGCTGAACCTCATGCAGTCGGTCTCCGTAGGAGCCGGCGTTCTTCCGATTGCTCCAAAGTCTGAGGAAGGTGATCTGATGTATTTACGAGCGAGTTTTGAAAGGGTTATTGGATCTGTTGATTCAGAGTCGTTTCATATGATGAATCCTGTGGGCAGTTCCGGACAGGAACTCAGTATTTTTCTGCTAAGATCATGATGATACGTAGAAATATTATGCATATGTATTTGTGTACGTAATCATGTACTATATTAATACAATTTGTGGTGAATGAATATAACTTATGTTCCTTTTAATAAAAGTATTTTTATATATTTTCGTAAATTTTTCCCCCCGCTTAAACAGGAGTTTAACTCGCTTTAATTACTGTAAGCCCCTCAATTTATATATAATAAGTTCAAATCTTTGTTATATGTAAATATTATTCTTGTATTTAATCTTTTCATGCAATTAAATGAACAAAAAATATTTATAGTAAAAAGAAAAACTAATTAATTATAAGGAGTTAATGATTTTCTAACATTTTGCATATATAGAATTGAAAATATATTGAATAATGTTAGAGAAATAATTTTTTTTTATTTTTATATAAACTAATGTGGTCATGAATTATGTTTATTCTTGTAAAATCATATAATATATGACAATCATATAATATTATTAGAGATATAAATTTCTATACAATTTTTTTTATATAAATTAATGTGGTTCATGAATTTCGCTTATTTTTATAATTATAAAACATATGATAATTATACAATAATACGGGTTTATGTCTTTATTATTATTATTGATATACACCACAAAATTGCAAATAATATCTACAACATTGTCATTGATCGATTAACAGAGGGTCCGACATATGAGTTTTGGAGTCCTAAAGAAGGAAACACAATTATTATCTAAAAATATAGAGGTATTAACATTTTAATCCCTAAATTTTACTAAAATAATGACAAAAACATTTTTTTTTTTTTGCTTTTTTTATTTAAATTTTCTTTATAAAGACTAATTTGTTTTAAAAAGTAACTCAAATCAGAGCTAATTTATTGTTTCTGCAAAATCGACATCCTGATTCATTGTTTTATCAAGACTCAGGGACTAAAATGTTATTGTCCATAAAAGGGAAAATATCAGAAAAAAGTGTCTGGAAATGAATGGAAACGACATATTATGGTAATAAATACATATATAATTTTTTTTAAAAATAATTATTAATAATAATAGTTTATGTTAGTGTCCCTCTATGCATATCATTCATGATTTAATAGCACTAGCAAGCATCAATTAATTACTAACTCCCATGCATGATTGCACTTGATGAGACAAACAGCATCTTGTTTAGTAAACAACACATGATTCGAATTAAATGGACGGAAAGTAGATAAAAAAAAAAAGAAGAAGACAACATTGAAAATTATTATCAATTCTTTTGTGTTCTAAAGTTTATCCCACTTCATGCATAAATTGAAATAAACAAAATTTTTCGTTCGAAATTGATGTGAAAAAGACTTGATACCCTCAATTTTTAAGATTGGTATGAGAAAATTCAATTTTGTAATTTAATTTTTGATATTAACGTGAAGAGGAATTGATTTCTTAATCTTTTTATTTTTAGCATAACATATTAAATTATTTTTTTAGAACAAAATTGATAAATCATGCAATCCAAGTGAGGATGCCTAGTTTGGTCCAAAGATTATGATGTATCATAATTTTTGTTGACTGTTGTTTTGGGTATTTAGTGCACCAATGAAATATTATTGAAGAAGAATATATAATGAAACAGCAAACTTAAAAATGAACAAAACAAACTAGAATCCAATAAGTTATTGTATTTTAGCTAACTTAGCTTGTGATATTGCTGCATGGGTTGCAAGATTTTATCATGAAATTACATAATCCTATGCAAATACAAGGACCTTTTTCTTTAGTTGAGCTGTCGTGTAAATTGTAATATACTAAGAATTGGAATTTCTCGAACGGATTCTTCCTCAAAGCCAAAAGCAAAAGAATAATTATCAGTGCATAATAGAAACCCTAGTGATGGCAATGGGATTGACCTTTGACTGACTCAAATAATAATTCCTTCATAGATTTATACATGCATTGTGTGGTCCAGCAAGGTGATGAAAATTAGTTTTGTGTGTACATGTATCAATGATATTGGAGGGTTTCGTTGGGTAATTTGTAGTAGTTTAAGCGAGATAATTTTTTTAATAGTCTATTATATGTATATGACTTATATCTGTCCGACTTTAATATAAACAATTGACTAAAAGATTATTTGGGCTCTACTCGCTCTTTTATATTTTTTAAAAAAAAATGAGATACGTGGGTTTTATATAAATTTTTTAGACAAACTTTTTTGTATAAATTGCTGTGATAATATTTCTTTAAATTATAACATATTTTATATTATTATTAGAGTAAATGAGTATGTTATATAAAATATATAACAATTATATATATGACTTTGTTACCTAAATTTATATGAAAGAAATTATAAAAAAATTTGTATTTCTAATCATTTTGAAATTTTGAAGAATTGGTTTGTGTTATATAATTATGAGCTAAGGTGGATAAGATTTGAATAATAGAAGGATATGGACATGCACACGAGTGGCCTATCTATCCAACACTTTGGCTCCACCTTTCCTTTTCCAATCGTGTAAATTATCTTATATTTGTCTATTACAATTGAAATGACTACTGCCCTTGGTTTTAATATTGGAATTTGCAATCCTTTACTTGCTCCAACTTAAACCTAGGGTTAGTTAGATTTATATTAGCTTAGGTTGCAATAAATAAATTATTGAAAAAAATTAAAACACATATAAATAAACTCTATTAATTAATGATGTTAAAACTACATATAAAATTTATTAAATAAAAAATATTAATTGATCAATAAATTAATAATTTATTAATTTATAAAATATATTTAAAATTCAATAAATGTAAGTTTATTGTATTTTACTAATTTAATCAATTGAATATGAATTAATTCATTATATATACATTAAGTTGATTAAAAAAATTAATACGTTGTACTTATTTATTTAATTAAATAATATTTATTATTTTATATTAATTTAATTAAATGTATTTCCAAATTAGATTAAAAATATCTTTATTTAAACAAACATATAATTTTCTTATAATTCATGGTGGGTTACTTAAATATTTACAATGATTTATCATTTAAAAAAGCTTCAAAAATTAACAATAATAAATGAGATGCATAAAGTATTATGCTGAGTATAGAAACGAACATTGCATATACACTCAAAAAGAATTGCAACAATTAAAAAACAAAAAACAAAAAAAAAAAAGAGAGATGAGATCCAATTATAATTAAATTTTAAGAAAAAAAGTGATAATATAACCATATTTTAATAAAATATCATAAATAATTATATTCACAATTTTAGTAAATTATTAATTTATAATATGAATGAGAATAAAGAGTTATATAAGGATTTTTAATAAAATATTATATTACTAATTTATCAAAATTATCAATTTAGTGTCACGCCTCGTTCGTAGGGTCCACACCTGATAACCGCCGCAAACCCTCGAGATATATTCTAAATTTTGAATATACCTCTCAAGTCTGCAAGGCTAATCAGGTACCTATCTCTGTGTAATCTTAAACATATACTTTCAAATACTTTATCAATTATTTTATAAATATAAATCATGCTAGTCTTTTTGAGACTTTTAGATATCACACGTCAAAATAAATAAATAAATAAAAAATAATTTCATATCACATCAATCATACAGTTTAATAAAGATCATTTCAAAATAATAATATATAAAATGATTTAAAAACATTTAAATTATATAATTCAAACGTATTGATTTTCATATAATAAAATCTTTTATAAAATATTCTCAGTAGACAACTTTTTCTAAATACTAATCACATTCTTGATAGATACTGATAATTTTAAGGCTGCTTTGATCACTATCGCTAACATACTATCTTTACTACCCTAGATCACCTAAAATTGAACAGTGAGGAGGTGAGTATACGGAAGTATACTCTGTGAGTAAATAAAAAATAAGTAATACACTTAATATATATCTATCTCAACATATATAAGAAGAAAATCAATCAAAATAAAACATTGGAACCAATTAAGTTAATTTAATAAAACACTTATAAAATAATGAAATAAGAATAAAAATAAATTATCGAGTAAAACTTTTAAAATGTCAACAAAATCAATAGACAAGCCACCTTCTTGGGGATCACTCTGATTAGGAGCAAACTTGAGTAGTCAGTAGATTTTTTATACATTTAAAATAATAAATGTTAGGTAAAAATATAGTTCATATAATAAAATACATAATGCATATTTAATAAAGTGTAATTTATATAATAAAATACATGATGCATAATTTATTTATTTTATAAAACTGTGCCCATTACTGACGTTGGTCTAAAATAGCCTGTAAATCCTCATATAACTAACATCTATATTTTTATTTAGCAAGCCACACTCATCATAAATAAGGCATCAATTCCTTTATACCGACCTCGTTAATACACCCACTCACCTAGGCAGCGTCTTATAGGTCTATTTTTTGGCTACTTAACTCTATAAATATAGTTTTAGTTCTCACAGCCAAAGCTTTCTCAGCCCATATCATGTATCGAATCAAACAAATTAAATAATAACTTAGCTCTCTGGCTCTAACACCATCATATTCTCAATTATGAGTCAAAATAATAGTCCAATATCACAATTATACAAAATATTCAGTTTATAAGAAAACATCAATATCAAAATATCACCATTAGCCTTTGGCCATACACATACATGAATCATAAATCATGCATTAAAAAAATTATCAAGTTATCATGAAAACAAATATATTATAAAATATAGTGATCAGTCCATAATTTGATAACTAAATTCTCTTTATTTTATAGCTTTCTAATAAATTTTTATCCCTTAATATGTTTATTAGACTCATATTTGTCTTTTAAGGCATAATTTGAGAAGTTTTAAAAATCTTTTATAAAATAAAAAAATTCTGGTTATTTTTAATTTGACCTCCGAAGTATTTTGTAGGATTTTGACTATATTAAAATTTTCAGATAAGAAAGTGGGATTTATAGAGTTTAAAGTAGACATTCTAAGCTTTTTAGAAAGGGTTAGATAATTTAATTTTGAGTTCATTTGGACCTCCAAATATTACATCCAGTTTGGAGAAGAAATTTGGATTCGAACTCAAATTCGGATCTGAGCAATTGACATTATTTGAACCATATCTTGACTTTGAAAAATCGAATTGAATTGAGTTCAAAGGCTATAAAAATTTAAGAGATAGAGCTATAATTTTTCTTTTCACATGGTAGACAAATTCTGAGATATATAACCATGAAATCAAAAGATAATATTTCAAAATCTAATTTGTGCAGCTGTCAGTGATTGGATCATATCTTGACTTAAAGAGCTCCGATTGATTTGATTCAAAAGCCCATAAATAGCTAAGAGATATGAATACAACTTTTATGTTTTTATAGGAGACAAATTAGGTCAAATTTGACACCTCATTGATACTTTAATTTCAATTTATGTGAAGAGTTATTTTTGTCAATCATATAATCTTTGTCTTTAGCATCCAATGTTAAATTTTAATCCTCCCATGCTTCTATAAATGGAGGGCTACATTTATTCTAGAGAGGAGGAGAGAACAAGAGAAGAGAACCAAAAAAGAAAATCAGAGGAGAAGATCAAAAGAAAAATTCATTTTTACATTACTATCTCATTTAAATAGTCTCTCTAATCTCCTAGCCTTTGGCTAGGAGATTACTTTGTATTGATTAGAGCTTTTCAATTCAATTCTTGGGGATTTTGAGCCTTTATTATGTGTTAATGTGTAATATTAATTCCTTCTTTTTTAATGAAATTGTCTTCTGTTATTCTATTTGATATGATTATGATTTTTATTTGATTAACTTAAATAAAACATGTTAAGTTAATTGAATATTTATCTCTTACTAGATTTAGAAAATATGATACGTAATCATCCTTTTTCTAATCACCAAGTAGCAAATAGTAATAGCGATTATGGATAATTTTTTTTTATCACTATGGATAACATAGCCTTGGTTAAATAATCTGAGCTTGTGAGATTAGTGCTTTGATTAATCTAATTTCCTAGCACATAATGCTGCCATTATATTAAATCTAGAGATCTTGTTCTAGGTTATCTAATGGTTAGATGCTAATGGAGAGTACTTAAGAGAAATTTTGGGCAATAAAGCTTATTACTGTCTAGGGTTAATAATTTCATAAAGAGAGAAATAATGTTGCCATTAATCATGAAAAGTAAGATTGAATCTAAAACTGAAGTTTGTTTTTATTTTTTTGTGTTTATTTTTATGGTATTAGTTAGTTAATTATTTATATCAATTTTAAAACCCACCATTTACTTATTTTAATTTATTTTATTTTAGTATACTAACAACAAAATATTTAATTGTTGACACTCTCTGTGAGATTGACCCTTACTTACACTAACTCTAGTTAATTTGTTGAAGGTATGAAATTTATTTTTAGAGCATTGATGACGTGCTGCCATCTATATTCAAATCAAATCTATAACAATGGCTCTTTGACTAAAAACCAATATAAAATTAGCATGCATAAAAATAACGTATCCAACAACACAATATACAAATCACCAAAGTTCAAATAACAATATCAATATATAAATATTAAAATCAGCCTCCGGCCTTTCAAACAAAATAACATCAATATATAAAATCATTAATACGTAAATCACAAAATCATTAATTCATAAACCACAAACAAAGAGGCCTATTCTTGATCTCCACCATAACAATAAATTTATCGCCTCTAAATATTTCAAGTTTTAATGTACAAATTATGTTTAATATTAAAATAACTTTTGAAAAACAAAAACAAATATAATAAAATTCACTCACATAATAAGGTGGGTATCAACTCTCTTTACCCTTCACACCTCGTAACCTCGTTGCACAGATCCTCGAAGCTTATATGATATAAATATTAATAAACTCATCAACTACTCAATTCTAAAGAGTAGTAAATTAAATTTCTGCACTATAAAATGCTTTAAATACTAAGATTTTGTGAAGGAACATATTTTAACGAATTTTCGAAAGATTTCGATTATTTGCCTAATTTTTATTCATTTAAAACTCTATAACCCTTTATATAACTTTTAAACCTTAATCAAATGCAAGCCTAATGATTAAGCAATAAATTTTGAAAAAACTTACATTTGGATAAATAATACTCATAAACAATAATTATAAATAGTAATTCCATCATATTTTTCATTCAAACCTTTATTTGGATCATTCTACTCTATCAATTCATAATTTCAAAGTTAATTTTTTAAATGCATATTTAATTTAATCTAATTTAAGCCTAAATTCTAACATTTTCTACACCTAACAATATAAACTCTAACTTTCATTTAAAATACATAATAAAACTTAAAATTAGTTAAAAAAAACTTACCAAAAGATCTTTTCTAGTTTGAAAAAACCAAATTCCTATTTGATTGTTGACCAAATTCAAAAAGTCATAATTTTGCCTAAAAATTCTAGCTTTTCATTTCTCTTCTAATTCCAAATATGATTATTAAAACTTACAATTAATAGATTGAGAAGCTCAAAAATAATGAAAACAAGTTGATTTGAGTGAGAATATTGAAAACAAGATGATTTAAGTTATTTAGTAGGAAGAATGAGTGGTTTAATAAGAAAGGAAGAGGAGAATATGTTACGAGAAAAGAAAAAGAAAAGAAGAAAGAACATTTTTGGACATTGGAATCATTTAAAATAAAGGTAAAAAATCAATATTGCCCTTATAGATTAAGAATAAAGAAGAAATAAGAAAGAGATAAAAGTGAATTTTTTTTTCTTCAAAAGCTTAAAGGATTAATTTTAGACCTCTTATTTATTGTCTTTAGTACTCTTCTAGTTTAACTTAGAATTGATTGAAATTTATTTCAATAAAATTCTTATATTATTAGCTTTTATTGAGAAAAAATGGCTCGTTAATCAAACTTCCCAATAAACGAAAAATCACATTTGAAGATTTAGTGCACAGGGAGAAATCAAGAACTAGCTGTAGCGAGTAACTGTCTTGCTATAGCGAGTTACTTCCTTGCTACACCCGACTGATTTCTCGTTGCAACAGGCTTTTCTATGCTGTCCTGCTTTTTTACTTATCAATTTGTAACCTTATTTTCTCTCTTGTCTGAACTTTGATTTACCTGAAATTTGATTCTATTGAATCTTGAATTTGTCTATTTTCATTTGAAATAAACGAATTTTAAATAGGATCTTCTAATTAAGAGAAATTTATATTTAAAGTTTAGATGCGCGAAAAAGACTTTATGACTAAAATTTTTCAATCGCTTTAAAACTTTTCGTATCACCAAATAAGTTAATGTAGAGTTAATAAATCAATTAAAAAGAAAAAATAGGCACCTAAAAATGAATTTTACATAATGATAAAAATATTTTTAAAGGATAAAATGACAAAAGTACCCTTAATTTAAAAAATGGGTGTTATATTTAACCTATTAATCAAGTTGAAACATAAAAATTATTATTTAATGAAAGTTATTAATATCTATATAGATATAGATATACATGCATTAGCATTGATTTAATGCTATGACACAAATTAGCATTAATTAACACAACTTCAAATTTTATAAGAAGTGAACATCTACACTTGAAAATTTTTAATATGGATTATGATCAATAATTTGATTGTAAATAAAATAATGAAACAAATTATAATTAGATAAGAAAGGTTTTTTAATGCAATTCTCTACCCTACTAAATCTAACCATCAAAATATTTGATTTGAGAAGCAGTAGTAGTACTTCAATTAATTAATTCGTTATGGTAGGTGTATACATGCATATGCACATAGATAGATAGACACACACACACACATATATGATTTTGCTAACCAATACCTATAGAATGCTTATCAAAATTTTTATATTTAATGAGTTATAATTTTTAATATAGTAAAATTCATAAAAAATACTTATTAATTATAATATTAAGTATTAAAAATTATTATAAATAGAAAGTATAAAAATCTTAGTAAGTATATTAAGTGCACTCATTAATAAAATTCATATATACATAAACTATATAATTCAATTATTATTATTATTGTATGCGTGTATTTATTGCATTTATTTTTTGTGTTTTTTGGAAATAACTCCATGATCTTGCTTAGAATTGTAGAATACGAGCAATATGCAAAAGGGATCAAATTCAAAGAGCACGAGGTACCGCTCATGCATGGTGCCCATGTGAAATTGTGGTCCTTAATGCGAATTATAGGAGTTTCTTCTGGAAAAATATGGTTTGACAAAGGACCACTCTCTCTCTCAAAAATATAATAATATAAATAAATCCCATAACTAAGGTTCTATATATATTTTTTATAATTATTATAAAAAAATAATTCAAAATTTTCTCCAATATACTGGGAGTGAGCTACTGGAGTTTGAAACTAAATATTATATGAATTTTACTAACCAATGTCTCTAAAATACTTGTTACAGTTTTTATATTTATTATTTATAATAATTTTTGATATTTAATATAATATTTAATGAATTGAAAAATATAACTAATCAAACTTTAATAAGCACTTGCTAGCAAAACCCATTTCATATATCACCTCAAAAAAATTTTACCACTTAAACTAATTAACACCCTAATTAATTAATTTTCTTGAATTCATTAATTGCTGTCAATAACTATGAGAAATGGGTAGGTATTAAAAACTGGATAATTCATGCAACGAAGGATATTTTAAGAAGTTTTGGCAAAAAAAAAGTACTATAAATTTATGGGACAATAACATTTTTGTCCTTAAAGTTTGTGGAAACAACAATTAAGGACATAATTTGATAAAAAATAACCAAATTATTTGTGCTTTTATAAAAATTGATGTCAACGAATGTAATTACATATTTGCCTTTTTTGTCAAAATTGCATCGTTTCTTTTCTTCCTTAATTTTTGTTTCCCTTTGCAAAAAAAAGACAACCCACAGAAAAAAACCCTAAATTTTCTATCCACGAACAACATCAATTGACTTGATCTCAATTAAGTGCGGACAAATTTAAATCGATTCAATCCAAATCGATTTAAACTGTGTTTAATTGGATCGTTTGGATTAGTTTAAAAAATTTTGAATGATTTTTAAATTGATATTTTATAAAGTGTTATTGTGGATTTGGATTGTGAATTAAATTAATTTCAAACCGCAAACTGCTAAACCAAATCACTTAAATAAATATTGAATATATTTATTATTATTATATTATAATATTATGATTATATAATAAAATAATATATTAATTATTTTGTTCATATTATATGATAAAATAATAGATTTATTATTTTAAAATTGAGCCAAAAAATAAACTAAAGTCCCAAATTTTATGTTTTAAATTTTATTCAACTTAATAAATTATTTAAATTTAAATTTAAAATTTAAATTACGAATTCAAACATATCCAAATCACATTATATAGTTTGTAATATACTATTAAATTGAATTAAATTGTCTAAATTTTAAATTATAAAATTTAGATTGTTTTAAAATTTTATTTTAAATAGATCCAAACCGAAAATACCCACCTTTAATCTTAAGCATAGCTCTACCAATCACACACACGTTAAATCAACCTCTACTAACGATCGTTGATCCTCCGTCACAGCATAATCAATCTGCCACCCTTTTATTACAAGAATATCCAAATTGCCCTTGAATTGAATAACGGATAGTAGTTAATGAGAGGGACGATTTTGTCATTTTCTGCTAAATTATTCTCCTAAATGTTGTTTTGCCAAATCTTAGGGACTAAATGGCCCCATAAATTTGTATGACTAATCTTTATTTTTTATTTATATTATTAATAAAATATATTTTTTTTGGTTAAAAAGAATATTCTTTAAAATGCCAACCTTGTAAATCCCTTGACATGACTTCGGTGTACTATCGTGCGAAAATGGAGATCTGGTTCATGAGTCAATTAAAGCCCATTAATTACAATGGCCCTTCTACTTGTTTGACCCTAAAAAAAATACACACGTCCAACTACCCAATTGACCAAAAAATAACCCAATTTTCAGCAAATGTTTCTTTCTTTTTGGGTCTTAAGCCTGGCCCATGCAATAAATATTACCATAGATGCTCCCAAAATTTAATGGGACAAGCTTATCGTTTATTAAATTGTAAGTACAATTGCTCCAATTCTTTTATTTTAATTGTCAATACTTTTAATTGTAATTTGTATTTTTATAAATTAAAAATTATAATAAAAAATAAAAAAATTATAATAAAAAATAGAAAATATAACCAAAAAAAGTGTAAAAATATTAATATATATCTTAATGATTATAGAATAATCTAATTTAATGCGTGGGTAATGAAGTTGACTTTGCCTTGTACCGTACGTATAAAGTTTCTTAGATACAACCTAAATGCTATATAAAATCCCCTAGTGAACAGGTTTAAAAGCTATTACTATAATAAAGCCTGAAATTGCATTCTACATTATCAATTCGTATTGGTTAAATGATATTTTTGAAGTAATGGGACAACTAACTATAATTAAGTAGGACCATTGAATTGGACTTACCACCTCTTCTTTTCATAAATTAGACCACTAAATTCAATTATCTAATTACCCTATTAATTAACTTAATTATATTATTATCATTAATTTTTTTGAATTATGATCTCAAATTACCCACAAGTTCATAGACGAGTTATAAACCAAATTTAAAAGAATTTTTTAACCTCTTGGACTACATTTAAGCAAGTCACAAATTTAAAAATTTTTTTACAACACAAGTTTTATTCTCAAGTTTCAAAATCAATTAGTCAACCAAATAAAATTGGAGGAAACCACTCGGACACACCTCTTGAAGGCCTCATTATCGACAATTGATTAAACCTTTGATCTATTTTATACAGGGTTATGGTGCATTATGTTGTCGGTGCAATTGTTTTAATTTCATTTTGCAATATTTACTCTTTTTACTGTATTTTTATGAGTTTTTATAAGTTAAAAATTATAATAAAAAAGTAAGAATTTACAAAAAAAAAAAAAAAATTGTGATGAAAAGATTAAAAAAAATGTGTAAAAATAGACTATACAACTAAATATGCTCTTAATCTAAGTCCACATTTCCTTGTTTAAAAGATCAATAATAATATTAAAAAAATATACTTTTTTATAAATTGATATGATAAAATTATAATGTGGGCATATATTTTTATTATTTATTTTTTCATTTTTATAATATTGTATGATTGTCTATACTTGACAATTAGACAATATTATTAGGTCATTTTTTTGTTTAGAGTTTGTCTTCTTATTTGATTAAAAGATTAAATATAAGGTGAATACCTTGGAAAGAGCAAACAAATTTTAATTCTAATATCAATTAAAATTGATAAAAACAAAAGAAGATTCATCGGTCCCCAGTCCCAATGCAATTTATTTATTTGAGTTTCCTACAAAACTAGAATCTGGGTAATTTTTACCGTAGTTTTTCTTACGCATTCCTCAAGATTACATGGATTTCCATTAGATGTAAAATTTGCTTGCAGGTGATATTGTGGAAGTAAAGAATTGAAGACTTAAAAGCCATGGGATCTAGTTAGAGTTCTGGTTTACTCCATACAAGGTCCCTCCACCACAGAAGCATTTATTGCACCAGCTAATCTACTGTCTTTATATTCATTCTTTAATCTTTGATACATTTTTTTTTGTCTTCAACAAAGAAATCTTTCTGCTTCTGCTCTTATTGCCATTTGCATTTCAGAACCAACCGAAAAAAAAAAAGAAAAAAGAAGACCACAATTAACTACGATGATATCTTGGGTTGTATGTGATGTAATCTCTGTAGTGAGATTGCATGCGGAAAGGAAAAGGAAACTTTTTATTTTTTAAGAAAAGGAAAATAGAAAAAAACCTTCTACCTTTTTAAAAAAGTCATAATCATAACTGTTTACTTTCCACTACCTAATCTTATGAAAGAATATTATGTTATTTAATATATATTTTATTTCTGATGAATGATGATTTTAGTAGTGCCATCTAATCACCTCATATGACTCATAATTGCTGTTTTTAATGCTCCATTCGACTCTTCTTCGGGGATTGTCCCCACCGAATAGATGTTGTTTGCTTCAATGCCTGAATCCATAATCTTATTTTCTGTTTCTGGGTCCTTTTTCTTTTTTGTTTTCAAGATGTTTATATTGTACCCACTTCACAATTAGTTTATACCTTACCTCAAAGGTTTCGTTGATCCTTTGCTTTGTTTGATAGTGTGTGGCTCGTGTGGCTACAAATATCTCAGTCTAACTAACTGGTAGTGGTAATGGTAATATCAGCTTCTTGACTTCTTTGTCTTCAATTCATTTTATCAGATGATATATGCAGGGACTTGAAGTTTGTTTTCCCAAAATACAGGGTATTTGACTAAGATAATTGCTGCTGCTTGCTCCCACTTTTTGCTTTCTAAGTTTAAGATGTTGATATCATCTTTACCTTTTTCTTCAACGCTTCTTTTGTTGCTTTTTTCAGGTAAACTGTTAACAGTTTTACTGTTGATTGCGATCTCTCCGATTCTTAGAAGTTTCCAGGGAACAATTTGACCAAAAAATGAATATGATGGATGTAAATTGCCGCTCTTCATCTTCTTTCTGTCCTTCTTCTCCGCACCCAAGGTCATTGAGGTAAATTCTGAAAGAGGAAAAGTTTTCCCAGGATATTTGCTTAAGCAACTGATTTACATTCATTGATGTTTTCTTGGTTTATTACAGTGTTTATGAAAATGGGTTGCAACAAAACATACTCAACATTTCACCTAGATTGTCTTCCAATTCAAATCCTGTAAGTTCTCCGCACTTTTATCTCCAGTAAGTTCATAGCATTGTATTCTTTCAGTTATGTTCTTGTTTCTTGACACAGAAAGTACAGTTGGAGAAAATGGAGGATTCTCAGTCCATTGTACCAATTCCTTCCTATGGAACTCGAAAGGTTTCCTTTTCTTACACATCTCTTTTGCCAACTATAAAGATATGGTCAATCTTTTTATGCATGATTAAGCATTTAATGTCTAATAGAATTCAAAATTTTTATGATTATGCATACTGGGAAATCGATGATAAAGTTTCAAACAAGAATTTAATTCGATTTCTTTTCATTCCCCTTCCTAATTTGATCTTTTAGCTCTGGATTTAGTCTTCTACAGAGCTGAGGAAGGAGATTGCTACACTTGAAGGTGAAATTATTCTTTTGGAACGATATCTTCTTTCTCTCTATCGGACAGCTTTTGAAGAGCATGTACAAACCTTGTCTAGTATTGCTGAGAACCATTTAGAATTCAAGACTGGATCGCCAAAACCAACTGTGCCAAAAGAATCTTATTACAAATTGAAGCCGCAAATTCAGAACCATTTGGAATATGAGACTGGATCGCCAAAACCAATTCCACCAAAAGAATCTTATTACAAATTGGTGCCACAAATCCCGAAAGTTGGTTTCTTCCATCCTGATCAACCTTCATCTGCGCATGATCTATCCATTTCACATAATGACAACTCTGCAGCTGGTTTCAAATCAGCTTCTAAAAAGGTAAATTTGTATTCTGTCCTCCCTGCCAAGACTGAATTATTCTGAGACATTTAGGTTTCAATTTTGCATATTGTGAGCATTTGCAGGACCTGAAATTTGGAGGTTCTGGCCATCGCAGCCTTGCAGATCACCTGGGTGCTTCGTGCAAGGACAGCGTTCCTAATACTCCAGATAGACTCTCGGAAGATATCATCAGATGCATATCTTCTATATATTGCAAGCTCACAAATACCCCGCAGAGCCTTGCTGGCATTTCAAATTCTCCCACTTCTTCCTTGTCCTCCTCTAGTATATTTTCCTCTAAGAATCCTTGTGATAGTTGGTCTCCCCGTTGCTCTGAGGATGTATCTTTCCATAATCAAGAGTTGAAAGAAGGGCAAGGATCACATACTGCAGTGATAGAAGTACTGAAGATATATTTAGATGACAGTAGTTTCAATTATGCTTCAGTGATGCTACAAAATTTCAGGTGTGTTGATGTGGACCTGACTGTAGTGTAGTTTAACATCGTTCTTGTTTGTTTGAATAATATCATTCAAATGTGCAATAAATTGAATGAGAATTGAAACCCTTGTATTTGAAACATAATTACGATATATTTTTAATCTTCTATTTTGTTTTAAATCTGTGTAGGTCATTGATTCGAAACCTTGAGAAGGTTGACCCAGGGACGATGAAACGGGAAGAGAAGCTTGCATTTTGGATCAATATTCATAATGCCTTGGTTATGCATGTATGAATTTCTGAGCTTAACCTCCCTCAAGTATATCTCATGATAAAAACATATGTGCGGAATATATCATCTTTAAATTGGACATTGTAACAAAAAGGTGAAATGCTAGTATCATGTGGTAACAACTGACTTATGTCAAATGTCATCCCATGGCACGTTTGTGGGGTGTTTCTTTGCAGGCATATTTAGCATATGGAACTCAAAATCGTGTGAAGAGTACTTCCATTTTGAAGGTTGCTCGTGTCACATATTTGGTTAATTTGATTCATCATAAATTTACTTGGTAAATATACAGTTCATTTTAATGCATCTTCAGGCGGTTTACAATGTGGGTGGACACTGTGTAGATGCATATGTCATACAGAGCTCTATTTTAGGAATTCGACCACACTACTCAGCACCGGTATGCTTTATATTTCAAAGTCTTACATTTATCATGTGTGTGCTTGCTATTAGTTTAATGGTTGGTTAGAAGTCTTAAATTTTTTGCCTGATGGCATATCTTATAAGCTGTTTTGTTACGAAATGTCTTTCTTCACAAAAATGCAGTGGCTACAAACACTGTTTTCTCCGGGAAGAAAATATAAGACGGGCAGCGTTAAACATGTATATGCCTTGGAATATCCAGAGCCGCTTGTTCATTTTGCACTTTGTTCCGGGGCATATTCTGACCCAGTGGTACAAAATTTTCCCTTTAATTCTTGATTTATGAGTACGGACTCTGCCTCTGCTTGTCTGATGGGGGGGCAACTTCTTAATGAATTAGGTCCAAGTTTACACTTCAAAGAGTATATTTCAAGATCTCAAGCTTGCTAAAGAAGAATTCATTCAATCTAGTGTCTATATCCACAAGGAGTCAAAGATTTTCCTGCCCAAAATTCTTTACTACTTCGCAAAGGACATGTCACTTGATATGCTGGCACTCTTCGAGTTAATAACTGGATGTCTATCAGAATCCCAGCAGAAAACTATCAGAAAATGTATTAAGGGAAGACATGAAAAATGCGTCAACTGGCTACCACAAAGTTCAACCTTTCGTTACGTTATCCATGGAGATTTTGCCAAAGGAAGATAACCAGAACTCAGAAGTAACCCACAAGGGAATATGTTAAGCTGCGTAGAGTTCTTAGAAAGGCGATGTAGAATGCTTCTTGCAATGTGATTATCATTAGCTAAAAATGTTACTTTTGTGTAGCTTGTACAGTACAGGCTTTTAGAGTTTATTTGTTTAATTTATTGAAATTAACTACGAGTAATTTGGTTGGCCTCTAGCTATAAAATAAAGTTTGTATGTGATGTAATATCAGCACTGTTCATTTGGTTGTAAAAAGACAGAAACATTAATTCCCGCTTGTGATGCAGAGGTTTTTCTCGAATTTTCCTCAGCTTTATATATATAGACAAACAGAATACTCAACACAAAAGACTAAACAGCAAATAAGTTAAATAAGCAACAGCTTCTACATTCTACCAAAGCAAAAAGCCTGCTTTTTGCTTTTAGCTTTTTCATAATTGTAAAAAAGGGTAATTATCAATGTAAAAAATGGGTAATGATATTCGGATCTCCATTTTTTATGTTTTTAGGTAAAAAGGCATAATTAGTTCATTTGTAACAAATAGGTCCGTATTTATATGATAAAAATTTAATATTATAAAAGTAATTTTATTATCTAAATAGGTGTAAGATGCTGTTTGTAATAGACAAGCAAATTATATTCTTATATTACTTTTTTGAGTAATTCAACGGTTGATTTGAAAAGTAAAGGTCCTTATTTTTGGGTTGAAAGTTCTCACTTTTGATTAAATTGTCACAAATGTTACCGTCGTGCTACCATTATGACTCAAAATTAATAAACAGAGACTCGAAGGTTTGGAATGTGGTGGTCGTATGGCAATCAACTGCAAACCTGTAGCCCCTTTCAAGTAAGACATGTGGGCCGGGCATCGTTTAGTGTAGAATGTAAAGGCCATAAGTGTTTTGGAATTACAGCCCAATGAAGTTCATCAATTTGTTCTGCTGAGGACTCGCTCCATTTCAAACAGAACCAGCAACTGATATGGCCATATGCGAAATCAAAGCTTTCGGCAGGGGACGGATTCATAAGTCATACGTTCGGAGAAAGAGGAAAACTTCAACAAATTTCCCAGTTTGTCAGAAATGGTGTGTTTTTGTACTCATATATTCAGTTTTAGTGGCTTTGCGTCTTGAGCATTAAATATGATTCTGAGTGCAGGGTGATTTCTTTCTTTTGTTTGTTTGTAGTTATATTTATACACGTTGTGATAGTTGGGATAGTCACCACTAAGCGTAGCGGATAGGAAAGATACCCAAAAAATTGGAAAATTGGTAATAGAAAATGTTTCAATAGGCATAGAAAGTGCTATTTTTTCTTCTCTTGCACAAACACAAATTAACAAATTGTCATTTTAAAGTTGTTGAGGGGGGAATTGGTTGTTGATCTTTTGCTTCCATGGTAAGAGGCTAGGCTATCTCCAACTAGGCTTTCTCATTGGGTCGGTATTAATGTACTCGCATGAAGAGTGTTACATTTATGAAAGCATAGGAAGTAACATTCTTGTTGAATTATTAAGAGACTTTCTGCTTGTGTTATTACTTACTCTTGTGCATTTTTCCCAGATTCACTTTGTGATTCTCGTTAGTCGCCAAGGGAAAGTGAGACTGACTAAATGGTATTCGCCCTATTCCCAGAAGGATAGAACTAAGGTATCTTCAATTTTATGATTTGAAAACTTCTTCTATTTCATTTTTCCTCTTTTTTTGCTTGTTAGTATTATTATTTCGTTCTGTCCAACTCATTCTGTCCGACAATAACTCAGTGCATACCTGCTTAAAAATCATAAGCACTTTAAATATGATGATTTAGATTGCTGAGCCTGAGGGTGATGCAATTTTATTTCATTTAAATGTTAATGTTTGTCCCCGATCTTTGTTGAGGTACTTCGAGAGCTTAGTGGCATAATTCTCGTTCGAGGCCCCAAGCTTTGCAACTTTGTGGAATGGAGGGGGTTAAAAGTTGTATATAAAAGGTAAAATGAAAAATATTTTCATTTGTTTGAAGTTACCCCCTTCAATCTTGTTTAACACACTCACCATAAATTCATTAGACCAATATTTTACTATGAGACAATATAATTATATTTCTTATGTATAAATGTGCTTTTTGTCTGTTTGGATATTATATTCAGATATGCTGGCCTCTATTTCTGCATGTGCATTGACCCAGGTGACAATGAACTCGAGATTCTCGACATAATTCATCATTATGTTGAGATATTGGATCGCTATTTTGGCAGTGTAAGTGTGCTAAGCATTGAAGACAGGTCATAAGTTTATTTTTGTGATAACTTGAATTGACTTCTTGGCACTCTTTGCTGTCTTTTTTGCTTTCTTGTTGATTAGGTCTGTGAGCTGGACTTGATTTTTAATTTTCATAAGGTATCTTCCACAAATCTACTTCATGCTTGATTTTCCTTTTCACTTCCAGTTCTAGTTGCACACTTTAGCATTCTGCAGCTTCACTATTTCATGAGAATCTAAGTAAAGAGAAAGAAAACTAAACAATTGCTGATTTAATAGGAGATAAGATTTGATGATTCTGACAAGAAGTTGGTATTAGCAGGCTTATTATATATTGGATGAGCTTCTGCTAGCTGGTGAACTCCAAGAATCAAGCAAGAGAGTAGTTGGACGGTTGATAGATGCGCAAGTATGCTTCTTCCAAATTTTAATGCACATTTGAATTACAAGTTTTGGTTTGGTTAATAAGTTTGGTTCAAAATGCAGGATTCACTTGTGGAGATTGCCAAAGAGCAAGCCAGTTTAGTGAGCAGCATAATTGCGCAAGCTACCAAATAGGAGCAATTTCATTCTACTCCATCAAATTTGTTTTCGATGAATAACAAATGCTTTTTATTTCCTTTTCCTTTTCTTTTCTAGTGTAAACGCATTTGTTTTCAGCTTTCCAAATGTATGTTGCCACCATATTGGATTGAATTTGTTGGGTTCTATCGATGATAATGCAGGGTAACGAACCATGTCAAATGATGTTATATTAATTATATGCAATGCAATTTACAGAGCATGTTTGGGTTGACAAACACCTTTTGGAAAACATGTTTGTTTGATCGAATTGTGCTTGGAGACAATGCTAAATATGTGACATGTTACATGTCTGAAAAGGTGACAAGTTCCTGGCACAAACCAACATCAAAAACTCTGTTACAATGTCAATATGTGTACATCAATGCTTTTGTTTTCAGCTATAAACATTTGCAGTGTACAAGAAAATTGAAAATTGCTAAACTCAGAAGCCAAAGTCATGATGTAGGCTTACAAAATTGCGGGAAAATTTTCTTGTGTTATAAGATCGTCAAATATTTAAAAAAACACGTTAATCTTTCCATTGTCTTGAACAGAGCAGAGAAGTGGGAAAACAGAAAGGAATATATTTGACCAGTAGAAATGCGGAAGTGGCAAAGGCTGAGATTTGGATACGAGTAAAGTAGGTAGGAAAACAAACAAGCGATACTACGTACCAGTTACAGGACTGAAGAGTGTTTGGGGTTTAAGCTCGGAGATGGATAAAACGGTTACCTCTTTTGATTTTTCAGAAAATTGGATTCTTTGTAGTTAGGGTTTATGAGGCTTGAGTAAATGACGATGGGTTTCGTTTCTTTCAGTATGAAGGAAAGGAAGAACTTTTAAGGCGATTGGAGGGATCTTTAGACGCTAATCCTGATGACCCATCTCTTCATTTGGATCTCGTAATTTTTGTTTTTTTAGATTTTCATGAGATTCTTCGTTGAATTTCAGTGGAGAATCGGTTTTGAAAGCTATTCGTGTTTTGCAGGGAATGTGTTTGTCGGAGAGATCAGAATTGAAGGAAAAAGCAGCTGAGCATTTTGTTAAAGCAGCGAAATTGAATCCTCAAAATGCAGTTGCTTTCAGATATTTGGGGCATTATTACAGCAGAGTTTCTATAGATTCCCAGAGGGCACTAAAGTGTAATCAAAGAGCTGTCTCTCTCAATCCCGATGATTCTGACGCTCGGGTAACATCAATTATTGTCCAGTTTCCTTTTTGTTTTAAGAAAATAAAGGTATACATTCTGTTAAATGGTTGATTGACAAACAAAGAAATAAAAACAGGATTCTTTATGTGAATTATTGGAGCAAGGTGGAAAGGAAAGTTTGGAATTGGGTGTTTGCAGGGAGGCTTCTGACAAGTCTCCAAGAGCTTTCTGGGCATTTCGTCGATTGGGTTATCTGCAATTGCATCACAAGAAATGGTCAGAAGCTGTACAGAGTCTTCAACATGCAATAAGAGCTTATCCTAACTCTCCTAATCTTTGGGAAGTAAGTTCTTTTTGTTTGATATTTTACTTGAATTTTCTTTTGCGCCCAGTTCTTCTTGCATTCTTACATTTCCTTTGTCTTTCTCTTCTAGGCTCTTGGTCTTGCTTACCAACGACTTGGCATATATACTGCTGCTATTAACGTGCATTTTCTTTTTGTGTATGTGTTGTTTCCCATTCTTAGCTTTGTACTGTCATCTTCAACACTTCCAAGATTGAATCACTTTTTGATTAGGGGTTTCAACAGTCTATGGGCAAGCCATCGAATTGGATGATACAAGTATGTTTGCTCTGCTTGAAAGTAGAAACATCTTTTTGATGCTTGGTTCCTTTAGAAGGTGAGGTTTTATTGATTACATTTTTCGGCAGTCTTAAGGTAGGGGCTCCATAAGCTCTGGTTAGGCTTAAAACGTTTCATTCTTCTTGATGCGAATAGTGTAGGAAATTTGCAATATTAAAATGAGTTAATCATGAGATCTCTTGAGAAGCATTACCTAATAGATGTCATCTTAACCAAAAGTCTTACTGCTAGTATTTATCCCTGTTTAACAGAGAAAAATCTGTTTTATAGGTGTTGTTTTTTCCATTTTATGCGCTGTAATCTACTTATTTATTATGGTCGTATGCTATATTCAGAGACTGAGCCACTACCACCAAAAATTTTGGCATCTCTGTTTGAGAAACTAGTGTGACATGTATTAATTACTTGAAAAAGCACCATATATGGTATAGACGGGACTAATATCATATGAAATGAGAATTCATTGGTCCAAGTTTAGTCAATACGAAGCACTCAGTTGGATTTGCATACAGTTTTTAGCAAACACATTCTAAATCATAACTTGGCAATTCTAGGCAATTTAATAGATATACGTATTGCAGCTGATTATGTTCAACGTCTTCCTTTGTGCCTTTTGCTTATTTATGTAGACCAGATATTAAATTGATAATGTTGTCTTTCTACATCCAGGGAGTTGAGTAATTTCGGCTAGCTCTTAATATTTCACCTCAAAATGTGTCTGCAAACTACGGGCTTGCTTCTGGATTGCTTGGTTTGGCAAAAGAATGTATTAATGAATGTATTAATTTAGGTGCATTTAGAGGAGTACGTCACTATTAGATGTCAGTCTTTTTGAATTTGAATTTATCAGCTGCCTTTCTTTTCTGTTTTTGATGAGTATTATTACTCACTTTTCAATTGATTGCAGGATTTATGTAAAGTTGCTAAAGCTAATACTTCTCTAGCTGGAAATATGTCATGTATATGGAAGTTGCATGGTGAATTGGTGATATTCAGGTATGCTTATCTATGGTTTTTACCTTGAATTGCCCATTCAACACTGGCAGTAATCGTAGAGATTATGGTACCGTTATTTATATGCTCCTTACTTTTGTCACTTTTATCAGTTGAAATGGTTTTACTGCAAAGTGCTCTCTTTTTTTATTTTTAGTCTATAGATGGTGGATTATGTATATGGTAGTCATTTTCTTCTAGGAGCTTTTTCCCTTTTAAACCTGTTTATATTTCTTTCATTATTTCATATCGTTCATTTCCATAAATTTTCATATAACGCACCTGGTCGCATGATTAATGGTGTGTGTGTTATGACTAATTTGACACTTGTGCGCTGCTAGCTTCCATATGCAAAATCTTACCCATGGGTAGAGGAAAGCCCGAATATGGAGCTTGATGTGAAAACTTTCAATGCTTCCACCCTTTCCTGGAAGAGGATTTTCCTTCCATATCTGCTAAAAGTTCTTATCAACAGGCTTTATTCTTGGCCCCATGGCAAGCTAATATCTATACTGACATTGCGATAGCCTCAGATCTCATTTACTCTTTAGATGAAAGTTATGGAGACTACCCAAGTGCTTGGTAAGATTGTGTTTCATTTTGGTTTTATTTTATCATTTAAATGTCACCATAGATTTGCTACTTAACTTGCACTCTTTTTATTGGGCACCTGTCAGAGAAGATGGCTTTGGGAGCTTTGTTACTTGAGGGGGACAACTATGAAGTTTGGGTGGCATTGGATGTTTATCTAATTATAATGCGTTAAAACAGCATGCTCTCATCAGGGGATTGCAATTGGATGTATCTTTAGCTGTTGCTTGGGTATACCTTGGAAAGGTATTATTGGAAGGTTTTGATCTTATTTGCAATTTCTTAGTTCTCTCTTCTTCTTCCTTTGTTGTTAACTCCTCAAAACATGTTACTTAGTAGTTCAACTTGATCATATATCATACCTCTATTCCTGAAGTAATTAACAGACTTGTAGATGTGTGGTCTTGATTTAGTTTTGGAAGAATATTACCAATTATGTCTAATAATTTGTTTGCCTTTCATATATGATTACATCAGTACTATGTGGCTATTTTGGAGTTGAGTTATTGTATTGGACAAATTAGGTTATGCTGTGGTTAAGTTTATGGCTTAGTCCCTCAGCTTCAAATGAATTGACTTACATTGCTCAATTAGGAAAATGGTTATTTCTGTGTGGAGAGCAATTCTATGTACTCCTACTTGTTTGGACATGGCTAACATTCAACGTACTTGTTTATGGTTTTAGGTAGCTTTCATATATTTCTAGACTGAACTTGGCATGGGGGCTCTTGCTGCTTGAGGCTGAGGGCATCATACCTTTGGTTTATCAGATCCCCACATGTCTTGCTTCCTTGCCTGGGAAATCTATCAGTTAATTTTTTGCAGCTATGTAGAGAAGAGGGTGAGAAGAAGTTAGCAGTTCAAGCATTTGATTCTGCCAGGAGTATAGATCCTTCGTGCATTACTGTGGGCTGGCATGTCAGCTGATGTTCATGCTAGGTAAATTTTCAATTTTAGTGGGTTATTGCCTCACGGCTTTAATGACATTTTGATATATATTTCATCCTGCCGGGAATCCTCAATTGATGAAGCTTTTGAGAGCTGTTTAAGAGCTGCGTGGATATTACTGGTTAGTTCTCTATCTTACTTAATTGATGTTAGGTTGGAAGTTCAAATTATTCCATGCCTATGGCAGTCTCGTCCCTAAGTTGAACAGTTAACTTGTTATGCTGGGGATGGAAGGATTTGACACTTTTTCCTAAGTCTTCTCTAAAAAATTTACTGAGCTTCTAATCTTTGACTTAAATCTAGTATTGCAGTATCAGAATTTGGCTGTTGCCTTTTTCAACTACACTTTTGGCTGACAGAAATTTTAAAGTTGTATCGAAACCTTTGATTTCTTGCAGCTTGCAGAGTTCCAGATTGGTCTTGCTAAGCTTGCCAAGCTATCTGGGCACCTTTCGTCTTCACAGGTATGACCATTTATAGATAATTTTTTGTTACTTGGCTTGCTTCAAAGAAAATTAATTTAAATATTTAATACTTAAAAGTAATTGTGTCAGGTTTTTGGAGCCATCCAGCAGGCAATACAGCGTGCTCCTCAATATTCTAAATCCCATAACATGCATGGGCTAATATGTGAGGCACGATTTGACTATCAAGCTGCTGTTGCTTCCTATAGACTAGCACGATGCGCAATTAACTCTTCTCAAAGTGAAGCTCCAAATTCTCATTTCCAAGATATATCTGTTAATTTGGCCAGAGCACTAAGTAGGGTAAGCATATTGGAGGACATTTCTTTCGAGAATTTTGTTTAGATCTGTCAAGATGCAAAGATTGTAGTTGATCTCTTCCTGCTTAGTACGAAGGACATGAATGTATATTTTTTCTATCTTTGCAATCATTTACAGATGATACTGTGTGATGCAGGCAGGGAATGCATTTGATGCCGTATGCCTATGTGAAATTTTGGAGAGAGAAGGTTTGAATTCTGTTTATCGGCCGTTTAATACTTTATTTCCATTTCTTTGGTTTTCCTTGCTTCAGGGCCTTTATAGGGGTTTTTTGTCAACTAATGTCTATTAGGTTAAATCAGTTCACAAACATTTCATATAAAATGAGGCATAATCAATAGAGTATAACAGAAGCCATGTAGCTATATAATGATATGTATAGAGATAAGTCTATATATTTGAAGATGTTTTACATCAATTCATAATTGTAAAGTTCCACTTTCTTTGTCTGAATTTCAATGTATCTAAGTTAAAACAAAATGAAAAAAACATGTTCTTGATTAAACCCAAAAATGATACAGATTGTAAAGTTGATTCCAGGATCTGAACGTATTAAATATTGTATCCTTAATTCATATTTCTGGTATATTGTCTCTTTCAGGTACGCTCGATGCTGAAGGTTTGCAAATATATGCTTTCTCTTTGTGGTAACTTGGCAACAATGACTTGGCCGTCTCTATGGCTAGAAAATTGGCTTCAAGTATTTCTTCTATGCAACGATCATCTGCAGCAGCGCCTGTTAGTTTTATTTGTTGATTGTTCTCTGGACTAGATTCAGTAATTAATAGCATTCAAAAATGCCAAAGGCGCTGTTCCAGAGTTCAAAAATGAGCTTCATTGTATCTGCCATCCATTCTCTTGATCACAGCGATCAACTTATATCAATTGTTTCAAGTAGTCGAAACTGTCTTGCATCTCCAGAAGAAATCACTGGAATGCACTATTTAGTAGCATTTAATAAATTGGTAAATAATTTGTTTTAGTTATTAGACGTTGGAAACCTCTTTAGCAAAACTGTTTTTTTTTTTATACTATGGGATGTAAATTTTGTGGAAATTATCACGTCCTTGCATTTTGTAGGTTAAAGATGGATCAGAATCCTGCTTTGGATTTAATAGTGGACTCATTCACCTCAGAAAAATCCTTCATGTATACCCTAATAGTAATCTAATACAGTAAGTTTTAAGTTATTACAGTAACTATTTGCACATGCTGATGAATTTGGTATCTTCCATCACATCTCATCATTTTGTTAGTAATTTTTGTATTCTGGTCATATCTCTGACATAAATTTGGTTGCAACATGAACTTACTTGGTTATCTTTTGCTATCAAGTGACGAATGGAAATACGCCCTTGCTACAAGTAGGTGCTGTGGCTTAGAGACTTCTAACTATATGGAAAAGGATGGTCTAAAGCTGCATGGGAGATTCTTGGTGCGGGAGAGGTTGCTTGCAATGTGATAGCCAGTGTTGATCCAAAGTTTTCTCTTCCAACCTGTGTTTATGAGTATCTGAATGGACCTAAAGCTGTTCAAGAATTACAGAAGTATTGGAATTTTTTCCGTCTGTCCTTTGTACAGTAATAGATCACTGTGGTTTCAAAATCTTTGAAAATATAGTTGTATGTTTTGCAATATATGAATTCGTTTTTCAGTTAAAAATAATAATATTTTGTCCGTCTTCCACTTGCAAGTGCTTGCGGCAATAACCAGGGAACCATAATGCATGGTATTTACTTGATCTTTTAAGAAGGCACGTGAAGACAGATTTCCTTGGCATCTCTGTACTGTACTTGAATGGCTGATTGTTGTGGCCATTTCCAGTGAATTCTATTCTAGAGAACATATATCTTATCAATATCAAAAATTTCACCTTCTTCTCTGTGCTGCTGAGATTAGCCCCCAGGTGGGAATGTAACCGGCTGTATCAACTATTCAATAAAAGCTTCAGCTCTTTTGTTTCCTGATGGCTACCGGTTTTTTGGACACTTGTTATTGTGTCGTGCCTATGCTGCAGAAGGTGATGTTGGAAAACTTCGGGGAGAGTATGTAAGATGCTTAGAACTTAAGACGGGTTATCATATTGGATGGAGATCTCTCAAAGTCGTAGAATCTCAATATGGAGTGCAAACTGGATCAAATGCCTTAGAGTTGAGTTTCAAACTCAAAAGAGGAAAATAATTCAAGGCAGATTGGGATGGCTATATTTAGTATGATCCTGGGTTTGGCTTCCATATGGAGGCAGGATTTTCATTTTGCAGAGAAGTGTCTTTCACAAGCTTGTTTGTTGGCTGGTGCTGACAGCTGCCTTTTTCTGTGTCATGGTATCCATTTATTAACCGTTCAGATATCAGTGTGTTTGTTCACTTAATTTACTTCTGCCGAAAGTTACAGTAAATGTCAATTGCTGATTGATTGGCACAGGTACTGTCTGTATGGAGCTTGCCAGAAGGTGTCATGATTCACATTTTTTATCTCTTGCCGCAAGCAGTCTTAACAAAGTTCAAAAGAATTCTCTCGTACATTTACCTTTTGTAATATTACTGGCTCAGTCGAAGGAAGCCTATCTTCTAAAGTAAAATGGGAGAAAAACCTGTCTGGAATGGTTTACTTGGCCACCAGGTTTGATTTTTATCCGATATTTCTTTGCATGTGTAACATTTTTGATCTGCTGTTTACTACAGCCCTTAATAAGTTAAACTGATCGTTCTGTTTCTACTTATGTTATGATTGATTTCCATGTGTGATGGATACTGAAAAAATTATTAATTCTGATTGTCTGTTAACTAAAAATTTTTAAAGATCAGTAACTGAACAACTACTAATTTATCGTCTGCTAACACGAACCTGTCAGATCTCTTTCTTGCTGGATCGATGGTCAAAGTTCCTGATATAAAGAAGATTGTATATATTTTATGTCTCATGTAAATCACATCTGTCTAGCATCTGGTCTGCTGCAATATATTCTCGGCAGCAGTTTATTTTCTTAAAAAGAAACAAAATTGTATTTTGGTCAGGCGTACGTAGCATTTGCCTGTAGTTTTTTAATATTTTGTAAAATGAATGATCATGTAATGTCTGCTTTAGTGCTGTGCATGATTTGTGAATTTCACCATGTGGTTTCCTCTTACAATCATTGTAACTGTTACAGAAATGATGCCTGCAGTAGTTTTTTTCCAAATGCATTTGCTTGCTGTGCTGTTGAACGCCGAGTCTGATTCTTCGTCAAGAGTTGAGAAGTCAGAGCTCACAAAAATGGGTTCTCCGGGCAATCCATACAAACCTTTTTTTTTCAAGGTATTGGAAGGTTCTGCATAAGCTTTTCACATGAATTGCAGTATCCAGTGTGAAAGTTTTCCGAATGATAATTTTGAAGATTGATTATACAAAGGGCCTCTCACTACTGTCAATATAATAGCCGTATACCTGATTGACTTAGCAAATGTGCCAGAAGGGGTTCTTTGGACATGAATTCACCCTACAATTTCATTGTTTCGTTTTGTTCGTTTTGTTTACATCAACTGGTACATACTTACCATCATGTAAATTGAGGCGTTGTAATCCTTAAAATTAGGTCAATTAAGATTGTGAAAATTAAGACCCAAACCAACCGGGATTGTAACGTCTAACGTTATCCTTAATGAGATTCAATGATTTACCTATGAATTAAGTTTATATTTCACTGATTTTCTCCTTTTGTTTTTGGTACCAATATTCTTGTTACCGGATACCATAAGTTACTGTTAAGTTAGAATGGGGAGAATTTCAATTTCTGTACTTTGATTCAGATAAACATTGTTCAAATGCTAGAAAGACCCGATATTTACAAGGATTGTTCCTAGCCTTGAAACCCAGAAAAGCTAAAAATTCTTCAAGCTTAAGACTTTTTATTACATCATGCATTTTGGTATGGAAAAATCGTGCCTACACTGTTCTGTTGAATAGCATAGAGAAAATACACTCTATGCAGGAAGTTTATATAGTGGGATTGAGTCACCATTCACTAGAAACACTATTTGTTTTTACAATACTCTTAGGGATTGTGGTGTTTTAAAACCAAATATATATATATATATAATCAATAATATTTATATATTTTAATATTAATATTTAAAACTTTACAATAATTATGAATTAAAAGTCACCACGCTATAATACTAAACGGAGCTTATTTCAAATTACGTATATGCTTTGTGCTTTCTAATTCGAGTAATTAAGACGACAAATCAACTGAAGAATGGGGATTTTCTCAAAGCTAACCTATTAGAGAAGAAAGTACGGTTGTTATTCCTATCTTAGACATTGTGATTGTTTGGTTTCTTAATCCATGTGAAAGAGGCTGCTCCTAACTTTTTCTATTGAGCAACCTCATCTTTATTAAGATGATGATCAGTAACGTATTCAGAAATTTATTTCCGTTGGTTATTTTATATATTTTGATAATATAAAAAAATTTTGTTTAAAAAATACATAGAATCTTTATATATATATATAAAAGAGCACAAACGATATACAATGCCAGAAGTCAATAAGATTGCAAGTCCAAGAGCTCTGTAGGAGGAGGATATTATTCTGGCAAAATAAGGTGCCTGAAGAATGAGACCGGTAAAACAGTTTGTTGTCCAATCAATTTATCTGAAAACACTCGGATAGCAGCAACGGTTCGTAGATTGGTCCATATCTCTAAACTGTTTCTTCAGAATAAAATATTGATGATGAAGAATGTATTCACCGTCTTTATCCTCCACAATTACCCAAAATGGCTCCACATACCCATGGACATTGTCATCCCACTGGAAGTCTGGTGTTATTGTAAGTTCAACCCTCAAAATAGTGCCAGTAACAATGTCTAAACGATAAACGATAAATACTCTGGCTATACTAAGGAAGGCTTGTATTTAACATAATGAAAACCCAATTGCTCTCATATTGTACATTAATCCAACAGACAGAATCTAAATCCCCATCCATTCCCCAGCCAAGCCAACCCATGAAAAGAAAAAAAAAATCATAACTAATTAGCTATGGCAGTTGAATAACATAACAGGCATCGGGAGAGATCAAACCACAATAACAATAACAAACAATGCAAACGAAAAGAATATGAAATCATAACACGTATGTGAATATAGGTATAAGAATCTTTAACAAAGCCATAAGGACAGGATTTGATGCATACCAAATCAACCCTTGTCTCCCCCAATGTTATGTCTTCTTTGAGAACCTTGGGTGACAAAACATAGAGCGCAGGAATTTATTAACATTGAATGGACAAGTAATTGCATCCAATCCTGTTGCAGGCTATAAAGCAATTTGGACAGTTCCAATGACAATTATATTCACCGATCCGCCATTTTAGACACAAACTAACTTTCAATCAGGAATTGCTCATACATTAAATAGAGATGGTACCGAAGTTCAGAATGACCAATGATGATAATTCCTTTCCCATATGAAACATGCTGAGGCCTGCCGGCACGACCAAGCATCTGCATGATACCATGAGGACTAAGCTCTGTCCATGAATCATCTGCATGTTATCTGCCCTTCAATCTCTTAAGAGGTCAACCAAAGAAGAAAAAAATTAATGATATTTTAAACAGGCAATCGTGTAATGACGCTATGAATCTGCCCATCTATAGTTTGTTAAATCTAACAATCGAGAAACATTATCTGAAGAAACTTTCACAAACATTATAGGGGAAATCAGTAAACCCGTCTAAGTCCTCCCTACATCCTAGGAAATGATCAATGGAATAATTTCTTAGCTAAAGCTACTATGCTGCTTGCACATAATGCAATCCAGCGGTTAGCTTTAAAGGGAGAGGCCCCTTGAATTGGGTTGGCCATCCCTGAAATTTGGTTTGCGTAGTGCAAACGCAGAAGAATGACCATGATTTCTCGTAGGTCACAGAGCATACTCAGAATAATCCAAACTCACCAGGGCAGCATAAATTTTGAGCATCAGAGCTAGGCCAGTTAAGCAATGCACTGCCCGTGAAAATTGAAGTTAGCATCCGACATTTAGCCATGCTATGCTCCAACTTGTCTCAATTTATGATTTTTATTGGGTTATTTTTTTTTTCAATTGATTTATACATATCAGATATTCTTTTGGGTAATCTAAATTTACGGTTAATTAATTCCAAACTAAACAAATATTTTTCCAAGTTACTCCCTTAAATCAGTTTATAAAAGCATACTGATTAATAATATAAAATTTTTTGCTGATACAATTTATTTCAAAGTAAGAATAAACTATATAATCAACAAAAAAAATGACTTATGCCGTCACATTTCAAAGTAATACTTTTGTATATAATTATTTCGGCTTTCAAAACATACATATAATATTTCAACTTCTATATATAATTCTTTCAAGAAATAATGACATAAGCGTTTTCTTTTGGCTTTCAGTAAAGATGGGAAATTGCTTGCCCTGGGAACCTTTAGTGGACATATTCAGATATGGAACACACAAACAAGGACTTCGAAACCAAAATTTGTTCTACCGAAGGTTCGCATTGATGTTAAACTGTTGTAATGTTTTTATTGATTTTTTTATTGCTTCGTTGAAAATGAGGTAGACTTCCTTTTAGTGGGTACTCTGGAATCCACAAAGAAATGTGTTGCCAGTGGTTCAGGAGATGGTTTCACTTACATGTGGACATAAGATAAATAACCATAAATATTAATGAATTCCACATGTTGCTGCTAAGTTAAAATGGGGAGAATTTCAATTTCTGTAATTTGATTCAGATAACATCTTTCAAATGCTAGAAAGACTCAATATTTAAAAGGATTGGTCCTAGCCTTGGAACCCAGAAGAGCTAAAAGTTCTTCAAGCTTAGATTTTTATTACTCATGATTTTGCTATGAAAATATTATGCATACATAAGTTGCATATCAGAGGGAAAATATACTGGAAGTTTATTTTGTGGGATTGAGTCACCACCAAGCGCTAGCAGCACTATTATTTGTTTCCCAAACCTCTACCATATTAATCCTAAATAGCATCTCCCAATCTTTAGTCGGAAAATCAAAGAGTTGATATTCGCTACCTGCCACTACTGAATGACCTAGAGTTATCTACCTCATCAGATGGATCCCAATCGGACAAGGAAGATTGAATCTTGGACAGAGTGATGAAGACTTCGGACATGGGTAGGCGAGCATTGAGATCATAAGCTACACAGTTTTTAGCAAGCTCAGCAATGGAGAATGCCAAATCTAAGGGGTATTGATTTCCCAAAGAAGGATCAATGAAGCCTCTGAGTTTTTCTTTAACATTGTTTTCTTCGAGCACCTTACTAATTGATACATATAGCAATTCCTCTCCACTATTCTTATCACCTGTTGCAGCTTCCCTTCCGGATAAGAGCTCCAATATTACAACCCCAAAGGCGAAGACATCTAGTTTTGGGGTGATCACACCATTCTCAATGTACTCTGGCGCCATATAACCATAAGTACCAACCACATGCCTTGTCAACTGCAGTCCACCCTCCTCATCCTTTTGACTGTCAACACTTCTAGCCAATCCGAAATTAGTAATCTTGGCTCTCAAGTTGTTATCCAAGAGAATGTTACTGGTCTTCAAGTTCTTGTGTATGTAAGGAGGATCGGTGTATTTGTGAAGATAATTGAGGGCATTAGCAACGTCGAAAGCAATCTGAATTCGTTGTTTCCATGTAAGAGTGTTAGAATTCGGGTAATTGTTAGAGTGAAGCCAGTCACTGAGAGCTCCATTGTCAGCAAATTCGTACACAAGGTAGGTGCTTCCTTCATGTACAGAGAAACCTGAAAGTCTTACAATGTTACTGTGATTGATTTTCTTCAATATGTTTATCTCGCTCGAGACATCTCCATTCATCACCTTAATGGCAGCAGCATCACCCTCGAAAGATCCCCTGTATACAGAGCCCTTGATTCGATTGTCTTTACTGAAACTTCCTGTTGCAATTTGCAGATCTTTGAATTTGTATACTTTCAATGATTCAACAGCATTTCGAAACCCTTGTGAAGCGGCAGAAATAGGCAAAGAGGACTTGCTGTTATCAGGAAATGAAGAGTAATCAGCAGAATCTGAGATGATCTTTGGTCTTGAACTAGAGATTGGTGTTGGCTTCTTAGACCTGCGACGGTAGAAGCGAAATAGAAATGCTGAGATGGAAACAAGCAGCAGCAAACCAGCTGCAATCCCAATTCCAATGTACACCCATTTCTTAGAAGAGCTGGAATCAGCCGTCGGAGAGTTTGTTGTCTGCGGAGAAGGTGCCGAAGGCGGAGGAGACACGGATCGCTGGATTTTCACGGGCGGAGTTTTAAGAGGAACTAAAATGGGCGTAAAGGGATATATATTCTGCCCTACGGTCAACTTATTTGCATCAAGAACGCTTTGTTGGTCGACATGGAAAAGTTCTGCAATTGCTGAAATGCTATCACCCCACGTAACCAAATAAACTAGCAAATAGTTAAAACCTGAAGCTTTCTGCACGGGAGTCGGACATGCACATCTCAACGGAACCAACACTTCCAAATCCACGGTCAGATTTCGATAATTTTCCTTGTTCTGAGCCATCAAAGCCTGGCAAGTGCTGAGTCCTTGGTAGGTGTTGTTGGCAATCGAGAAGTAAGTTTCCGGGGGATTTTCCGGGGGATTCTCTATTTTGTAGGTTGTGTTGTGCTGGTAGTATTGACCGGAACAAGAGCAGTTGACCGGGATGATCACCTGGCCGTCGGTGGGTATGTTGGTGACGCTGGTTATGTTGTTGATGGAGGCGATCAGACTGGGTGTTGATTTCAACAGATAACCTATGTCGACCGGTGAGTTGTAAGTAGGATTTGATCTGAAAGTAAGGTAAGATAGACATGATGAATTCACTCCATTGCAAACAAATCCTCTGGTAAAGTTGTCATTGCTGCGGTCCTCGCAAGCCAGCTGTTTGTTGTTTACATATGTTTGCTGCCCATCAATGGATATGAATTGAAACAATAGTAGAAGAAAGCAGACGGTGAACACTTTGGAAAGAAATATCTCCATCAACAGCTCTGAAACTCAACCCCGCTTTCTCTTTCTTACAATACAGGCAAGACTGATTAAATGAAAATAGCAGTTCAGTTTCGTACGGCTTTTGTTTTTTGTATTGAACATGTCTTCACCTGGCCCAGTGCCATATTTATTAATTATTATTTTATTATTATTGAACGTTAAATTTAAGCTGACGGCAAGACTGGTTGACAGAGTGGAGGACTTAGACTTCAGAATGACAAACGCGTTTTTGGGTTTACTTTTACCTCTTATGTTTTGTTTGATTCTATCAAACGTGTTTACTGGGTAATAATAAAATACCGAAGCTTATTACATAAGCAATGCGCCCGGCCCATTTTACTTCATTGCTGGGCGTGGCCCAAGAATGAATAACCCACTACTAAGCTTTTGTCTTCTTCAAAAGTGCAGGAAACTGCTCTTTCACCTGTTAGAAGCTCCACAGGATTGTTAATATTAGAACAAACATGAAATTAGCATAACATCAACATAATGAGTATGTAGTGAGCATTTCAAAAATTTACAACCCCACACGAGAAAAATAAATAAACTTGCAAGTGTTTGTAGAGTGCCGCTTGTATGAGAGTAAGCCGGTCCAAACTCAAAAACCTTCGAACTTGCTGTTCTAAGATTCTTGTACACAATTAGGCATTGAATACCCTTATTTATCTCTCCAATTCCTGTGTGTTGTTCTCTGCTGCCCAATTTTAGCAGCTGTTCCAGCCATGTTCAACTATTTACTTGCCTGTTGCTGCTGTTTCCAGTTTCTCCATTTTTCTCACTGCTAATCTGCTGCTGTTTCTTGTTGCTATTAAATTTCTGCTTGTTCCAGAATTATAATCCAATTTTCTGCTGCAGTTTTACCCACACGTTCTCCTACAATTCTGATGCAATAAGCTGCTGTTTTACCTTGCTAGTCTCAGCTATTTTCACCTGTTGGTTTTTTCTACTTCACCTGCTATTTTTTCCATCTAGCCAAGCGGCTATTGCTGTTTTTGTACTCCAGAATTTCCATAGTAACAAAAGAAAAAAATTTTTTTTGATGCATCTTTAGAATACTAGAAAAGCATCAATAGTTAAAAAGATTGGCCCAAGTCTTGGAATCAAGAAAAACTAAAAATTCAAGTGTATAATTTTATTACATCATGTATTTTGGTACGGAAATAATATACACTAAATGTGTTGAATATCAGACACAAAATCTCGCAATCTCTAGCCGCAGCACTATTATTGTTTCCCTAAACTCTGCTGTATACATGCTAAATAACGTCTCCCAATATTTAGTCCGTAAATCAAACAGTTGATATTCTCTACCTGCCACTACTGAATCACCTAGAGTTATCTAACTTATCAGACGGATCCCAATCTGATGCGGAAGATAGAATCTGACATTGATGGGCGAGCATTGAGATCATGAGCTACGCAATTTTCAGCAAGCAGAGCCATGGAGAAAGCCGAATGTAAGGGGTAGTCATTCCCTAAACAAGGATCAATGAAGTCTATTAATTTTTCTTTCGCATTGTTTTCTTCAAGCACCCTACTAATTGATGCAGATAGCAGTTCCTCTCCACCATTTTTATCACCTGTTAAAGCTTCTCTTCCGGATAACAGCTCCAGTATAACAACCCCAAATGCGAAAGCATCAAGTTTAGGAGTGATCACTCCATTCTCAACGTACTCAGGAGCCATATAACCGAAAGTACCAACAACATGCCTTGTCAACTGCAGTCCACCCTGGTCTTCCTCGTGCCTGTCCAAACTTCTTGCCAATCCGAAATTAGCAAACTTAGCTCTCAAGTTGTTATCCAAGAGAATGTTACTGGTCTTCAAGTTTTTGTGTATGTGAGGAGGATTGGTGTATTTGTGAAGATAATTGAGCGCATTAGCAACGTCGAAAGCAATCTGAACTCGCTGCTTCCACGTGAGAGTTTCAGAATTCTGGTGCTCATTGGAATGAAGCCAGAGCCAGTTACTGAGAGCACCATTGTCTGGAAAATCGTAAACAGGGTAGGTGTTTCCTTCATGCACACAGAAACCTAAAAGTCTTACAATATTACTGTGATTGATTTTCTTCAATATATTTATCTCGCTCGAGACATCTTCTTTCATCACCTTAATGGCAGCAGGATCTCCCTGGAAATATCCCTTGTAGACAGAACCCTTGATTCTATTGTCTTCACTGAAATTCCCTGTGGCAATTTGCAAATCTTGGAATTTATAGACTAGCAATGACTCAACAAAATTTCGAAACCCCTTTGATGAGCTATTGTCAGGGCATGCGGAGTAATCAACAGAATCTGAGATGACATTTGGTCCTGGACTAGAGACTGCTGTGGACTTCTTGGACCTGCGACAGTAGAAGCAAAATAGAAATACGAAGATGAAAACAAGCAGCAGCAAACCAACCCCAATCCCAACACCTAGGTATACCCATTTCTTGGAAGAGGTAGATTCGGTCATCGGAGTGAGTTGTATTTGCGGAGGCGGTGGCGGAGGGGGAGGAGACGCAGTTTGCTGGATTTTAGTGGGCGGTTTTTTAAGAGGAACTAAAATGGTAGTAAAAGGGAAAATAAGGTCATCTTGCAACAACTTATTTGCATTAAGAACGCTTTGTGTATCGCCATTGAAAAGCTCTGCAATTGCAGAAATGTCATCACCCCAAGTAACCATGTAAGTCAACAGATACTCAAAACCTCAAGCTGTCTGGTTGCGAGTCGGACATGCACATCTTATCGGAACAACCAATTTCAAACCCCCATAGAGATTTCTAGAACCGTATATATTTTGAACCATCATAGCCGCGCAAGTGCTGAGTCCTTGGTAAGTATCGTTGGCAACTGTGTAGTAATTCTCTGTATCGTCTATGGTATAAGTAGCGTTGTACTGGTAGTACTGGCCGGAGCAGGAACAGTTGACAGGGATGACCACCATATCTCCGGTGGGTATAATAGTGGTGAAGTTGGTTATGCTGTTGAATGAAGCGATAACATAAGGAGAGGAATTCAACAGAAAGGCTACGGAGAGTGGTGAATTGTAAGGAGGATTTGATCTGAAAGTGATGTAAGACTGACAAGATGAAGTAAATCCATTGCAAGCAAATCCTCTGGTAAAGTTGTCACAGGAATGGTCGTAGCAGTTGAGCTGACAGTTATTTACGTATGTTTGTTGCCCATGAATCGATGGTAATTGAAGGAACAAC
>JAWDEX010000003.1:296275-329982 GCA_035221805.1 Trichilia hirta | reverse complement strand
AAGAAATCACTGGAATGCACTATTTAGTAGCACTTAATAAATTGGTAAGTAATTTTTTTTAGTTATTAGACCTTGTAAACCTCTTTAGCGAAGCTGGGGTTTTGTTTATCTTATGGGATGTCAATTTTTGCTGAAATTGTAGGTTAAAAATGGATCAGAATCCTGCCTTGGATTTAATAGTGGAATCATTCACCTTAGAAAAATCCTTCATGTATACCCTAATAGTAACCTAATCCGGTAAGTTATTAGTTATTACAGTAACTATTTGCCCATGCTGCAGAATTTGGTGTCTTCTGTTACATCTCATCATTTTATTAGTAATTTTTATATTCTGGTCATATTTCTGACATAAATTTGGTGTGAACAGGAACTTACTTGGTTATCTTTTGCTATCAAGTGATGAATGGAAATACATCCATGCTACAAGTAGGTGCTGCAGCTTAGAGATTTCTGACTGTATGAAAAAGGAAGGTCTGAAGTCAGCATGGGAGATCCTTGGTGCAGGAGAAGTTGCTTGCGATGTGATAGGCAGTGCTGATCCAAAGTTTTCTTTTCCAACATGTGTTTATGAGTGTCTGAATGGCCCTAAAGCTGTTCATGAGTTGCAGAAGTATTGCAATTTTTTCCATTTGTCCTTTGTATAGTAATAGATCACTGTAGTTTCCAAAATCTTTGAAAATATGGTTGTGTGTTTTGCATTATAAGAATTCATTTTTTTAATTAAAAATAATAAAATTTTGTTCTTGTCTTCCTCATGCAGGTGCTTGCGCCGAGAACCATGGAACCATAATGCACGGTATTTACTTATACTTAATCTTTTACAGAAGGCACGTGAAGAGAGATTTCCTCGGCATCTCTGTACTGTACTTGAGCGGCTTATTGTTGTGGTCCTTTCCGGTGAATTATATTCTAGACAACATATATCTTATCAATACCAAAAATTTCAGCTTCTTCTCTGTGCTGCTGAGATTAGCCTACAAGGCAAGAATATAATCAGCTGTGTTGACCATGCAAAAAAAGCTTCGGCTCTCTTGCTTCCTGATGGCTACCTGTTTTTTGGACACTTGTTATTATGCCGTGCCTACGCTGCAGAAGGTGATATTGTAAACCTTCAGAAGGAGTATGTAAGATGCTTAGAACTTAAGACAGATTACCATATTGGATGGATATGTCTCAAAGTCGTGGAATCTAAATATGGAGTGCAAACTGGATCAAATGTCTTAGAGTTGAGCTTCGAGGATTGCTCAAAAAAGGGAACTAATTCAAGGCAGATTTGGATGGCTATATTTAGCCTGGTGCTGGGTTTGGTTTCCATATCAAGGCAGGATTTTCTTTCTGCAGAGAAGGGTCTTTCACGAGCTTGTTCATTGGCTGGTGCTGACAGCTGCCTTTTTCTGTGTCAGGGTATCTATTTATTAACTGTTCAGATTTTCAGTGTGTTGTTCTGCATTATTTTTTTCTAATTACAGTTACAGTAAATGTCAATTGCTGATTGATTGGCACAGGTACTGTCTGTATGGAGCTTGCTAGAAGGTGTCACGATTCACATTTTTTATCACTTGCTGTAAGGAGTCTTAACAAAGCTCAAAAGACTTCTCTCATGCATTTACCTTTAGTCTCAATATTGCTGGCTCAAGCAGAAGGTAGCCTTTCTTCTAAATTAAATTGGGAGAAAAACCTTCGTCTGGAATGGTTTACTTGGCCGCCAGGTTTGATTTTTATCCAACATTTCTTTGCATGTGTTTGCCATTTACTACAGCCTTTAGTAAGTTAAAACTGATTATTCTGTTTTATTTATGTTACAATATTACTGAAAAGATTATTAATTTTGATTGTCTGTTTGATTGAAATTTTTTAAAGATCAGTAACTGAATAACTACTGATTTACTGTACACCAGTGTGAACTTGTTAGATCCCTCTCTTGACTGTGTTGATCATCAATGTACCTGATAAAAGAAGTTTGTATATATTTACTATCTCATGTGAACATCTCTCTCTGTTGTGGTTCGTTAGTTTATTTTCTTGAAGGAAATAAAATGGTATTTTGGTCATGTGCACGTAACATTTGCCTGTAGCGTTTTAGTGTTTTATAAAACTGATGATCGTACAATATCTGCTTTAAAATGGTCATGTGATCATATAATACCTGCTTTTATTGAGGATATGATTTGTGAAACATATCACCATGGTTTTCTCTTACAATCTCTACGACTACAACAGAAATGAGGCCTGCAGAACTGTTTTTCCAAATGCATTTACTTGCAATGCTGTCGAACACTGGGCCTGATTCTTCGTCGAGAGTCGAGTTCTGTCAAAGCCCACAGAAATGGGTTCTCCGGGCAATTCATACAAATCCATCTTGTTTGAGGTATTGGAAGGTTCTGCATAAGCTTGTCACATGAGTTGCAGTGTCTGGCATGAAAATTTTCAGAACGACAGATAATTTTGCGGATCAATTATACCAAATGCCTCTTGAATGTTGTCAATATAATAGCCGTATACCTGATTGACTTGTTATTTGTGCATATGTTTCAGACGGGGTCCTTTGGGCATGTAATCGCCCCAAGGTTTCATTGTTTCGTTTTGTTTATATTAAGTGATACGTACTTACCCTCCTGTAAATTGTGGCATTGTAGTATTATGTTGGATGTGTCTCCTGAAAATTAGGTCACTGACGATTCATCCGAGGAATTTTAGGCATTGTAACTTCTAACGAGGTCCTTAATGAAATTCATTGGTTTGCCTATGAATTAAGTTTACATTTACTGATTTTCTCTTTGTTATTTTTGTTTTCGGTACCAATATTCTTGTTAATGAATTCCATAAGTTGACCGTTAAATTACAATGCGGAGAATTCAGAACTTTTTTCGTATGCTAGAAAATGAATATTAATTACATCATTTAATTTTATTCCATATTATTCCATTATAATTTATTTATTAATCATATATGTGCAATTCAAAGTTTGATATAATTAGTGCGTTGGTAATATTAAATGTTATTTTTTGATTTTAAATTTCAACTATTATACGATTTAATGGTATATATAAATGTCGAATTGTCAGTAATAAATGTAACTTTATGTCTTTAACAATTGGATTGTAAAAATTTAATGGTTATTTGACTTAAAAATTTAAGCTATGAAAGTTTGACCATATATTTATATCTATATCTATATATAATTATTAAAGAGCATAAACACTAAAATATATATATATGTTTTATTTGAAATATAATAAAATAAATATAATCTTAATAATAATTAATTGACTGATTGATTAATTAAATTTTAAAATAAAATAATTATAACTTTATAATAATAATAATAATAATAATAATAATAATTATTATTATTATTATTATTATTATTATTATTATTATGCCTATTTGAGAATTTTAGCTCAAGTTAAATGTATATCAGTGAGATTTAGTTTATTTTACCAATAAAGATTGCCTATAAATTAATTAATTAAAGATTTAAATAAATATATTAATAAATTATAATTTCGTAATTTGTAATGATGGGCATTCTTTTATTTGGTTCGACTCAAGTTTGAGGTAAATTAACAAAAGTTAATTTATTTTATTAATTATGATTACTTATAAATTAATTAATTAAAATTTTAAATAAAATATACTTAATAAATTATTAGTTCAGAAGTTCTTAATGGTACGTATTCTTCCGCTTGGTTCGAATTTTAATTCCATCGAAGACAGAAATCAAAAAAGTTCTGAAAAAATTGTGACCAAAATCGAACCCTCATGAATTGTAGACCGATACGAACCGAATCGGTTCGTCAATTTTGGCCCTGACCCAGTTCAAAATTATTAAGTTGTATGAGCTTCAGAGCTGTTGAGGCGCTTCGCAGATATTACAAGTTAGTTGTCCATCGTAATTGATGTTCTGATGTATTTTGTATGATGGAATTACCTCTTTATTGATCAAAGAGTAGTTAACCGAATGATTGACGTTAGATTGGAAGGTCAAATTATTCCATGGTTATGGCTGTCTAATCCCCATGTTGAACAGTTAACTTGTTATGCTGGTTTGGAAGGATTTGACATTTTTCCAAAGTCTTCTCTAGAATATTTACTCAGCTCCCAATCTGTAGCTTGAAATCTAGTATTGAAGTAACAGAATTTGGCTTTCAACTACTCTGTTTGCCAACAGAAAATTTAATATTGTATTGAAACATTTGATTCTATACAAGGTTATCCTATATCTTCTCTTCACATTTTTGGGAAGTGAGTTTCATTTTGTTTAAAATTTTAGCGAATTTTTCGGCTAGTCTTATGTTTCCTCTATCTTTGTTTTCTAGGTTCTTGGTTTTGGTCATGCTTACCAGTAACTTGGCACGTTTACTGTTGCTATTAGGCTGCATTTTCTTTTTGTTGTAGGTGTTCCCTTTCTTAGCGTTGTCGTGTCCATCAGTGAAACACTTTCTGATTATGGGGTTTCAACAGTCCTATAAGCGAGCCATCGAATTGCATGATATAAATATCCTTGGTCTGCTTGAAATTAAAAACATCTTTTTGATGCTCGGTTTTGTTAGTCACAGTTGTCTGCATTGGTAGTTCGCTTGAGTTGTTTTTCTTATGCTGGGTTCCATAAGGTCTGGCTGGGAAAGAAACGTCTCATTCTTTTTAATGGCATGCTTGCTGTTTGTGTAGGAAATTTGCAATGTTAAAAAGAGCTAGTCATGAGATCTTGATAAGTATTCCCTAAAAATGTCGTCCTAACCAAAAGATTTACCACTAGTATTCAACTCTGTTTAACAGAGAAAAATCTGTTTTATAGGTGGTGTTTTTTCACATCTCATGCACTACAATCTAATTATTTATCATGGTAGTTTAATATTATATTCAGAGAATTAGCCACAGCAATGAAAGATTTTGAAATCAATGTTTCGGAAACTAGCATGACATGTGTTAATTACTTGACGAGGCACTAATTTCAAATGACATTGGAATCTGTTGATCCAGTTTAGTTAATATTAAGCGCCCCGTTGGATTTGCATACAGTTTTGAGCAGGCATATTCTAAATTATAACAACTTGGCAATTCTAGGCAATTAATAGATATGCATATTGCTAAAACATCTTCCTTTGTGCCTATTGCTTATTTATGTAGGCATTATGTTAAAATTGATATTTGTCTTTCTGCATTAAGGGAGCTGAGAAGTTTAGCTGGCTCGTATTATTTCACTTCAAAATGTGTCTGCAACCTACAGGCTTGCTTCTGGACTTCTTGGTTTGGGAAAAGAATTTACCATGCGCTCATTCCATATTTTCTCCGAAGTAATTTAGGTGCATCTAGATGGGGAACTTCACTGTTAGAGATCAGTCAATTTGCATTTTGAAATTATTCACTGCTTTTCTTCTTCATTTTTGGCAAATATTATTAATCCATTCAATTGATTGTAGAATGTAAAGTCGCCAAAGCTAATACTTCTCTGGCTGGAAATATATCATATTTATGGAAGTTGCATGGTGGTATTCGGCTATGATTGTCAATAAGTTGTTTCGGAATCCTCACTTGACAAAGTTTTTTCAGAGCTGTTTAAGAACATCACAGATATTTCCGGTTAGTTCTCTATCTTAGTTGATGCTCTTTCGATGTATTTTCATAATGTAATTGCCCTTTTAATTAATCAAAGATGAGTTAACCAGATGAATTAATGTTAGATTGGAAGTTCAGATTATTCTATGGGTATGGCAGTCTCATCCCCATGTTGAACAGTTAACTTGTTACATGAGTCGAACAGATGAATTAATTTTCCTGTCTTATCTTAAAAATTTACTGAGGTTCTAATCTTTGACTTGAAATCTAGTATTGAAGCATCAGAATTTGGATGTCTTTTCAACTACACTTTTGGCCAACAGTAATTTTAGGGACTGAGGTTCTTATCTTCAACTTGAAATCTAGTATTGAAGCATCAGAATTTGGATGTTGTCTTTCAACTACACTTTTGGCCAACAGTAATTTTAAGGTTGTATTCAAACCTTTGATTTCTTGAAGCTTGCAGAGTTCCAAATTGGTCTTGCTAAGCTTGTTAAGCTCTTGAGGTACCTTTCATCTTCAAAGGTACGCCCATTTATCAATAATTTGACTATCAAGACGCTCTTGCTTCTTATAGACTAGCACGATGTGCAATTAACTCTTCTCAAAGTTCAGTTCCAAATTCTGATTTGGAAGATATATCCATTAATTTGGCGGATCACTTAGATTGGTAATCAATAATCCTATTTGATGACTTTTCCTTTGAGTATTTTGTTTAGATCTGTAAAGATGCATATTTTTTACTCGAGCTTTTACCACTTATTATGAAGAACATGAATGCTATTTTTTTTTTTGTCTTCACAATCATTTATAAATGACATTGTTTGGTGCAGCCAGGGAACGCATTGGATGCTGTACGTGAATGTGAAAATTTGGAGAAACAAGGTTTTAATCAGTTCAGTACTTCATTTCATTTATTCGGTTTTCCTTGATTCAGGCCTTATTGAGATCGATTAGACAAAGTGCCTCCTGAATGTTGCCAGTATAATCTAGTCACAAAAATTCATACTGGACAGGGATTCACCCAAGATTTCATTTTGTGCACATTAAGTGAAGCATACTTGCCAAAATGTAACATAGAGTTATTGTAATATTTTGTTGGAGGCGCCACCTTGCGTTTGTGAAAATTAAGAATCAAAGGCGTCAGCGGAAGTTTAGGCACTGTAACTTCTAACGAGCTTCCTATGAATGAACTTCAACGAGTTTCCTATGAATGAAGTTTATATTTTACAGGTTTCCTTTTTGTGTTTTTGTTTTTGGTACTAATGTTCTTAAGGAATTCCATATGTTGCTGCTATGTTAGTATGGTATGAATTTCAATTTTTGAACTGTGATTCAGGTAACATATTTCAAATGCTAGAAGGACACGATATTTAAAAGGATTGTTCCGGGTCTTGGTACCAAGAAAAGCTAGAAATTCTTCAAGCATAGATTTTTATTACAAGATGCATTTTGGTATGCTTACAACATACATACAATATTAAGTTGAATATCAAAGAAAATATTTATTGTAAGTTTATTTTGTGGGATTGAGTCACTACCGAGCATTAGAAGCACTATTATTTGTTTGTCAAAACTCTAATGTAATCATGGTAAATAGCATCTCCCATCTTTAGCTGGAAAATCCAAGAGTTTATGTTCTCTACCTGCCACTACTGAATGTCCTAAGTTATCTGACTCATCAGATGGATCCCAATCGGACAAGGAAGATAGAATCTTGGACAGAGTGACGAAGACTTCGGACATGGGTGGGCGAGCATTGAGATCATAAGCCACACAGTTTTTAGCAAGCCGAGCCCTGGAGAATGTCAAATCTAAGTGGTATTGATTTCCCAAAGAAGGATCAACGAAGTCTGAGTTGTTCTTGGACATCGTTTTCTTCGAGTACCTTACTGATTGATACATGTGGCAATACCTCTCCACTATTCTTGTCACCTATTGCAGCTTCCCTTCCGAATAACAGCTCCAATATCACAACCCCAAAGGCAAAGACATCTAGTTTTAGGGTGATCACTCCATTCTCAATGTACTCAGGAGCCATATAACCATAAGTACCAACCACATGCCTTGTCAATTGCAGTCCACCCTCCTCCTCATCGTGACCGTCCATGCTTCTTGCCGATCTGAAATTAGCAATCTTGGCTCTCAAATTGGTATCCAAGAGAATGTTACTGGTCTTCAAGTTCTTTGTATGTAAGGAGGAGTGGTATATATGTGAAGATAATTGAGGGTATTAGCAACGTCGAAAGCAATACGAACTCGTTGCTTCCATGTAAGAGTAGCAGAACTTGGTTGCTTGTTAGAGTGAATCCAATCACTGAGAACTCCATTGTCTGCAAAATTCGTATACAAGGTAGGAGTTTCCTTCATGTACACAGAAACCTGAAAGTCTTACAATGTTACTGTGATTGATTTTCTTCAATATATTTATCTCGCTCGAGACATCTCCGTTCATCACCCTAATGGCAGTAGCATCACCTGGAAAATTCCTTGTGTACAGAACCCTTAATTCTATTATCTTCACTGGAACTCCCTGTGGCAATTTGCAAGTCTTTGAATTTGTAGACTGTCATTGATTCAAGAGCATTTCGAAACCCTTGTGAAGCGACAGAAATAGGCAAGGAGGATTTGCTGTTGTCAGAGAATAAAGAGTAATCAGCAGAAGCTGAGATGATCTTTGGTCTCGAACTAGAGACTGATGTGGGCTTCTTAGACCTGCGACGGTAGAAGCAAAATAGAAAAGCTGAGATGCAAACCAGCAGCAGCAAGCCTGCTTCAATCCCAACTCCAATGTATACCCATTTCTTAGAAGAGCTTGATTCGGTCGTCGGAGAGAGTGCCAATGGAGGAGGAGGAGACACGGATTGCTCGATTTTCGTGGGTGGATTTTTAAGAGGAACTAAAATGGGCGTAAAGGAATATATATCCTGCTCTGCGGTCAACTCATTTGCATCAAGAACTCATTGTTCATCGACATTGAAAAGCTTTGCAATTGCTGAAATGCTCTCACCCCAAGTTACCAGATAAACTAGCAAATAGTTAAAACCTGAAGCTTTCTGTTTCGTAGGAGGACACGCACATCTCAATGGGACCAACACATCCAAACCCACGGTCAGTTCCCGAGAATCTACCTTGTTCTGAGCCATCAAAGCCTGGCAAGTGCTGAGTACTTGGTAAGTACTGTTAGCAATCGAGAAGTAAGTTTCCTGGGAATTCTCTATCTTATAGGTTGTGTTGTGCTGGTACTATTGACCGGAACAAGAGCAGTCGATCGGGATAATCACCTGGTCGCCGGTGGGTATGATGGTGACGGTGGTTATGTTGTTGATGAGGGCGATTCGATTGGATGAAGATTTCAACAGATAGCCTGTGCCAACCGGTGAGTTGTGAGTAGGATTTGATCTGAAAGTAAGGTAAGAGTGACAGGATGAATTCGCTCCATTGCAAGCAAATCCTCTGGTAAAGTTGTCATTTCCTTTGTTGTAGCAATCTGACTATTTGTTGTTTACATATGTCTGCTGCCCATGAATGGATATGAACTGAAACAACAGCAGAAGAAACCAGACAGTCAAGAATTTGGACAGAAATACCTCCATAGACGGTTCTGAAACTCGACCTCTCTCAGACTAGAAAAAACGAAGGCAGCAATTGAGTTCCTTTCAGCTTTTATTCTTGTATTCAAACTTCTCTTCAACTGTCGCAGTCCCATATAAATTAGTTCTTATTTTATTGTCGCGTGTTAAATTAAAATATGTAGCAAGGCTTGGCGACGGAGTGGAGGACTGGACATTAGGAAAACAAACCCGTCACTTTTGCTTTTGTCTCATTCTTCCAATCGCGCTTACAGGTTGATAAGAAGATACCGTAACTAATGGGATACGCATTGCGCTTGGGCCTTTTCAATTCATTGATGGACTTGGCCCTAGAATGAAGAACCTCATTAATAACTTGTCTTCGAATTTAGTCTTGTTTTCAAAATGAAATATATTTTAAAAATCAATTAATAAACACTCTAAATATCAAATATTAATATAAAAATATATAAATTTTATTAAAAATTAATATTATCAATCTTTTTAAACTTTAATTTTAAATGAGGGTATAATCACCGCAACATCATTCCAATTATAAATACAATTGATTTTTACTGCTATTAATTTTCCAAGTTCCATTTTTGTTACAAATATTACCAAAATGGCCGATCCACGGATAGCCCCACAAAATGAGATTCACACAAATTCTAAGGCCCATAATGTACAGCACAGGCATTTCCCTAAAAAGCCTCGTGACAACTTTCATGATCATCCCTGTTCTTGCATGCCTTGGGCTTCTAATAACTAAAACCACACTGTCAAATATGCAAAGCGCAGCTCTGTTTTCACCAGTAAAGCCTCCTGTTCGGGTGAAAGCAGTGTACACAACAAATCCGGCCACCGTCGATAATTCCAGTTCCATGGCGACTAATCCTAAATGGGCTCAGAAGACTGTAACTCTTCCTCCACTTCGCAGGGGCTGTCATCTTATTACACCCAAGGTAAAGCTAATCTATTCGAAACCCTAGTTTATTCTCTTCTTATCTTTTCTTTTATTCAATTTGGTTTCTTTGGAATCAGATTGTGAAGGAAATTGGACAAGAGTTATCAGAATTCAAGTGTGGCCTTGCGCATATCTTATGTAAGTGAATTGAATCAGGCTTGTGTAATTAGGATTCTATTCCATAGCGGCAGCAGTAGCTTCAAACATAGCGTTAGTTGTTTCTGTTGATATGTGCTATTCATTGGGTTTTTTATTTTTTCTTGTTTTGTTTGACATTTCAGTGCAACACACAAGTGCTTCTCTTACTATTAATGAGAATTATGACTCTGATGTTCGGGATGATACCGAGACTTTCCTTAACAAAATAGTTCCAGAGGTTGGTTTGGTTTGGTTCGGTTCTCCAATGTTGATATTGTTTTATTTCATTAGTGCTGAATGCATTTCTGTGATGTTTTGACTGGTTCATTTCAGGGGAGGTCTGCTCCTTGGAAGCATACCCTTGAAGGTTAGGAGGAGATTTATCATTTTGGTCCAATTAATAGCTGCAATTTCATGTGCTAATGTTGATATAACTTTTTGCAGGGCCAGATGACATGCCAGCTCATATTAAATCATCAATGCTTGGCTGCCAACTAACGTATGATATCCGTTCTTGTAGTTAGACTTGCTTGTTTGCTTTATGATTTTATTGCCTGATTGCGGTTTCCATGATTTTTTGTGCAGGATTCCAATCACTGATGGAAAGCTAAATATGGGAACTTGGCAGGTGTGTAAGAATTGTTCAGACTTATTTTTTATGTTCAAAGGCAAATTCTCATGTTGACAGTTTATGGATTAAAACAACATCAACATGTTGTGGAAAAGTTTATGCTTACCAATATAGTTTCAATGCCCTGTATATAATGGATTTCCTTGGAGCTTGGATGAAATGAGATCAGTTAAAGCTATTGTGTCTTAATCATAGTGAAGTGATTCTAGTTTGTCAAATAATAATCAGAAAGTTACAGGGAAAATGTTTGTGGAAATGTGACAAAGATAGCAATATGTGGTGGAACGAGTCACCGAGAAAATTTTCATTAGGAATTTCTTAATGAATACTATTTTTCCGCAATCCAAAGTTGAAATTTGGCATAATTTCAACTTCCTAATGTTTTGATGCTCTTCCATGTCCTGTCCCTGGTGCAAATTAAAACATGAAAAATATTTTCTCTAGAAAGATGATTGGTGATTCTAATAAATTGATTGCTAGCAAGTGATGATTTTTGAATTAGTGTTGAGAGCTTAACCGCGTTAACATCTACTAGTGGAAGCTCGATGATTGTTGTGAATCATGGTATCACTGTACTGTGTTACGTTGTCTAGACATTCAATTTATTAAGTTTTACCTTATTGTCTGAGATAGTTAAGATAGTTGCCAAATTCCTTCTTATCTTATTAAGAAAAGTCATCATTTTCCAACTGTTTTCCTACTTACAGTATACAGGAGCAACCTGTACGCTGCCACTTTTGTCAACAGTGCTAATTGCTTGATCTCTCATTAGATACCTGCTTTAAGTTTTACGCAACTTATATACTCAATTGTAACAATAATATTTCCATCTTTTGTGTAATGCCTCAGGGAATATGGCTGTGCGAGCACCGTGATGGACCTACTCCACGCACAGTTGTAGTCACTCTTAATGGCATATGAATTGAGAAGAGATCATTTTATACCGTCTTTTTTTCTATTCTAAAGCCATGTTTATAACGCTTGTGCCGACAGTATTTTGAAATGATTTAAGAGTATGTTTTACTTGTTATTCGGATGTTATTTCAGTTTTATAATATCCTGTGTGAATACATCTGAAAAGCTTTTAAAGGTCAACAGTATTTTTTATTTTTATTTTGCTGTCTGGTAGAAATAGATAAACCCATATATGTTATCACCATAGTTATATCAGTTAATATTTAAACAGAGACAACAATTAACATCTGGAAAATTAAAGGAACTTATGCAAGAGTTATTTATCAGTAGCGCAAACAAATCAACAAATGAATACTGTACAGACAGAAGAATGAACCGAAGAATGTAGCAAGTCATTGTCTGGTTACAGAAATGATTGAAAGCTTGAAAGCATGAGACTTAACGCATCATTACGGCGAACTCTTCGAAGCTGAGTACCCCATCCCCGTTGAGATCAAAAGCTCTGATCATAGCTTTACAATCGTACATAGACCTCGACTCTCCCAGTCTTTTTAGCATTCTCTGGAGACTTGCCGGAGTAATATAACTTGAATCTTCCACTGCATATATTTTAAAAGCATCTCTCAGCTCGTTATTTTTCTCTTCCTCGTTAGGACTGCTACCTTCCATCAGCTTCTGAAACTCATCAAAATCCAATACTCTATGTCCGTTTAAATCAGATGACTGAATAGCTGCTTCTGCATCTTCCATTGAAAGCTCCCAGCCCAACGTCCTTAAGCAGTTCTGCAACTCAGCTGCTGACATGCTCCCATCTCCGTTCTCATCGAAGAAGTCAAACACCTCCTGTAGCTCTCTGATGCTGCTGCTTTCTGCTGCATCATTGGCATCCTTTACTGAGCGCTTGTCTAGTCTTTTTGGAGAGAGCTTTCTGCATAATCTTCCGAAAGATGATCTTTTGGGAGACAATTCAGAACTATGTTGCTGCTTCTGCTCACCCGTTGAATTTGAAGAAAAAACTGTCTCAGATTTCATGATTGAATGAAATTGAACTTCGTAAAATTAGTAATGGATGGAGAGTAAGTGGTGTTGTGGAGGGTATTTATAGTTTACTGAGTGGAAGGAAAAAGAAGATAAGGTCTAATATTCTCTTTGGTTGCAGATAGAATATTAAGAAACACAGCTTTGATCAGGATCTATATAAAGAATACGACTCCATGACAATAATGATGACGATGATGATTGAAAGTTTGTAAGGTTTGTTATCCGTTTGCCAGTAGCATTTGCATTAGCATTGGCAGAGGTGGAAGCAGCTGCGCGTAAGGGAAACTTCCAGCTGGCCGCCGCAGAATTACTTGCAATTTGCTGTTTCAGAAATTTCGACGTCTGTTGCGCAAACTTTACCTCCCTTTTTACCGTGGAACAAGGAATGAAGGAAGTCAAATTGGACGAAAACTTCAAACGCTTAAAAAGAAACGAAGGAAGGATTATCTTTTTATTTATTTTTTGTTTTTTAATTTGTTAATATTTTATTAAAATTACAAAAATATAAAAATAAATTTTTTATTTATTAGAATTATTTTATATTTTAATTTAGGATCAAGTTCTCTTAATTTAACATAGCCTAACCTTTTAATTGAATAATAAATTTTAAGATTATTACTTTTTATCTTTTATTATTTAAACATATTATATATATAATCATTACTTATTATAAATAAAAAGTAATTAAATGTTTAATAAATTAAACTAAATTATCTGAAAATAAATTTTGTCAAACTACAATTATTTTTATGCAAATAATTCAAAAAAATTATTTAATAATTAAATATTAAATAATTTAAAATTTGGTAATAATAAAAATATATTTTTATTTTAAAAATAAATAAATAATATATTAATTTTTATTAAAAAATTGAAGGGTGTAAAAATAGTTGTTTGTAATATTTTTATCATTTAAATAAAATAAACTTCTCCTCAAAAATTAAAATCACAATTTTTCGAGTGGTTTCATTTTGAGGGGATATTTATACTGATTTTGAGTTCCAATTTTTTAGAATATATTTAAATGTAAGAGTTTGGTGTAGTCGAAATTTTATTATGTATTTAATATCACTGTATTGTAATTTCTGTACATAATTTTAATTAATTTAAGATAGGTGTTATATGATTTGCAGAGTATTTCAAAAAAATAAGTGTCTGCCCGTGTACGGTTGGTTAGGAGTTTTTTGTCTTTAAAAAAAAAAAAAAATAACAATTGTTTTGACTAATTCTTTGCATATCCACGCGTCTCTTTTTCACTGTACACGTCGTAAAAAAGGAATTCATGCATATCCGAAGGAATTTCTTCTCCGTGTACGTGTAACTTGAAGTAGAAGTAACGGTCAAAACTGTCATTTAGAAACGCAGTTAGTTTTGTTGGTTTCATTAAAGAAAAAGGATTTATCACTTATCCCCCTAAAGTTTTATTTTATTATTTAAATAATATTTTTTATTAATTTTATTTATATCCTCTAATTTATATCTTAAATATCTATCAGTTATTGCTATAAAATATTATTATTTAAGTGATTTTTATTAATTATTACTTCATTTAATAGTTGTATTTGAAAATTTATTTTTAATAGAGTGTGAATTAAATAAAATTTCTTTTCTAAATAATTTTTATTTTATAAGAAATAATCTGTGAGATTAAATTTTTAAAATAAAATATGAGGCAAAAAAAAAAAAATCTTGTTATTATAAAAGAACTTTAGATTAAATTTTTTAAAGTTAAATATGAGATAAAATATTAAATTCATTTTATTATAAAAGAATTAAATTTGCATTCCTATAATTAATAAAAGATGTGATTTAATCCATAAAAATTTAAACCTTAAAGGTGATTATTGACATGGACATATAAGTAATTTTCTTTATTTAATTAAGGGGTAATGAAAATGCAAATATCAGAAGAGATAAATGATAATCAATAAAATAATGTCATCTGAAGGATAAAACTTGAAATTTAGGAAAAGGCAAGTGACAAATTCCGTTAAAACGCTCAAAATTCAGCATCCTTACATAGTCTTCTAGATGATAGTCAAACGTCAGATATTATTATTAGAATTCGGAGGAGGTCCTGTTGTCTGTTTCACTTTCACGGATTATGTTTGAACTATTGAATTTGACAGGCATTAGTACATAGTGAAACTCTCACGTTTCAAATAAAGAGTTTTTTTCCCGTGTATCGATTTGATTGTTTTGGTCAATAATGTTAGTGATAGACATTTCACACAAATGTTTTGTATAAATAGATATCAAGTGACTATATATTTCTTATATATTTTAAATTGGCATTAGAGTTTTTATTTTTAATATTAGAGTTTTATTAATGAATATATTTAGTGTATTTATTAAGATTTTTATATCTGTTAAGTTATATTTTTTAATATATTAAAATTTATCATTAATTATTATATTAAATAAAGAAATTATTATAAATAATAAATATAAAAATTTTAACAAATATTTTAAGACACTTCTTAATAAAAAAATTGTGACTGCCTATTTTGATGCGAATTTATATTTAAGAAAATTTTAATGTTAAACCATTGATCTAATCAATTTTCTTTTTTATAATTTTGTAAAACCTGTCGTACTTTATACACAAATTTTCTATTAGAAGTCAATGCTAAAAAATATGTATTCTTGACTTCAAATTCTTCTTCTCCTTTGCCCTTTGTTGTGGTTTGTAACTTCCTAAGAGAGTTAATGTGGTCATTTGTCGCAATCCTATTTTGGTTTTATCAACAGCTGCTTTTTCAACCGTGGGAGCCCGCGAGAGGACTCCCTCTGAAAATATTTTTACCCAAATTTTGCATATAAAATTACTATAAAATCCCAACAAATTACTAATTAACTCTAAAAGTATGAAAACCACCGCTAATTTTATTATTTTAATCAATAAGCCTCCTTCCAATTTCGTTTCAGCCTCCCTTACTGCAGGAGCACCTAACAGTTAAACAGTTTAACTGTTGAGATTTTTGTTCCATTCAAAATTTTTTTAGAATAAATAAGAATTAAAAATACCAATCACATAATAAAAAAAATTATGTAAAAAAGCTTTTGAAGGAAAAAATCAAAGAGCAACAAAAAATATTGACTAGGTATAAAATTTTATAACTACACTCTTAGTAATTTTTCTTTCACCAATTCTAATGGACTGAACTATTTCTTCTTAAAATATATCTATTCTACTAATTAATCCCTAATTTCAATAGATCTCATTCTCTTGAAAACGGATATACTTTCAAAAACTTCATTATCTAATAAGTGATCTCAACTTTCTTGTATATAATAAGCAATAACTTATTTTTACTAAGAAAAGTAGTTATTTTTCTTGTGCAAGTTAGACTCCACTTTAACTTACTCTCTAAATAAGAACTCTATTAAAATAAAAAATTATTAATTAAAAATAAATAAAATAGAATCTTTCTTATAATCTGAATACAAATCCTTGTTGAAAAAGGAGTCATATTCCTTTTTCAACAATCTCCGCCCTAACAAAATTTTTAACTTGAGCAATAAACTATGGTAAAATCGACTTTCACTATTATCGCATTCATATAACTCTGTTATCTGTACTTTCATTCATCTACTCCATCAAAATTCACATTTATATAAAGCTTATGGAATCCTCGCTTATGATTTCATGATCCTCATGACAGAGAATCATCATGCTCCACCTCACCTAGATTACATATTATTTAGAATCAAATTCTAATATTTTATTTTGGCATATACCAATCACCCTTACCCTATATTTAGATCCTCAAAAGTCCTAGCAATCATTATAAATTTCATCACACACCTTGCATAAATGAGAAACTATGCCTTATGTGCAAAAATAACATGAATTCACTAGTAATTAATACATTTTTTTACTATAATAATTTAGTGACATGCCATAAGGATGTTTTCTTCATTTATCTCAAATGAGATCACCGTCTTCTATGGAGAAGAGAGGCATACCATTACTAGCAATATTACCAGTATTTTTATTTACTAGTTCCCAACTACTTGTTGAACCTACTCCATGCTTTAGGGTTAATTTGTCCTTCAGTACCACAAATTGCATAATATACCCTTAACTTATATTAGACTCAAGCCAAAATTTATCATTCCAATAAATTTTCTTATATCAAACGTTATGAGGTTGCTAACATGTTTGTAGAGGAATCTATAACCTAACATACAATAAATTAAAATTTTTCTTTAAACATCTCATTATCAACATTTATATAACTAAGTTAAGGTTTGAGTTTGATACCTTCCTAACTTGATGATTTGATGAATTTGAAACTCAAAAACATAAGTTCTCTTCAATAAGCAACATCTTAGCATTTATTCATGGTAGCTGAGTATCACAAGAGATATAGAGAGTTTTTGAAGCTTTTTCTTAAGCTTTTTCATCCATCCTTATCCTTTCTTAAGGAGTATAAATATATACACACACACACATTTTAATTATTAATTAATAAGATATTAGTTTAATAAATATCTATCATTAATTAATAATATTAAATAGATATTAATATCTAATTTTACTTAACAATTAAGTAATGGTCAATAACAATAATGTATCAGGGGTAAAATGGTAAATTTAACTCTTACTAAACTCTTTCATTTAAATTTTATTATTTAACTTTAAAATTGTATTTTTAAATCATATGACAATCTTTATTATTAATATATCTTGTAACTTACATTGAATTACATGATATATATATATATATATATATAAAGGTCTTTTAATTCTTTAAAAATAATAAATATATATAACACTTATATTTCATACTAATCAAAATTTATCATTTCAACAAATTTTTTCCCATTAAATTACTAATTTTACTAGGTTGTCGACGTATTTACTTGCACTAAAACATACCACTTATTAAGATTTTTAGTCCCATAGATTTTTAGTCCCATCTAAAATTTTTTAGAATAAATATGTCAAATAAATAATAACTAAAAATATAGATGAAAAAATACCAATCACAAAAACTCCTATATTAGGGGAAAAAAACCATGGCCACAAACAACAACGACAAAATCTTACTGATAGAATATGTCTACTCTACATATTAATCCCTAATCTCAATAGATCTCATTCTTTTCAAAAACCATCTACTTGATTCCCGTATTTCAAGAGACTTTAGGCTGTATCAGTTAGATCCCATTCTCCTAAAAAGTTAAATACTTGACTCCCCAATACTTTCAGAAACTCAGAGACTCTGAGTTGTCATTACCTTCAGAGATTCTAAGTTGTACCAATTTTTAACAAGTGACCATAGTAGTCAATTTTCTTGTACAAATTAAACTCCATTTTCAATAAGATAAATACTAAAAAAAGTATTTATTCTCTTAATAAAAATTTTACTAAAACAAGAAAATTTCTAATTGTAGAAAAAATAAGATTCTTATAATTAGAATATAAATCTTTATTAAAAAATGAGCCATATTCTAACATTAACTAACTAGTTTAACTAAAAGATGTGGACGAAGCCAATATATATTGGCATAGTTATATCATAGAATTCAGAACAGAAACAACAATTAAAACTCGAAAAGAATTTATGTAAGTAAAATAAACAAATGAATGTTGAATACTGTAATGACGGGAGAATCAACTAAACAATGTAAATCATTTTGCTTGAAAGCCTGAGAATTAGTGCATCATTATGGTGAATTCTTTACAGCTGAGTAACCCATCTCCATTTAAATAGAAAGCTCGGATCACAGCTTTACAATCATCCTCAAACCGCGACTCTCCCAGCATTTTGAGCATCCTCGTTAGACTCGCAGGACTAATATAATTCGAATCTTCCATCACATGCATCTTAAAAGCATCTCTCAACTCGTTATTTTTCTCTTCTTTGTTAGCACTGCTGCCTTCCATCAGCTTCCGAAATTTATCAAAATCCAACACTCCATCTCCGTTTAAATCGGACGATTGAACAGCTGCTTCGGCGTCTTCCATGGAAAGGTCGCAGCCAACGTCTTTAAGCAGCTCTGTAACTCTGCAGCCGATATCCTCTCGCCTCCGTTCTGATCAAAGAATTCGAACACCTTCTGCATCTCACCGCCACTACCGCTACTACTTTCTGACTTTTTTAAAGAGATCTTTCTGCATAATCTTCTGCAATAAGATCTTTTGGGAGGCAATTCAGAGCTATGCCACTGCCTCCCATCTATTGACTTTGAAGACAAAGCTGCCTCAGATTTCATGATTGAAGTCGAATCCGTTAAAAAGTTCTATTAACTTGATCTGTATAACAAAGAGAAACAAAAGTCCAAAAACTTGGTAAATTGGTAATGGATATGGATAGTGATATGTATCTTAAACGCTATTTATAGTTTTGTAGAACGATTCCTAGAAGGTAGAGGAAAAGAAGAGAAGTTCTAATACTAGTTTAATTCCGGAGACGTGGACGATATTGGGAAACACAGCTTCCATCAGGATTTTATAAACAATATGGGAAGTTTGTGATGAGAAGTTTGGAGTATCTGGTATTTGTTGGGCAGCTGCTGCTCCTAAGGGAAAGTTCCCACCGACTGCGGAATTACTCGCAATGTGCTGTTTCAGGAAATTTCAATATTTGCTCCACCAAATTTGCTTCCCTTCTACTACGCTGTAAACGAAAAGATGGCTTTTTTTATTTTATTTTTTTCAGATTTAATAATATTTTATTTAAATAACAAAAAAATTTAAATAAAAAATTATATACACACACACACTACTTACTATTACGAAATATGTAGTAAATAAAATTAAATAATTAAAAAATTAAAAAATAAATATTAAATATTGCTTTTATTGATAACTGAAGAAAATTATAATCTTCACTTATACTAAATTATTATCACCGTTTCATAATTAATTTGAAAATAATTAAAAAAAATTAAAGTAAAAAATTTTTTTTTGAAATATAATTATTTTTATTTGTAATAATAATAAAAGGATAAAAAGATAATTGTGTTAGTTTTGTTAAAGTATTAAAGAATATAAAGTTAATTATAATTTTTGAGATAAAATTAGCAATCACTAAATTTAAAAAAAAAAAAAAAAAAAAACAATAACTAGCCACGGGTTTACGTTAATCTCTTATAAACTCTAAACTCTGACTCAAAAATTTAAAATTAGTACTGAGATACTTTTTTATGATTAATAGGTGTAAATGTTCATGCATATTATCATTCTGGTAACGTCATCAACTTTACCACATGGTTAAGATTTAAAATCACTTGAGCATTATACTTTTAAAGCTGAAATTTCGTCAAAATTTCGTCAACATTACCAACCTTGACACTAAATAGGGTCTTTGATCCTTTGAGTTTAACTTGTCAATAATACTCAGGGGTGTTCCTAGATAGGGTCTGAAAATTTTCTTTCTTAATTTGAGAATTGTTATGTTTCAACTCACTTCTGGCTACTGTAACTTGATATTAACAAAAATGAGAGTGTAGTGGAGGTGATCACATGTCAAGCTCTGTATATGTGCTTTTTTTCATCAAATATTGCAAGCTATTATTGTCCATTAGACTACCTCTTGTGTATTTGTTAGTGAGACAGCGACAACACCAAGTAATAATGGCAATGCAGTCAAATCAGTTGAAGCATGCATGTTACTTTTCTACAGAAGTATCAGTCTATAATTGTAAAACAAGACAACTACTCTTATAAAAGGGAGTCAAACCCAACATAGAAAGGATTGGATTCTACTTCTTTATCTTTAAGAGTTCTTTCAACCAACACACATCTATAGTTCATTATCTCCTTCATTTTCAAAAAACTAATAGTAAACACTTAGACAGTAACTTAGCAAGCACTCTTTAATCTTTGCCTTTCTCTCTTTTTTTTTATTACCCTATCTCATTATTTATGACTGACTTAAATATCAGAGTATTTTTGTTAGGAAATCGGCATCATCCTGAGTCTCTTTGCACTTGTAGGTTTGCAAAAGCAGAAACTATTTTCTCTCTATTGTGTGATGCGTAAAGTTAGCCCAACTGCCTTCATATCAATATAAAGTTAAGGTAAATTTTATGTATCAGTAATAATATTATATTCTTATTATTTTAATAAAATATAATTAAGTTTTAGAGAAGGTAAGAGATAATAATCATATGGTATTTACTTTTAAGTAAAACTATTATATAATATTTAAAAACGGTTAGAATATGTCCACTTTAGATATTAACCCCTAATATCAATAAACCTTATTCTCCTAAGAAACTATCTACTTAACTCTAGTATATCAGAGACTTTACGTTTACAGTTAGACCCTATTTTTTTATTAATGTTGTATACCTTAAAATCATTCTATTATCAGTTTTAAGCATTTTGTGTTAAATTACTATTCATAATATGTATTGTATATATTGATTAATAAAGAAAATATTTCTTATTCATGTGCATATGCTATTTTCTCTTTTTAATCGTACTAATAATAGAGTATACGTATGAATGTTTAGATAATTTAATTATCTAAATTATTTATCAATTGGATATTAATATCGCATAACATATACATTGAATAACTTCGATAAATAGTATAAGATAATACTAGTATGGGTGATATCATAGTCATATTATTAGGATATTATTGTAGATTAACAATTAGATAACTATTTTTTAAATGTGAACAAAGTTATAATGAATCACACTAAAGTATTTCATTAATAATTTGTCATATGATTATATTAGTGTGCAAATTATTCTTTTGACTTGAGACATAATAATTGTTATTTGGTATAAATATACATAATTCATATGATGTATAAATGCAAGACTAATAATATCTTATACACATAAGTCAGTTTGATTATGTATTATTTATATTAAAATGTGAATGATTGTCAACAAAGAATCCGTTAACTCGATATATAGAATTTTGAGATTTTATTGATTCGATTCGAATTTAGTTTCTCATTAAGACATTAGTAAATGGTTAAAATTAAAAAATCTTTATCTAGAGACTAATCAAAGTCATACGAAGAGTTTGCAATGATACAACACATATCTGCATATAATTGAATTTAAGATTTTTAATATTCATGAATCCTGACTTAGTAAAAGGAATTTATCCATATGAAACATACAATTAGATATAACAAGTTTAATAAAAATCTTTTTCATTGTAATTTAACGACTATTGCATAATGTTAGATATTGACTATAGTTATTGAGCATCTGAATGGCTCGAAATAAGTTCGATGAGATCAAATTTGACTGACAGCTAGCACTACAGTGAATTAGAGGTTACAATCAATAATTTATAGTTGTTCTTACTTTAAGAGAGAATAAATATTATCTACAAAAGAGTTAGTACTCTCGAAAATAATATTATGTCGAAAAATGTAAATAATTTAAATAATTTAATAAATCATAAAGTTTTATATATTGACCTAAGAGTAACTTAGAGTAAATTATAATATTTTATTAATATTTAAAGATAAAAATAGAATTAAAATAAGTTTAGTCGTAGTAAATTTGACTAACTTAAGAATATAATTGTTATTAAAGTATTTAATTAGGATAAATTTATTACTTTGTGTTTTTTTATTACAAAATTTATAGGATAAGTTTTAGGACTCATTTGTTTTTAACTAAAAAATTAAAGACATTTAAGTAAATAATATAAATAGTATAAATAAAGGTCAATATTCATTTTTGATAAATTAAGTGATAATTATCAACAATTATTAAAATCAACAAAGCCCTTTCTATATCATACTCGGCCAAGCAAAGAATTAACATAAAGAGTTTTGATTCTTGATGATCTTATACTTTTGATATTAAATCTATTTTCATTGAGTTAAAAGATTAACCTAATTTTAAGTTAATTTGATCAATTTTATGATTAAAATCCTAAAATGTTTGTTTGTGCGTCATAAACCCTAATCACTAGTCATTCACTCAATTAACTTTTCATCTCCAGAGAAATTATTTGTCTACTTGACTCCAGTAATTGCAGAGACTCTAGGCTGTTAGTACTACGCTAGATTATATCCATTTTTAACAAGTGATTATAGTAGTCCATTTTCTTATTTAAGTTAAACTCTATTTTGAAAAAGATTAATACTATAAAGAAAATATTTATTTTCAAAAAAAAAAAAAAATCTAATTTAAAAAAATGCTAACTTTTTTATAATTAGAATATAAATTTTTATTAAAAAAAAAAGAGTCATATTCTAACATTAAATGAGTAGTTTGACTAAAAGATGTGGATGAAGCCAGTATACATTGGCATATTTATATCATGGAATTCAGAACAGAGACAACAATTAAAATCTGGAAAAGAATTTATAAGAGTAAAATAAACAAATGAATGTTGAATACCGTAATGACAGGAGAATCAACTAAAGAAAGCGAGTCTTTCGCTTGAAAGACTGAGAATTAGCGCATCATTGTGGTGAATTCTTCAAAGCTGAGTACACCATCTCCATTCAAATCAAAAGCTCTGATCATAGCTTTACAATCATCCTCAGACCGCGACTCTCCCAGTCTTTTGAGCATCCTCCTCAGACTCGCAGGAGTAATATAGCTCGAATCTTCCATCACATACATCTTAAAAGCATCCCTCAGCTCGTTATTTTTCTCTTCTTCGTTAGCACTGCTACCTTCCATCAGCTTCTGAAATTCATCAAAATCCAGTACTCCGTCTCCGTTTAAATCGGATGACTGAACAGCTGCTTCGGCGTCTTCCATGGAAAGATCCCTGCCCAACGTCTTTAAGCAGCTCTGTAACTCTGCAGCCGATATCCTCCCGTCTCCGTTCTCATCGAAGAATTCGAACACTTTCTGCATCTCACCGCCACTGCTGCTACTACTTTCTGCCTTTCTTGAAGAGATCTTTCTGCATAACCTTCTGGAAGAAGTTCTTTTGGGAGACAATTCAGACCTATGCTGCTGCTTCTCATCCATTGAATTTGAAGAAAAAGATGCCGCAGATTTCATGATTGAAGTTGAAAAATTGTAAGCTGTATAACAAGGAGAAATAGAACGCAGAATTCCAAAAACTTTGTAACTTGGTGATGGATGTTAAGTGTCGTATAGCTGAAGGGTATTTATATTTTTCTAGGTGGATCCCTATAAGAAAGAGGAAAAAAGAGAAGATAAAGTACAATATCTTGTTTAATTCTTGAGATGTGGAAGTTATTGCTTACGTTGCGGATAGAATATTGGGAAAAACGGCTTTGATCAGGATTTTATACGGAGTACGAGAAGCTTGTGACTTTTGTTATCGGTAGGCCAGTCTTACTTTTCAGTACCAGAGGCGGCGGCAGTCGCGCGTGAGGGAAAGTTTATTCTGTGCTGCCCGCGGAATGGCTTGCAATTTGTTGCAAATGAAACATGAAATTACTAAGTGTTTTCTGGGCATTACCAGTAATTTCGACATCTGGTAGACCAACTAGATAAATTGGACGGCCGCTTGGGAAAGGAAAGGATAAGGTAATGTTATTATCAATGTCCTCTCCTAAAATTCAATAATATCTATTGCCTGTATAATTATATTTTTTAATACAATCAAAAATAATTATAAAATAAATAAATAAATAGATAATGACGGTTGTTATTAAGATTAAAAGAGAAAGTAAAAAAATTTGACTCCATTTAATTTTCTTCGTTTTTGGCTTATTTAAGATAACCATAAGTCGATAATGTTAAAAATAAGACTATAATAATAAAAGACCTATGTCAAGTATCATAGATCAATCTCTTATCATTGTTTGTATAATACAACAACCCGTCAAGCAATCTGTTGCATGCAAATTATCTTAATAGTGGATAGACAATGCATTGATTACCTAATAAGTTAACAAGTTTTGCGGTACATGCTAAATTCTTGCAGCCAACACTCATCCCCCTTATTTTCTGAAAAGCTTATGTGGGAAAATTCGTAAAACACAGCAATTATTTTTTAAAAGCGAGCTTGAGTCTTGAAAGGTTAATTCAAAGATTAGAGAATATCTGGGGTTTAGAAGTCATAATCATTACAATTAGGGTTCTAACTTAAAATTAATCAAAATCAATGAAAGATTAGGCTAATTTTTAATAATTGAAACTTGATACAAAGATTCTTGGGTATGATTTAAAAAATTGTAAAATTAATTTTAAGTATTAAAATTAATTTATAAGTGATTGAAAACTTAAAGTTTATTAGAAAATCTAGTTTAATCAAAAGTGTTTTGATTAACAATTAGTAAAATCACAAAAGTGAAATCAAAGACAAAGGCATCAATTAATATAAGAGAATCTATTTTGATTCTCTAAGACTTCAATTAATTGAATTAAAGTGTTGAAGGCATAAACATGATAGTATGTCTTGTAAAAATTTTAAACTACGTTCATTTTAACTCAATATTTAGTACGATATTCAAAGTTAATCTCACCGTATCTAGGTCAATATAATAGGTAAGTTGGTTTTGTGTATCAACAACATGCATATTTATATTTTTAATATAATAAAAGTTAATTGTAAAATAAATAAATATTATTTTAAATTTAATTATTTTATTAAATAATATAAAATAATTATGACAGATGTTATTAAGATCCATGGTGAAAGTAAAAGTTTTTTTTTTTTTTTCGTTATTTAGGTAATATATTGTTAATAATAACCTTGAAAGAAAATAGAAATCTGATTTGTTGTTGTGTTCTGTCATATCGTCATCCAACAAGGAGAAAGCTCTGATACTCGAAGTTTCAATGAGAATTTCACTGCACCAACAAATCTATTTAGTTAAATTCCTAATAATGAAATGAGGGTGAAAAAATTTCAGGCTTTTGTCATCATAATAAGATTATAATTATACTCAGAAAAATGGGATAGACATTTGACAAAAAAAATATATAGTATTATTTTAAAGTTAATATATAGTATTATTATATTTATACTATATTAATATTAGTGATTAGACCAAGGACTCATTTAAAATTTAAAATTAAATATTTACATACTTGATAAAAATAATTTTTTAAAAAAATTTCTAACATATTTTAGAATATGCCAATAAAAAATGATTTTTACTACTATATTTTCATTTTAATATATATCATGAAGAGGCTAAATAATATACAAAACTTTGGGAGGTAAGTTATAATTAATAAAAAATTATTATTTAAACGGCAAAAATCTAAATTTCAAAATGTGATGACTGATAAATTTTTTGAATATATAAAGAATTTTTGAGAAAATAGGTGATAAATGAAAAAAATATATATATATATCATCTTAATTTAAAACCTCAAATATCATGTGAGATAACTGATAATCAAACATTAAATTAAACGTTACTTTTAGAATTTGTAGGTCATGTTATCTCTCTTTCACTTTCACTGATGATGTTTTGAATAATTGAATTTGACGTGCATTAGATCATTTGTACGTAGTGCAACAACTCTCGTGTTTTGGAGAAGGGTTGACTTCACGTGTATCCATTTGAAAATTTTCATTAATAACTTAAGGAATATATTTTATAAAAACACGCAAGTCGCAATTGCTATTTATTATATATTTTTAAAAAAATAAGTAAAAACTTACGTCAGTAGACATATAAGTTCCTTCCTCCTACAATCCCAAATAATCATATTGGCTTTCTTGAGCTCCATCGTTTTTCATCTAGATTATTTTTAAATTTCACATCCCAGGACTCAGTTTATCGTATTTATAAAAATAAATTAAAAGTTTTTTTTCAAAGAGTCGTTTCTTATTTCAGTTTTTCTCAACATTTACAACATAAAGCCAAATCAATTAGACTAATATTTTCTTTGAGAAAATATATTTTTAAGTAAATTACATCTACACTTAAGGAATTAGGAGATTAACACTTTGTAAAAGGATGATACTTATTAAAAAAGTATCAATACATAAAGAATTCTAAAGAGTTGTAAAGAAATGATAATTTAAATTAGATTGACACATCCAAGTCTTAGCACTTAAACATCGGCACACATAATTTATGAGAATTTAAAGAAATTTATAATTCAAAATAGATTTTTATTTTCGAAAAAAATTATTAAAACATTCAAGTTAGAACATTTTAATATCGATAGATGCAGAATTTTTGAGAGTTAAAAAAAATTATAAGTTAAATTAGATTGACACTTTTAATAAAATATCAACAATTTCTATCATAAAAAATTTTCAAGTGCCAAGATAAGATTGATGTTAAATCGATACGAAAGCAATCATATCTATATATTATTTTAGAATTGACAAATGTATTGACATATATAATAAAAATATCGGCATATTTTGAACTTTTCACTGTATTGTTAACTTCTAAAAGAATTAAACATAAGAGTTAAATGCATTAAAGAAAGTCATTAGAAGAAACAAATAGCAATTTTCGTCAATTTAAAAAAATAAAAAATAAAAAAAAAAAGATTCACCAGTGATCATCTAGTACAACAACAAGAAGACAAGCAAAGTAAATTTTCATATTGATTGTGTAAAAAAATAAAGATCACCTATAAGCCTATTGTACTATCGGCTCTTGTAAAAGAAACAAACAGAAAACTACTTTCAGATTTGATTTATGGGTTAATCTTCACCTACTATAAAAGAAGATACTCTGTATTACAATTCAGTTGTAGAAAGGAAGTATCGTAAGGTTGGCCTTTATTATATAAGAAAGACGTGTATCGAGTCTCACTTGACCCATAACAAAAAAATATAGTAAAACTTAATATGGAGTAAAATCAAGAGAATGAATGTAGGCAATATTTGCCAAACAACCATAAATCTCTATTTGCAATATTTTCTCTCTACCCTTCTTAATTTATTGTATTGTATTTATATTTCTTTGTGGTTGTTGATTTATAATTAATTCTTTATTTACTTCATATAATAACTAAAATCTTATATAGTATCTGAAAATCACTCTTTATGTTAACATATCATACCCAATTCAACCCCTTTACACCCCTTTTGTGTCAGCCATCTAGGACAACATTTTCTTATAATTCGAATACAAATCCCAATTGACAAAGGAGTCATATTCCTTTCTCAACAATCTCCACCTTAATAAGATTTTCAACTTAAGCGATGAATCATGATGAAATCAACTTTCACCATTGTTGCATTCATATAACTCTATAGTCTCTACTTCCATTGAACTACTCCATCAAGATATACATTTATTTAGAGCTTATAGAATCCTCTCTTCTCTTACGATTTCATGATTCTCATGACAGAGAACAATCATGCTCCACCTCATACAAATTACATATTATTTAGAATCAAATTCTAAAGTTTTATTTAAACACTTGCAATCACCCTTACTCTATATTTAGCTCCTTGAAAGTCCTAACGATCATTATAAATTTCACTACACACCTTGTATTATGACTTGTGTGAAAAAATTAACATGTATTTGCCAATAGTTAATACACTTTCCACTAGGATAATTTAGTGACATGGCGTATAAATGTCTTCTTCGTTAATCAAAAATGAGATTATCCTCTTTTATGGAAAAGAGAGATATACCACCACTAGCGATATTACCAATATCTCTATTTATTGGTTTGCACCTACTTATCAAACCTACTCCATTCTTTAGGGATAATTTGTTCTTCAATACCATAAATTGAATAATATACCCTTGACTTATATTAGACGCAAACCAAAATTTATCATTCTAACATATTTTTTTACATCAAACTTTACTAATTTGCTGACATATTTGTATAGGAATCTATGGCTTAACATGCAACAAATTTAAATTTTTCTTCAAGCATCTTGTGCTTTAATTTATATATATCAACATATGTATAAAAAAAAAATTTAGGACTTGAGTTTGTTACCACCGTAGCTTGATGATTTAATAAATTGGAAACTCGAAAACATGAGTTCTCTTCAATTAGCACTGTCCTTAACATTTCTTCATGTTAACCGAATATCACTAGAGAGAGTTTTTGAAGCTTTTTCTTAAGCTTTAATTTATATATATCAACATATATATATATAAAAATAAGTTAGAACTTGAGTTTGTTACCTCCTTAAATTAATGATTTGATGAATTTGAAACTCAAAAACATAAGTTCTCTTCAATTAGCACCATCTTTAGCATATCTTCATGGTAGTCAAATATCACTAGAGAGAGTTTTTGAAGCTTTTTCATCCATCGTTATCCTACACGCACACATATATATATCATTTTACTTAATAATTAAGTAATGATGAATGACACTAATGTTTCACAAATAAAATGATAAAATTTTATTTCAAACTAAACTCTTTACCATTTAACTTTAAAATGCTATTTTCAAGTCACTTATAGATTACCAAATTATCATGTAATTTACATTAAATTACATAAAAATATATATATAAATTCTTTAACTCTTTAAAAAATAATAAATATATATCACTTATATTAGACACAAACAGAAATTAATCATTCTCACAAATTTTTTTACATCAAACTTTATTAGGTTGCTGACATATTCACTTGTACCAGAACTTATCTCGAATTCCACTTATTAATACTTTTAGTCTCATCGAAAATTTTTTAGAACAAATATGTCGGATAAATAATAACTAAAAGTATAGATGAAAAAAATACAATCACAAAAACTATACCATAGAAAAAAGCCATGGCCGTCAAGACGGACGAAAAAAATTCCTGTTACAATATGTCTACTTCATATATTAGGCCCCAATCTCAATAGATCCCACTCTTCTAAGAAACTATCTACTTGACTGCAGTATTTCATAAACTAGGTTGTACCAGTTTTTAACAAGTGATCATAATAGTCAATTTTCTTATACAAGTTAAACTCCACTCTAAATAAAATAAATACTAAAAGAAAATATTTATTCTTTAAACAAAAATTCTACTAAAAAAAAAAAAAAAACCTTCTAATTACAAAATAAATAAAATAATAACTTTTTTATAATAAATCCCTTTTGAAAAATGAGTCATAACATTAACTAATTAGTTTTACTAAAAGATGTGGATGAAGCCAATATATATTGGCATAGTTATATCATGGAATTCAGAATAGAGACAACAATTAAAATCTCAAAAAGAATTTATGTGAGTAAAATAAACAAATGAATGTTGAATACTGTAATGACAAGAGAATCAACTAAAGAACGTAAATCTTTTTGCTCGAAAGCCTGAGAATTAGCATATCATTATGGCGAATTCTTCAAAGCTGAGTACCCCATCTCCGTTTAAATCAAAAGCTCTGATCATAGCATTACAATTATCGTCAGACCGCGACTCTCCCAGCCTTTTGAGCATCCTTAACAGACTGGCAGGAGTAATATAACTCAATTCTTCCATCGCATACAACTTTAAAGCATCTCTCAGCCCTTTATTCTTCTCTTCTTCGTTAGCACTGCTGCCTTCCATCAGCTTCTGAAATTCATCAAAATCCAATACTCCGTCTCCGTTTAAATCGGATGACTAAACAGCTGCTTCGGCATTTTCCATGGAAAGATCCCCGCCCAACCTCTTTAAGCAGCTCTGTAACTCTGCAGCCGATATCCTCCCGTCTCCTTTCTCATCGAAGAATTCAAACAGCTTCTAACTTTCACCGCCACTACTGCTACTACTTTCTGCCTTTTTTGAAGAGATCTCTCTGCATAATCTTCTGGAAGAAGATCTTTTGGTAGACAATTGAGAGCTATGCCGCTGCTTCTCATCTATTGAATTTGAAGACAAAGCCGCCTCAGATTTCATGATTGAAGTCGAATACGTTAAAAAGTTCTATTGACTTGATCTGAATAAAAAATAGAAATGACAGTCCAAAAACTTTGTAAATTAGTAATGGATATGGAGAGTGATATGTATCTTGAACGCTATTTACAGTTTTGTAGGCCAATTCCTAGAAGGTGGAGGAAAAGAAGATAAGTTCTAATACCGTTTTAATTCCGGAGATGTGGACGTTATTGATAATGGGAAACACAGCTTTCATCAAGATTTTATAAACAATATGGGAAGTTTGTGATGAGAAGTCTGGAGTGTTTGGTTTTTGTTGGGCAGCCTCTCCGCATAAGGGAAAGTTCCTACGGACTGCGGAATTACTTGCAATATGCTGTTTCCCAAAATTTCAATATTTGCACGACCAAATTTGCTTCCTTCTACTACATTGTAAAAGAAAGGAGTCTTGCTTTTTTCCCCTCAAAAGATTTAATAATATTTTATTTAAATAATTGTGTTAGGCTTGTTAAAGTATTAAAAGATATAAAGTTAATTATAATTGTTAGGTCAAATGGGTCTCTTATAGACTCTGACTCAAAAATCGAGGAGGAGAATACGATACTTTTTATGGTTTATGGGAGATAAAACGCTTATCTTTGTCATCACCTTAAAAACATCATCTTCTTCGTCATATGGTTAGAAATTGAAGCCACTTAAACATAATGCTTTCACCGTGGGAGCCTTATCAACGTCACCAAACTTGACTCTGAATCAGATGCATCGCTGTAGCCACTTGAGGCAATGTTGTCAACAATATCTAGGAATGTTCTTGGTCTCGAAATTTTTCTTCCTAAGTTAGAAATTGTTATGTTTCAACTCACTTTCAATTACTGTAATCCGATACTGCGAAAAATTAGAGTTCAATAGAGATAATCATATGTTAAGTTCTGTATATATGCTTTTTTCTCAAATTTCACAAGCTATTATCTATTATACTATCTTTATATGTGTATTAGTAAAATAGTGATATCACCAAATAATGATGACAGTGGAGTCAAATTAGTTGAGACTTATACACCACCTTCTTGCAAAAATATTAACTCCTTCCATTCTCCTATATTTACATGGGTGTATTTAGTAGATACGGTAACTATTCTTATAAAAGTGAGTCAAATCTGAGATTGAAAGGATTAGCTTTTACTTATCTTCAAAATTCTTTTAACCAACACATATTTATAGTTCATCGTCTCCTTCATTTTCAAAAATCAACCATAAACACTTAGGAAGCAATTCAATAAATACTCCCTAGTCTTTACTTTTCTCTCTTTTTTTTTTTTTATTTTTTTGTCTCGTTGCTCATAATTGATTTAAGTATTAAAATTTTTTTATCAAAAAATTGGCATCACTCTCAATCACTTTGTACTTGCAAGTCTATGAAAGCAAGAGCTGTTCTTTATTGTGTAGTGCTCAAAGTTAGCCTAATTACCTTTATATCAGTATAAGATTAAGGTAATTTTTTTATATCAATAATAATATTATATTTTTATTATTTAAATAAAATATTAATAATTTTTAAAAGAGGCAAGAGATAATAATTATATAATATTTACTTTTTAGTTAAACTATTATTCAATTTAATAAATATCGATTAAAATTTTACACAAAGTCAATATTTATGAAATTTTTTTAATCAAAATAGTTCATTTACGTAGAGTTGAATAAATACAATTAAAAATTAATTAATTAATAAACATAATGCATTTAAAAGGGAAATAGAAGATAATTATATAAAAATTGTATTTTGTATTTTCTGTCATCGTGACGTCACAGGATTGGTTATAAAATTTCGTCTCACGTCATTGACTTCGTCCACGTGTTTTTTTCTTGTCTTTACACGTCATAAAATTATTTATGCATATCCTGAGAAATTGAAGGAAGAAGTCATGGTCAACACCGTGTCCGGAAACTATGTAGCGCTGAAAGGCATATTGGTCTCAATTCAAACAACCAATTTATCAATTACCTTCGTTATAAAATTTTCATTGTGATTTCATTATTTAAATAATATATATATATTTTTTAATTATGACTTAGCTCTCTGGCTTTACCTAGCCCCAACAAAATGAGTACATATTACTTATACATACTAGATATTTATCAATTATTATTCTAAAAATTTTAAATTTTGTTATTTAAATAATTTTTTATTAATTATTGTTTACTTCCCTTCAAAGTTTGCATAACACTCTCATATTCTAAGACACCATTAATTATTTTCATTTAATTTTTCTTAATATATGCTTCTCAAGCATGCTAAAAAATTAAAAATTTAAAATATTAAATATTTTATTTAATATATAATAATAAACAAGTAATTAGCTTATTAGTAATATTCCTGCATTATTGATATACTAATTTTAAAATATAATATATTTTAAAATTTTTTAGCAAATACACTATTTTTCTAAAAATATAAAAATTATTTTGAAAAGCAACACACTCAATTTACACTAAATTCAAACACAACTTTTTATATAAGTTATCAAGCAAATAAAAATTTAAAGATTAAAATAGTATTTCTCTTTCAGTAAAAATTAAAAAAATTATCTTTAAAATGTTTATTTGTTTAATAATTTTATCTAAAAATTTATTTTTAATCGAGTTTGAATTAAATAAATTTATTTTTTAATAAATTTTTTTATAAAAACTAAGCTATTTAGTTAAATTCCGTACAATGAAATGAGGGTGAAAAAAAATCAGTTTTTTGTCTTCATAATAAGATTATAATTATACTCTTAAAAATGGGATAGATATTGATAAAAAATACATATTATATTTTCAAATTAATATATAGTATTTATTATATTTATAATATATTAATATTAGTTATTAGACCGAGGACTCATATGAAATTCAAAATTAAAGTTTTCATATTAGATAAAAAATAATTTTTTAAAAAAGTTTCTAATATATTTTAGAATATGCCAATAAATAATGATTTTTACTGCTATAATTTCATTTTAATATATATGAAGAGGCTAAATAATATATAAAATTTTGGGAGGTAAGTTATAATTAATAAAAAAATATTATTTAAGTTACAAAAATCTAAATTTCAAATGTGATGACTGATAAATTTTTGAGAAAATAGGTGATAGTTATAGTTATATATATATATATATATATATATATATATATATATATATATATATATATATATTCTAAGTTTAAA
>JAWDEX010000003.1:258704-283658 GCA_035221805.1 Trichilia hirta | reverse complement strand
TTTCCAATTGGATTAGAAGAGCAGATTAAGAAATGGGATGCTGATAAAATAAGGAAATTTCATGAACGTTGGTACTTCCCTGCTAATGCAACCCTATACGTTGTCGGGGATATTGATAATGTTTCAAAGACAATTGATCAGATTGAGGTGTGTCACAAATTAGTCAAATGTTATTATGTAACTTGTGTGAGTCCATGGAGATTCTGAATTTATTTGTGGATTAAGTATGTTGACTGTGATTTATTGCTTCCTCACAGGCTGTCTTTGGACAAGCTGGAAATGAAAATGAGACAGCTTCTGCACCTACTCCTTCTCCTACTCATACCCCTAGCACGTTTGGTGCAATGGCCAGTTTCCTTGTTCCTAAGCTCCCAGTTGGCATGCCTGGAAATTTATCTCATGAAAGGTCACCAAATTCAGCAGATCAATCTAAAATCATTAGAAGGGAAAGACATGCAGTTCGTCCTCCTGTGGAGCATAATTGGTCTCTTCCCAGAAGAAGTACTGATTTGAAACCCCCACAGATTTTCCAACATGAGCTTCTTCAAAATTTTTCTATTAACATGTTCTGCAAGGTCAGAGTTCTGAAGACTTGTGTTCTACTTTAATTTTGTCATGTTGTAGTTATGCTGTTTTTTTCTTTTCACCGGCTCTTTAGAGAGAGAGAAGCATCACAGAAATTATTGCTCTTGAAAGAAATTTTTACGCGGAAGAGTGAGGGATAGTAAATTCTAACGACAATAGGAAAGTTAAAAGCAAACTGTGGATCTGAGACAATGATTACTATGAAAATTTCATATTTCTCTTTAGAATCTAATTTGGCATAGGTAGGTGCTTATGGTGGTTTGCAAAACTTTTTCATTTCATATGCTCACTGTTACCATCAATGATTTTGTTGGTGGCAGTAATGATTTTAGGCTTTTTAAATTACAGCTACCGGGAATGTGATATTTGCACGTCCCTTTTTATTGTATAAGAAACTATGGTTTGATTTTAGGGGGATATGAGATTGCACAGTCCTCTTTATTTATAAGAAACTATGGTTTTATTTTCGGTTTTTTAATTTTCAATAAGTTGTTTGTTTTGAAATTTGCTGCAGATTCCCGTGAATAAGGTTCGAACATATGCTGACCTGCGAAATGTTTTGATGAAGAGAATATTTCTGTCTGCTTTACATTTTCGAATCAATACAAGATACAAGGTGTGTTCGATTTATGTAAATAAATTTCAGAATGACTCTGAATAATGGACTTGCAAGCTCAGTTTATCCTCAATACGTCTGAGTTTTGTTTTGCTTGTAAATATTTTCCTAGTTGTTCAAGTGAAGAAACTGTTCTAAACTATCAGTATGTAATGATTATTCAAAAGTTTAAATAGGTTGATTATTCATTGTAAGCATCGTTCATTAGTGCTGTAGAAATAAATAGTATAAATAATAAAGGTGAAATGGGTAGTACAAAAAATAAGGAGCTGTGTCTCCTGGATAATGTGTGTGGTTTTAATTGATTGCACTGATATCTATCCAACGTGTCACTAGTATTAAGAGTATCAGCAGTTGATATGATCAATATACTTTGAGATCCTACCTTAGAGAAGTACAGCTGAAAAAATTACTCTACAAGCCAAATATTTGGAACTTCCTCATACAGAAAGATAGTGTAAATTGAATTATTGATTATAATGTGGTATGTTTGTCTTGTAATGTAAGTCCATATTCTGTAGCACTTTAGGAGTGTAGCTAATTCACAAAATTTTCAGAGTTCAAATCCGCCGTTCACCTCTGTTGAAATGGATCATAGTGATTCTGGAAGGGAAGGATGCACAGTCACAACCCTCACTGTAACTGCAGAACCCAAGAATTGGCAAAGTGCGATTAGAGTTGCTGTTCAAGAGGTTAACACTTTCTGATATTTATTCTTTTACTGATTCTGAAATTCGTTTTCACAATTTCTTTGGGTTAATTATGCAATGCTGTAAGTGAACAAGTGTAAGGAGAAAATTTATGATCAATTTCCTTAGCAGGCAGGTGTGCTTTTTGTACAATTTCAGACATAGGAGAGTAGTGAAGTTAATTTTCGTTTTCTGTGTCTATTTTACTGTTATATAAAATATTCTCTTTGGTTCAGGTTCGAAGGCTTAAAGAATTTGGTGTCACCAATGGTGAATTAACGCGCTACATGGATGCACTATTAAAAGATAGTGAACACCTTGCTGCTATGATTGATAATGTGGCATCTGTTGATAATTTGGATTTCATTATGGAGAGCGATGCCCTAGGCCATGTAGTGATGGATCAGAGACAAGGACATGCAAGGCTGGTCGCTGTTGCTGGAACAATTACTCTTGAAGAAGTGAGTTTTACTATTATCGATGAGCCTGACTATGAGCAGTTCCCTTTATCATCACTTTAAGCCTATGAACATAGAATTAGCATTTCAGCTATCAACTTAACTGTCAGATATGTACTTATCGTTTGGTTACAACCTTGTGCTAGTTGCATTCTGTGAATCTAGGTTATGAGTACTAGAATAAAGCATTAGTTTTTGCATGTCTCTTTGCATGGTTTATTAATTGCTCGAAGGGTTTTTTTCGAAATTATCATTTTTTTTTATTGTCACTTTTCTGTTGCACATCTGCTCATAAGGCAAATGAAGGAAAGAAGCTAAATAAATTTTTCTTGAACAAATTTCATTTTCTATTTAAATGTTTACCTTCTGTGTTGGAGGTGTCTTGAAACCATCATGCTGACACGTGAGTACTAATGTCCATAGCTTATTAAGTCATCTTCATTCTCATTCATGTGGTACTTTGGCCATTGCATTCTATATTTTCACTATCAAACTTTCTCACCATTATTTCTTGTCATCTTAACTCATTGGTGGTGTAGGTTAACTCCATTGGTGCCAAGGTATTAGAATTTATCTCTGACTTTGGAAGACCTTCTGCACCTGTTCCTGCAGCAATTGTTGCATGTGTTCCAAAGAAAGTTCACATCGATGGAATTGGTGAAACTGAATTCAAGATATCCTCAAATGAGATTATAGATGCCATGAAATCAGGAATGAATGAGCCTATTGAGGCTGAGCCAGAGGTGATGACCCTTAGGAACTTTACTTGACTAAACTTTGAAATCCTTTTGAATTGTTAATTTATGAGAAAGTAATATTTGAAATTTGTTGTTGAGTTAATGTCATTGCTTGTTTTTCCAGCTTGAGGTTCCAAAAGAATTAATATCTCTTTCAGAGTTAGAGCAGTTAAAGTCGCAATGCAGACCATCCTTTATTCCTTCAGGTCCTGAATTAAATGTCACAAAAGTGCATGACAAGGAAACTGGGATTACTCAACTTCGTCTTTCCAATGGAATTCCTATTAATTATAAGGTTTATTAATGTTTCTTTCCACAAAATTTTCTCCGCTAAATGGTTGAACTTGGGTAATTTTACAGGTATACATGTAACTTAAGATATTTTTAGTGGATGGAAATGTTATAGTAAGCACATAAGTTGTCGAGGAACATTTATGTTTTGTGTTGATGCTTTTCCTTGAGAGTTATCCATGCTTCTCTTCTTTCACTTCTCGTTATCGTGAGGTATCTATTATTAAGTTGGTATTCTTTGTTGCATTGAGATTAGAAAGATGACTCTGATACACAGCTCAATTATTCTGTCGTGTTCATATGGATGGGTCATGTAAATGTGTAATTGCTTGTATCTTTACTATTTATACCCTCGTTATGTTTCAGATTTCTAAAAGTGAAGCTCAAGGAGGTGTTATGCGGCTTATAGTTGGTGGTGGGCGAGCAGCTGAAAGCTCAGAGTCAAGAGGGGCTGTTGTTGTGGGTGTTCGAACTCTCAGTGAGGGTGGTCGTGTGGGCAAGTTTTCGAGGGAACAGGTAAAAGGAGCTTTATTATGTTCATATCTTCTTTCTTTTTTTCTTTCTTATTTGTAAGATTATGGCATAGCTTTATTTTGTTAGGTGGAGGCAAGAACTGGTTGATTTATGTTGAAGTAGATATTAGGATTTGTGGGATTTTCTTGTAAAATTACACTTTGAAGAAAAACGTAAAGCTAGAGTACGGAAACTAGCTGCAAGATGTAGTTGAGAGTTCATTTCCATAATAGAACCATATTTCTCATTCCTTGTGACTTGGAAGCTGGATTGAGTTATAGAAAAGTTAGTCAAACGTTTAATTTCATGTTTTAGTTGTTACTTAACATAATTAATCCCTTAGTCCTTTGCTCTGATTGTTTTAATTACTATCCTATAATGTAATCTGGTGATACAAATGCTTCTTGGAGGGATCAATTCTCCATCCACCCGGTATGCTACTTGCCTCATATATGGTCTAATTTGCTTCTGCAGGTAGAACTTTTTTGTGTAAATCACCTAATAAATTGCTCTTTGGAGTCCACTGAAGAATTTATTGCTATGGAATTCCGTTTTACTCTAAGAGACAATGGAATGCGTGCAGTTTTCCAGTTACTACATATGGTGCTTGAGGTAGTTCTGGTTCCCTATGTGAAACATAATCTTTGTGCTGCAAATGTGTCTTTCTTTTGGCGCTGTGTACCCACAGCAGAGGAATCATTTTAGCATAAATATCTGTACTTTATTATGATACAGTAATTCATTCCATTTGATCAGTCACGTCCTAGTGTTTGATGACTTGCAGCACAGTGTCTGGCTGGATGATGCATTTGACAGAGCAAGACAATTGTATCTGTCATATTATCGGTCCATTCCCAAAAGCTTGGAACGCTTGACTGCTCACAAACTCATGTTGGCAATGTTGAATGGAGACGAGCGATTTGTAGAACCTACGCCAAAATCATTGCAAAATTTAACTTTGAAGTCTGTAAAAGATGCAGTGATGAATCAGTTTGTGGGTAATAACATGGAGGTAGGCAGTTATCCATTCTTTAAATCTTTTTTGTGGAAATTGCTTCTGGACATGATATTTCTTATCATTTAAGTGTGCTGATTCCTCAGGTAAGCATTGTTGGGGACTTCTCGGAAGAGGAAATAGAATCTTGTATTCTTGACTATCTAGGCACTGTTAGAGCAACAAGTGAATCAAACGAGCACAAATTTAGTCCCATCTTATTTCGACCATACTCATCTGACTTGCAATACCAAGAAGTAAGAATCAGTCTAAACTTTATTATTGCTTGTCATTTCATATTTTTTGGGAGCACAAACTTGGAACCCATATGAAGTATGGTGTTCAAACATGTAGCCAAGTTTAGTTTCTTCTTAGAAGTTTAAATCCGAATTGAGTATAAATTTCTTCTCAAAACCATATGAGCAGGCATTTATTTGCTTTTAACAGGTATTCTTGAAGGACACAGATGAAAGAGCATGTGCCTACCTGGCAGGTCCTGCTCCAAATCGCTGGGGTTTTACTGCTGATGGCAGGGATCTTTTCGAGTCAATTAGTGATACCTCAACTACCTTTGGTAAGGTTATGAAGAAAATAGAAGACAATATTGTCTTAATGGGACTCTTCAAGTGTTCTCCATTGTCTTTCTGGAAGTCCCATTTGGAACTGTTTTTTGGATGTCAAAAGTTTTATGTGAAAATATCAAGTCAGATGATATTGAGTAATTGCTTAATGAATTCCTCTTGGTGTATCAGATATGAACTTGAAGATAGTATGCGGTGTATAGTGAACTCTGTTATTTTAGTTTAGCACAGTGAAGCTATTAAAGATTAGATGCTTTGGTTATTGACGTTCACACATTAATTGCATAAATATTTTTATTTGATGTTATTCTACTTTTTGTAGTTTCTGGAGTTTTAGGAGCTTCTATTTTGATATGATGAATCCATGCAATGCTTATGCAGAGAAACAACCAAAATCTGAGGACCCACTTATGGAAGGGAAGGATGCTGATCCTTCTCAACAAAGAAAACTTCGCAGTCATCCACTTTTCTTTGGGATTACAATGGGCCTGCTGGCTGAGATCATAAATTCTAGGTAAGTCTTCCAGTAGTACTGCACATATCCGGCAGACAGTGCAGAACTGATGCAAACATCGTGTTCATGCTGTTGCATTATCCTTTATCAATACTCACCAGTATAAGCAAGGCTGCAGGTTGTAGATTGTTTCTAGTTGGTGCGCTTAGATATTTTTTGTCAACATAAATAATTGCTATTAGTTATTCCATAGGAATAAATAATAGTGATGATGATTACAGAATCGTTGGAGAGTTTCAGAGTTTGTATAATGCACATAAAATTTTCTTTGTTTTGTAGGCTTTTTACAACAGTCCGGGATTCTCTTGGATTAACTTATGATGTATCATTTGAATTAAACCTGTTTGATAGACTTAAACTTGGATGGTATGTGATTTCTGTAACATCAACTCCAGGCAAGGTGAGAGGCCAATTTCCAATCATCTGCTTTTGATGCTCTTCTGTAATCTTTGACTTGATCACAAGCTCTGGATCTATTTCCCATCCAGGTTCATAAAGCTGTCGATGCATGCAAGAATGTTCTTAGAGGTTTGCATAGCAACAGGATTGTCCAAAGGGAGTTGGACAGGGTTAGTCGTTGCACATATATCCGAATTCCCTTTAATTTTTCCCTTTTTTGTGGGTAAAATATAGGAGAGTTAATATAATGTGTGTTACGGTCCACAGGCCAAGCGAACCCTTCTCATGAGACATGAAGCTGAAATTAAGTCAAATGCGTATTGGCTTGGATTGTTGGCTCACCTCCAAACCTCTTCTGTTCCAAGGAAGGTAAGTTGGAAATCTCTGTCAAAAGTTCATAGTGAAATAAATATTTGACTTATTACATCCTGTTACGATAACCTTATATGCTCAAGTTTTTTTAGATATATTCATATTTGTGTGGTTGTGGTGGTCAGGATATATCATGCATTAAAGATCTTACTTCACTGTATGAAGCTGCTTCTATTGAGGACATATACCTTGCCTATGAGCAGTTGAGAGTTGATGAGGATTCTTTATATTCATGTGTTGGGATTGCTGGGGCTCAGGCCGGTGATAAAGAGTCTGGTAAAGACATGTCTTCTGATTTTCTCCATACCTCCTGCGTGTAGATAATTTGATTGAATTGCTTCTGCTTGTCGTGTCTCATTTACTGTATATTTCTTGATAGTCGGTGATGCCTAACTATGCAGCCAGTTTGAAATCTTTGAAAACTGCCATAGATATTCTCAAACTGTCTATAAGCATTTGTCAATTCTTGGATTTGATTTATTATGAAATAATGAACCATGTCACTGGAGGCATCTGGACATGAAATATCTCTTTCCTTTACTGTCAAAAGAATAAAAATGGCAAATGTACTCTTCGTTTTGTTGCCATCAGATCTGTCCATGAATTTGCTACGTGACATAGGAACATTAGATAAAGTTCCCTTTTTTAAGTATGGTTTGATGAGACTTTCCTTCTCAATTCCATGAGGTTTATAATTTGCAGCTTCTGTAGAGGAAGAAACTGATGAAGGCTATCCTGGAGTTATTCCTGTGGGCCGTGGCTTGTCTACAATGACGCGGCCAACAATATGACTTTGCTAGATCATACTATTTTGTTCTTCAATGGTCAGAAGATGTTGTACATTAGATGGTATGTCCCTTACCATAGCATAAAGTGTGTGGAATGCAATTTTATTAGTGTGTCTTGCTTCCTTCTAACTTCAAGTGGGATTGAAAATTCGAAATAATAGCAGTGACATGCCTCGAAAAGCCTATCTTGGATAAAGTTGGACAAAAAGACACATTGCAGGAAAATTTTATCTACTTTCCATGATGGTGGTGGGTTTTATTTGGTTTAATTGACTGAATCTTTATTGTTCAAGTGGCATTTGGATCAAATTTCCCTTACACCGTTGGCATGGAGAATGGTGTTTGTTTTGATTGTTATAGTTGCTATTGAGCTGCCTTTGTTATTATTTTCTTGGTGTCTTGGTAATAACATGTGAATTCGTTTCTGCATTTTTTCAGGTGAAATGGCACCAAAGCTCGCCTGGTTTGACGGGAACAAGGCATCAGTTCCCGAATTCATAATACAAAAACAAAGTATATGGAGCTGTTAGGCCAATTTCACCTCGGACATGCAGCACAAACCAAACAGCCTTAAGCTGTTGATCCTAGATTTGCAAGTGTTTGAGTTGTGGTTTTCACATCATCAATCAATGAAAAACCAAACTGATGGTGTTTGGATTACATGCGGTAGCCAAGCCCAATTCATTAGATACGACTATACGACGCATGGAATTATTGGAAATTAAAATTTTTACATTGCAAATTGTTTAATTGTATATTAACTTTTTGGCATACGATAATTTATAGTGGCATGGTCTACTCAACTTAAGAGCGCACCCCAGGAAGAAAAATATTTACCCCGTATGATTCTTAAAAATGACAAATATTCCCTTGACAAAATATTTGTAGTAAAATTCTTCTATAGTTTGCTGTCAGTGATAAATATCTTTACCATTTAATTGTTAGCTAACGAAATATATGTGACAAAATCATACATAGTTACCAGTTGGTTGCATCAAGTAAATGTTAATTTTGGGCTTTTCCTTTCTGCTATTATATTGCTGGGTGGGGTACATCCGGGTCTTCTCGCCTGACTGAATAAAATTGTTTTAGAATTTTTAAATTTGGTATCCAATTGGTCCGAGGAAAATGTAAGACATATATCGGGTTAAACTGTATAAGACAAGAATCTAACAGAACAGAAATTTGGACATTATAGTACGATTTTATAGAACTCCACCATACGTTTTTTAAAATTTAGAAATAGAAGGCATATTATTCATACGGATCTAGTAGTATTCATACTAACAATATCTTTTATATTTTATATATCGATTAAAATTAAATTGGAGTAATCAATCTGATTCGATTCTTTCAATCTCAAATTTTTTGGCCAAATCCCATTTTAAATAATATTCGAGAAATGATAGCTTTCTTTTATTATTTTTATTTCATCCTTCTATTGAAGTTGTAATGCAAGGGGTTTGATTTCTAATCCCATAGCTGCATTAGCATGCTTCCTGGAAGTCATTTACTGCCGCAGCGCTAGTTTCTTCTTCTTCTTTTTTAAAATAATTTATATAAATAGAACCGTCTGAGAAAATTATATAAATAATTTCTCTATGTAATTTGGTATTAGCTATCATTCTTATTATTTTAACCTTTTTACCTAGCTATACTTCTCTCTCTCTCTTTCTCACTTAGTTTCAAGCTCCTTGAAGATTCATCATCATCAGTTTGATTATGGAAACCGTAGGAAATTCCCTTCAAACAGCAGCAACCGACGACGACAAGAAGAAAAAAATCTATTACTTCGACCAGAACTTGAAACGGTAAAGGACACCCAAAGAAACCTCAGAGAGTAAGAATTACTCATCCTCTACTAGCTCATTACGAATTAATTCAAAAAATAAAATTATTCAAACTGTTACATGTTTCATGCAGATGATTAAATGAACTTTCTGAAATATGTGATGCCGGAGAATTTCCATTAAACATTGACACAATTGAAAAGGTTTAATGTAGGTGAAGACTGTTCGATCTTTGACAATCTGTATTATTTCTGTCAAACTTATGCCACAACTTCAGTTAATGCTGAATGAAGTTGAACGATATTGCCATCAACTGGGCCGATGAACTTCATCATGCAAAAAGATGTTCTGAAGTTGAATATTTTGTATATTGCTATCAACTGGACCGGCGAACTGCATCAGGCAAAAAGATCTTAAAGTTTTCGGTCATGTTCCCTGTATAGACATTGATAGCCACGACTGACAGGGTGATGACTGTTAAGAACATAAAAGGGATATTGTAGTAGGAAAAGGGAAATATTATGCCCAAAATGTCCCATTAGAAGGGATCGATGATAAGAGTCATTAGTATTTGTTCAAACCAATAATAGCTAAGGTAATGGAAGTTTATGAACGATTGTATGGCCTAACATGCATCAAAACTTTCAAATTTTCCGAGTATCTTAGAATCAATATATATCAATATATACAAACAAAAATCAAGATAGGGTTTAGGTTGTTTACCTTCCTAACTTGATGATTTGATGAAAATTAAGCTCAAAACCGTGAGCTCTCTTTAATTAACAGTCCTAGTACATTTTTTCGGCCGAGCTCAAGGAAGAGGGAGAGAGCTTTTTCAAACTTTTTTTCATGCTTATCTTATAGCAAAATAATATATATATATATATATATTAATTAGATATTTATCTAATAAACATCTTTTATTAATTAATAAAATTAGATATTTATACATATCACTCATTATTTGATAAAAATTTAATTCAAATTAAAACCTTTAATTTGAATTTTATGATTTGACTTTAAAACCATATTTTTAAATCATTAGATAATTTCTATCATCAATATATCATATAAGTTATATTAAATTACACGAAAATATATGTATATAAATTCTTTAACACTTTAAAAAACTACAAATATATATAATATTTATATATATTACATTCAACCTTTATATTATCTTGGAAGGTGCTACTTATTTACAGATTATATATTTTCTCTTTTGTATCTTTTAAAATATACAAAAATATTAGTATGATCATAAAGATGCACCATGAGTTAGTTGTAATGTTCACTGAACTGTTTGATTCCAAACTCTTTGAAAACTTAGTGACTATAGATAACATCTTATAATGTGTTATAATTCCTAAATTACGATAAAGAAATTCTTCATTAAACCTTACTCTAATTGTATATATTATATGAATTATTTCTTTTTATTATACAATTCTAATCAAATAAAGATTCATAAAATGTTAAAATCTTAATATCAATTTATTCACAAGATGTCGATCAATATATCATGAACTTGTTTTCACAGACTTTTCATATGACATTTAAGTGCCATGGCTATTTATTGACATTCGTCTGGGAATTTGACTTGAATTAAGTTAATAGTAACTCTAAATCAAATTTATCAAGTCAATGGATCCCATATTGACCATTACTCGTATACCTATATAAAGAACGCATTATTAAACTGGTTTTATTATATAGGATATAACTAATTTCGTATTTATACAATATATAAACTTATATAAGATCTAACTATAATGTCTCAAGTCAAAGGATTACATCACACACTAATATAATTTTACAATAAAATATTGACTACAAGCTTATCATATAATTTATTATTCTTTAATTATGTTCAAAAAATAATTTTTTATTAATTCATACTAATGTCCTTGTGATACGGCTCTCATCATCACTCTCATAATATTTATCAGGACATTCAATACTTTTATTTCGCGAAATTACTACCCAGTTAATACTTGTTTGTAACAAATAATTTTAATAATTTCATTTAACTCTTAAATAAATTATTTGGGCATTTTACATATATATTTTATACTATTACATGAAACGATAAAAAAAGCAGTATGTATATATATATGAATAAAAAATACTTTCTTTCATTTATTTATAAAAATAATACAAAATTATTGTTTTAAAACTGACAACACAAATAATTTTTAAGGTAACACAAACAATTTACTAATCTAATATTGTTTTATGGGGCTGATTTTGTGTGGTGATCGATTAGGTTGCCTTAGTCTATTAATCAAAAGGTAAGGTGAATGTATTCGATTTGTGAGATCTTTCAATGTTCCGTTATTATTGGAGGTGAATATATGATTCAGAATGTTGCTCGTTGCTAGTGCTATGAGATGGGATTGAATTGGAAGATAAGATGCCTCAAAATGGATATTCTGAGTACTTTGGTCGTGATTATAACATGGAGAATAAAAACTCACGAAGACATTTAGGTGAAGTAAGAACAAAACTTTTTATAATCTCTCAAAGTTGCAGCATGCACCAAGTGTTCAATTTTAGGAGAGACCACCTCATACACAATGCTCAAAGGTTGAAGATAAAGGTCAAGATGAGATGTGTGCTAATAATTATTGGTGAAAATCATTAGTTTCATCTTCACATTTTTAGGTTAAGCAGAGGGATTAGAGAATATTTTAGATCTAAGTCCAATGAATTTGTATGTTCAGTTTAATGTCCCTTTTATAATGTATTCTTCTACCACATGTTGAAGAAATTTATGTGTTATGTATGGATTTTTCACATGTAAGTGCAGTATTGTATTAAGCCTTTTCCTACTCTTAAACATTCATACCCACATCTGATTTCATCTTACGGATGATTTTAAAGCATTTATGTATAATGGAAGAGATTCTAATGCACTCTTCATACTTGAAAGTCAAAGGTCCCAAAACAGTTCTCACATGAGTAAGTGCCACTTATTGATCTAAGCCCCTCCTATGACACAACTTGCGATTCAAATGTTACTTCCAGGATTCATATATGACTTCATTACCAATAGATGATCTACACAACTTCACCCAAACAAGAAATCTAGTTGAAGCACAAGCAAAAGTCGGATACCTAAAACACGAATCTTGGGACTTTTAACTTGACAATTTTGTAGTGTCCACATGATTTTATAGTTTGGTACAATCGTTTCGATTCGAGAAAAGAAAAATCTTTCATTTGTAAGGGATTAACTACGGTACCACACTATTACATCGACTTGGTATGTTTCAAATTATTGGTACTTCTAGGTAATATGTATTTATTTGACATGTTCACAGACATCAATTCCCACAAAAAGACAATTAAAATACGACGACTAAATATAACCAAATCAAATAGCCAAGTTACCTCGGGATAAACATAGCCAAATCCCTTATTCAAATCCAAATAATAATTGAATTTTTTATCCCATTCTGTATGAATTAACATTCTATAAATGACCTGGGTAAGCCAACGCTTGGGGTCGATAGAAAATATACTGAGTCTGGGAGAACTAACTTTCGTTGAGCAATGAAAGGTTCTTTTTGTAAGCTATTTTCGTACCATGTCTATCTTCAGGTTCCTGCTTTAGGGTCAAAAGCTCAGGTCAAATTGCCCATCTCCTGGTGATCTCTTCTTTCTACACATCAAAAGAGCTTTTACTCGGATACAATTGGCCACTAGCAAACTATTCTAGTTTACTTTTCCACTTTTGTTCTTCTTAGAACAAGGTCATCTGCCTTTGTTGCTCCTTTTTAGTTCTTCTGAGAGCATACTGAATGTGGGTAGACTCACGCAAACTCCTCAAAATCTATGCCATAGTAATATTTATATAAGCTCCCAGTAAACATTCGCTGTAATATTAACATATTGTAAATGCTGTAATTTTCCAAAAAAGATTATAATGTTTATCCCGAGGGATTGGTCAAAGCATGCATATACAACCTTTGCTTTCCAAATGCTATAAGCAAGCTAAAGTTATTATATATATCACACCATGAATAGCACAAAAGCACCTAGAAATGTCGAAGGACACTAAATCTCGCGACATACATTATCCAACAATTCTTGCAATTTGGCAAATATGAACAATTAGACGTAGTAAATATGTAACTTTGGGACAGGAAGAAAGTTAGGATCACGTAGAACACACTCACCAATCAGCTGGATGCACAGAGAGAGAGAGAGAGATGGTTAGATCACAGGTTAAGATCATTCCATCTATCACAGAGATTCCAAACAGAAAAGTTTTAACATAAGAAACCAGAAAATTAATACATATGCAAACAAGTTATAAATAGTGCCCTGGCTCGGATCTTCAGTCATGCCATGCGAAATTTCCTCTGCCTTCTCTTAAGCTTCTTCCTCTCCTATAATCAATTTCAGCATCAGAAGTTGACAAACCTTGGAAATATTTTCTGCTGTTTCTGGATGCTCTAATCTTTGAAAATACGCCCTCCTCATCTGTCAGGGCATGATTATCAGGTGTACTAGACCCAGAGACCTCGCCAGTTGGCTTTCTTTTATTCTCTGAGTCATACAACAAGAAACCATTATTGCCTGCAGATAACAGGATGCATGAAAACAAGAATTTGGAAGAGATCCAATGACATGGAACAGAAAGCCTTAGAAGACACATCACAAAAGCAGTCTTTTATTTCGACACCTTAGCCTCACAGTCCCTTGAATGTAAACCGAACTCTGATCTAATCTTGGCATTGGCAGGATTTAATCCTATGACCTTTACACTAATCTGACTAATCTGATTTATCATTTTATAAAATGATTGCTTTTACTAGGAGAGGTTTATGTTGAATAACTAAAATGCATGTGTAATGCTTGAAAATGATCTGCATTACTTGCATTGCATTAGGAGGTATAATTAACACTCATTCTACACAAATTTCTATGCAGTTAATTGCTCAAAGCAGAAAACAAATCATGGAAGCTAGTATCAGGCTATGTTCGAAGTGGATTTTCTAAGGCTCCAAAATTTTTTTCACTTCCCTTGTCATGATTTCCCAACATAGTAGAAAACTGCAAATTGAGTAAAGAGAGCTCACCTTCATATCCATTACATAAGATGTTACGTTCACTGCATACACCACCACCCACTGTTCTCTGTGCTTTTTGTCCTCCATCCCCAAATGCAGGTTTTGCAGTTTCTTCGAAGGGAGCTTTATCAGAGGTAAAAGGCATCATAGTGAATGAGTCCTCCGTTACATCAGTGATTTCCACATACTGAGTGGTAGTGATGATTTCGTCTGCACTGAATCCAAATGAAGCCCTGTAGGCTTCTAATTCTTCCACATCTTGCTTCGGACTTTTGGTCTGCCTGTTTTGAAGCCCATTCGCACTGCTATTATAAGCATCAGAATCCTTGGAAACGCTTAACCTCCCACCAGTATGAGGAAATGGAGGATTGTGATCCAGATAGAACTGTGCAAACGTAGCAGGACAGAAAAAATTTGTGTCTTGAGAGATCCTGGAGCCAGCATTGGTATCATGTGCATACAGTCTGCCAGAACCACTCCTTGAAAATTTTCCATTCTGCGGAGAAACTGAAGGATCCCAATTGGGAGGGAACTCCCGCTCAGGACAAGATGATGATAGGCATTCACCAGAAGCCCTTGAAATTGGTGATCTGAGACTGCTGGCAGGACTTCCAGGATAAAGAGAATATGTTGCCTGAAGATCGTTTGCAGCAATGTAATTATTCTTGTCAGTTCCTTTTAGATCCATAGAAGATGTCAGGAATCGAGCAAAAGGCACATCTGGAGACGAGGGAGTAGTAAGGTGTGCCAACTCTGGCGGAGGAGTGAAAGGAGCTGTTGATGGCTCAGTTGTGAAGGCTGAGAAAACAGGAGGAGAAACCAATTGTGTTTCATGGGCATATGGCCCAGTAGCAAACATTGTGGATGAAGGACCACCAGGTGAGTTTGCAGATAATGACAAGAAGCAACTCGGTGACTGAGCTGTTGAAGGAAGTGCAGAGTTTGTAAAAGAAGCAGGTGAAGAAGGGGGAGCTAGAAGTGATGGAGCTAAAGCTGTCGCTTGGTTAGGCATCCCAGCAGCTTGAGGTCCATTTGGCTGGGCAGCAGATGCATTGCCCTCAGGCATCCTAGATGCTGGTACAATACGCTTGCCACCTTTTTGTGTACCAAAACAAGAAAAAAAACCCCAACATCCTCCCCATCTCTTTTGCTGTCAATAAAGTCAAAGCACTATTAAGACCAGATTGCTCAGGAAAAAAAAAACAGAGAGAGAGAAAAACCTGAGGAAGACTAATTAGAAAGCAGCTCCTCTCAAAAAATAATTGCTGATTTTAAGCTGGACAAGTTTTCTCAGTGAATATATTTCAGAAATTCAGTGGTCGCTTTATATTTTAGAATTTATAAGTGAAATATCTAAGGTACAGAAAACTATAAATCATTGGATATTATTAAAAAGAGATCTAGGGCTAATAAATCTACTTATCATATAACAAGCATTTGTGAGTTCGAATACACATGCGCACAGAGGGAAAGATAAAGGACATTCTATTATATTTATATGATGTAATCTATACAAATCATACTCCTAAGCACTTCCAAATGACAGCACATTGTTTCAATTAAAACCAAAAGAAATAATTCCAGCAAAGATATGGGTCATTGCAAATACAAGTTTCCAAATGGGCTCTGATGAACCCCACAGGTCAACCAATTGAAAGGCTAAACCTGTTATTACTAATTTCTAATGTTCTAAACAAGTCTTCCATACATTGGTTCAATAACCGTCTAATCTTAAATAATAATTCGTGATCTCAACAACACATAGGATAGCCCAATTCTTTGTAAGGCCAATAGATCTATTAGGGGTTTGAAATTATACATGAAGCCACACCCAACTGGCAACTGCTACCAATTTCAGTCCGTTTTTGTACTCTGCAGCAACTAGTTTGACGTTTCAAAATATGATAAAACCCTTTATTATTTAAGTCCGTCAATAAATTTTAAGTTTTATCGGTTGATTATTCAATTACTTAGAAGTTGACAGTCTATCTCACACAAACTAACCTGAGAATGACAATGAAACTGATAGCTTAAGCTGCAGTTAATGCATGAACTATAATAATTTGCATACACAGACAACATTAAGGAAAAGAAACACAAAAATTGGTAGGAATATTATAAAATTTAGATCATATGTTAGATAGTAAGAAGAGAACAACACTAATGTCAAATCGAAATCGGATCAACTAAGAATTCAAACAACAATAAACCCACATAGAATTCACAGATCTGAAGAAGAAAAGAAAGTACAAAAACCAGATCTGGCTTAAAAAAAATTGCTAAGGATATTAAACTTGAAGAATGAGAAACGTACCAGTTCTTGCTGAGGTAATCTATTCTGCTCAGACCCCATACCTCATTCAAAACACTCAAGTTTCCCACTGTTACTAACACTACTAAGCTTCTGGGTTTTTAAGTAAAATTAGGAAGAGACAAACTTACGCAGACTTTAATGGTGTTCATTCACCTACAAATCTCTTACATTTTCTAGCTTTATTTTCATTACTTTCTTTTGCTTCTTGTTCTTCTTTGTTTTAGTGATAAGATAATAAGATTTAGATTAAACCAATCAACCCAGAGCTTCCTTTTTAAAGGGGTTCTTTAAGTAGAAGCTGACACCATGTAGATTTTGCTCTTCTGATGCAACAAAGGGAAAGAAAAAAATATAAGAAAAGGTTGGATTATTTTATTATTATTGTTATTAATTAATAGCAATCTAAGGACAAGGAAAGACAAAAGTAAAGCGAAAAAGACTCCCAGCCATGGAGATTAGCCAGAGAAGCAGTCCAGGAATAACACACTCACTCACACTAGTTTCAGTTGGCCCTTTTTTTTTTTTTTTTTTTTTAAATATTTATAATAATATAATATTGTAATTTTGGGCAGCAACATTTTAATTCCTGAATTTTGCTGAAACAATAAATAAGAACCCAAATCAATCTTTATAAGGTTATAATTTATTAATTTAATGCCATTATTATTATTCTTATATATTGTTTTTCTATTATAATTTAATGCTAAAAAAGGTGATAATTCTACATGAGAGATGAGTGAAAAAGAGAAAAAGCAAGCAAGCAAGCATAGCATTAAAGTTAGAGCTTTGTGGGGGTGGTTCTGGTATGGGTCTGGTTCTGGTTCTGGGTCCTGCATCTGCAAGGGACCGTATGATAGAGAGGAAATTGGTATTTTCACAAGCACACACACACTTATTGCTAATATAACATTTTGATCCTATTCTTACATTCTATTGATCGTAAAGTGTGTACCCGTGCCCACTTACTTCTTTTGCCTTTATTTCCCCCTTTTTCTTTTCTTTTCTTTTCTTTTTGGGTTGTTCCGCACATTTTACATTCGCCACACCAGTTAGATTGGTTTATGTTGAAGTTTAATTGCAATTTAATTCAAAATTACGGTATTTTTATTGCATTTTAAAAGCAAAATAAAAAATATTTAATAATATTATCTTTTCATAAACTTCACTTATTTTTATAATAATATTTATAATATATCATAACAATTATGATTAAAAACCATATCATTACAACAATTATATAAACAAACTCTATATAGATTAGCTCTTGACCGCATTGACGTTGAGCTACTTGGCCCTATTACATGTTCGAAGCTTTGGTCTTTGTGCATGTGTTGTCAAGTTTCCTTATCATAGACATAAGCCATGACGCGTACTTCATTAGTACAAAATATTAGTAAATCCGTCTCTCGATTCCTCGAATCATTTGCTTAAGAAATTGGTTCAAACCGGCAATATTGCCAGAGATGAGATGACACATGATAAATACATTTTTCCAAAGCTATCATTTCTTTTATTTTTCTTTTTCTTTATTTTTTCTCCTTGGAAAGACACTAAATACAAATCCCTACTCCAAAATATCACTTCGATTTGCTTCCACAGCCGGTTCACTTATTGGCCATCAACTTTAAGCTTTATGAACAACATAATAAGCCAAAAACCGCTTGACAATCCACCCAAAGATTCCATTCATTTGCTTTAATTGGGTATAAAATAATTTTATTTGCTAAATTGTCATACATTAGTTACAAATGCGAATATTAAAAAATAAATAAACATTCCATTAACTTCAGAAACAAGACTGTATTGACAGTCTCGTAAAAGTAAAAAATTAGAAGAACAATTCACATTTGATGAAATTGTTTGCCAAATAATCTATTTTTGATAAAAAAAAATAATATTGTCAATAAAAAATTTCAATTCTAAAATTTGTGTTACTAAAAATGATGAAATTGTTTACCAAACAATCTATTTTTGATAAAAATTAATGTTGTCAATAAAAAATTTCAATTCTAAATTTTGTGTTACTAAAAATCGGTGAATTGTCAAAGAAAATTAATATATATATAATCTAACTAGACAAGTGTTTGTATATTCCATAGTACATCACACAAAACAATTGATGTGACTCATAAGATTAGAGCATGTCTAATGTCATTTATGTAGATCCACTACCAACACATCCAATGTGCCCACAAGACATGTTTGGATGTTGTATCTTGTCTTCCTATCCTATCACAACCCTCTTTTATCCGGTCTGTGGAGACAATAAAAATGACACCGGCAGAGTTAAACTGTCCAAATCTACAACAAAAATCTTAATAGCGTGTCTTAAAATTGTAGTATTATTATAACTTTACAACTGCCAGATAAAAATTAAAATTAAAATTATTAAATATTAATTAGTATTATTAAACAACTTTTTTACTTTCAAAACTAAGTGAAAATTAACATGCCACACATTCCATTGTACAAGTTAATTCACAGTACGAGCTACGGCCAATTTACAAGGAAAATTTAAAGCATGATACAAACGGACATCCTTTCCCTTTTGTTATCAACAATTTTATCAAACCTTCAAATCCTTCTGTTCATAAAGCCGACGGAAAGGAATTTTCAGGTATTCTCTATCAGCTAGCCCACCACAGAACTACTTACCAATAGCATCAAGAGAAGTATACAAAAAAGACAAAAAAATAATTTATAAAAATACAGTGCCATCCAAAGAACAAATTGTATTAGTACAACTATTCACAATTATTTGTATATATACTCGAGGAGTATTAAATTTGAAAGAAATTTTTTTTTGTATTGGTATATGTGATTATTTATTTCAAATATGTTATTATATCAAATATATTTTCAATCAATTAATCAATTTCTCGTTATGTCAAAATTAGTTACACTAAATGCACCAGAACATATATATATATACTTTGTTTTAAAATTTAATATTTAATATTTAAAACTTTTATGTGTTAATAATTTACTTAAAAGCCGCCACACTATAATACTCAATAAAGCCTAATCATCAAATTGAGTAAATATATATATATATATATTTTTTTTTCTTCATATTCAATGAAATTGATTAATTTGAAGGCATTAAATCACATTTTAAATAACCTTAATGTGAACCGAGATCTTGTCCAACTGTCGGTTTTACTACAGAGGATACTACAGAGGATTCAAGACTCTTTCAGATCACTTTAGCCAGAGTGCCTTCAATTAGGCACGCCCACCATAAAATCCTCTCAACAGAAAAGTATCACTTTTCTTTTAACTCCGATTCAGCCAATTATTGTCATCATATTTAATGTTTCGATCAACACTACTAAAAGCAAAACGCGATTAATAATTTATTTATTGTTAAGTTAGGGTCAATTTAGGTTCTTGAAAGAAGATTTTTGCTTCCACTCTCTTTTACCTATATATGCGTTATGCTACGATATATTTGACAAATTTACCATGCACTTGTTGATTTAAACTCTTTCATAATAATTTTTAGTTCTTTTATTTATTTATTTTTTTTGTTATTCTTGTCATAAATTGGATAAAAGTAAAAAAAATTAATAATTATAACAAATAAATTAAATAAAGTGAAAAGATATACGGCTTACCTATATGTACCGTAGCCTTGCCTCTCAAATCAATCGTCTCTTTTGAAGGGCAATTCGTTATTTTGTTCACTCTGTTATATATTTCTTGATATTTGACATTTTGGACATATCAACTAGTACTAGAGAGCCTCGATAATTTTGATAAAGGAAATATAATAAGCAATATACATACCTCAAAGGTACAAAAAAGGACGGTTGAGCAGCAAAAAAAGACTCGGTGTTTCTTGTTGATCTACCTCTGCAGCCAAATGGAAGTGAGAGAAATAATAAAAAGGAATGAAATAAAGACAACACAAATTAAGAAAATGAAAACAAAAAATGGCTTGGCAAAGTTAAAAAGGGTTCAGGACAAGGATCCAAGTGAAGCTGATGATTAACCTCCATTAAACCCAACGAAGGGGTGACATTTTGGACGACTAATGAGCCAAATTGAAGCATCCATCATAGGTTTTATATCAAAGTTAGAGAGTAATGTTTTTTATTGAAACCACTCTTCACTGGGTTATTTTTTTTTCCACTCTTCATTGTTGCCAGTCTCCCTCTTATTACAGCTTAAAGTTTACAGCTTCCATGGCTACAAAAAACAGACCCGCAAATGTAAAATCATTTGCATTCCATTGGCTAATCTGAATGGTACCGAAATTTGACCACAGAAGCCTTTACCAATGCCATGTTACTTAGCCCAACCTTGAAAATGAGATGAATGCTCATGATCCAAGAAGCACATTCAAATGACATGGATATGTTCATAAACTGGTTGATACGCCAGAGTAGTTAAAGTGCTCTGGTAACGAATGTTCCCAATTAATCTGAACACACATACAGTGAGTTGCAGAGATCGAATGATTTTCAACACCAACTAATATTTACCAGTATAAGTATCAGTAGTATCATTTGGAAGAACTATTGGGAGAATTACCTCATGTATTCATTCCATTTTATTTAATATTGAATAAATAATTAAACAATAAATATCTGTACAAAAAAAATTTTATTCCAAAAATGTTATAAGCAAGAAAACACTATCTGATTTACAGTTTTCTAAGAAGAGAAACTCCTCTGCAACAGAGATTTCTATGTACAAGACTGCACACGTCAGAACTTCCATCTTCTCCCAAGAGTGCTTAAAAAATTCGGATGGGAAAGGAAGATCAGAACAGATGGTCCAGCTTTTTGACAACCACGGTAATCTTATACCTGAAATAATAGAACAGGTGTCAATTCCCATGGTTCATGCACAGATGGCTCATTATATTTTCAAAATTTAAAAATTTCATGGGGTACTAAACAGTTGGCAACATCATAAGGGGAGATTGAGGAGACAAATGTCAAGTCAATCAAAATCAAAAGTATGGCAGTTTGCCTACTACTTCCGAACAAGATATGTGTGGATTTGGTTAAATGGCATTAAGATGATATGCCAATCATATGCCCATAACATGGCTATTTTTCAAGGAGCAGGGCTACAGTGCATTCACATGTAGCTAAATTTGTTCTACTTTTTTTGTTGCAACTTCCAACTCTCTAATTGTAATTTTTTGTTGTAATTCTCAACTTTCTACTCTATTTTTATAAAGTTATATAAGTTGAAAATTGAAATGAAAGAGTTGAAAAAAGCACAAAGATATACAATACAGTGGAATGTACAACATAACCCTTTTTCATGACACATACAATACAAGATCTCAATCAGGACAATGCACTGATGATAGAAGAAAAACAATAAGAATTATCATTATCTCCAGCATACCTAGGGATGTTAATTTTACCTATGAGTATCCATTTTGAATGGATATCAACAACTAACAAATATATTTTTTATCAAATACACAAGCAAAAATTTATCATCCATTTAATTAACAAGTTTGAGTACAAGGAAGAAATTAAGTATCTAGCTAACTCCAATACCTGCCCATTTAAATATATTTATTTTGATCGATTTTAAATATTGTTTCAAATATAATTGAAGTAATTTGACCAATTTAGTTTCTTAAGTCACTTATTTTCCATTAAATATATTTTTATACAAAAATTTGAGATGATAAAAATAAAAATAAGAAATTGAAATAAGATACTCTAAATCTCTTCAAATTATAGGCACAACCACCTTAACAATAACTCACCAATAAGTACTACCTAGGCACTCATTTACGCATTGTAATTCATATTATGTTTTTTGTTCCTATCTTAATTCCATTAAGTTGGTAACAGTATCTTGTCGCATTTTAAGGTGTATATTGTCCATTGTATAAGATGTATAACCTTTTATATTTAGAACTCGAAATGTACAAGCTTTTCTATCTAAAATGTGAAACATGGTACTGGTTATCTTTCATATCTACTAGCCTAATGGATATTTAATGGCCTTCGTATCACTCAAAATTTAGCAAGTATTTAACAAATATGAGTACACTATTATTCTGCCCCACCCCACCTACAATCATTCCCGTCCTTTTCCCAATTGCTAGTACTGGTAATAGTCCTCAAATTTGAACTAAGCAAGAACCAAGAAATTTTGGAGAGAACCTGTCACTTTTTTTTTGTGTGTGTATTCTGCTCAAGATGTAACACCTTTATGTATGATGAATAAACAACAAAACGCATTGGCTTTGAGTATTTTCTTGCATCATACGAAATCCATCACTGATGCAGATGGGCCAGATGAGAAAGAGGATGTTGGCAAGAGACACAACTCTTGTATATTGCACAACAAAATATAATCGGAAAGTCCAAGGGCAGGGCTACAATGCGGCCACTGTAGGATAAAGTTGTTGCATTGTGAACATTAGATGCAAAGGTCAAAATAAAAAGTAGAGCTTCCGTTTTCAAATGGCACAGTAACAACTGCATTGTACAGTGCTGAACTGTAGCCATACTCGAGTCCAATACGTAATTCTATACCCAAGGATACATAAACCTACCCATATATAAAATCGAATCACACCAATCTGAAATTTGATATTATTACACCCAATACCAACTTTTATATTGAAATGTTTCTGCATTTGAATACCTGTTGCTATTCAAACCATAACTACCTATTCTTTTATAATAGAAATAATATTTTGAACAACATTTTAGCGTAGTTTTCAATTTCCTACCAACTCAAAATTTGGCAGTATCAAATATGAAGGGCATAAAACCCCAACAATTCTAAACATCTAATCAGTAGTTGTTAAGTAGTGTAGCATATGTCAATACGATAGACACATGATTTATTTATTTATATATGTATGTATTGTTAGTGTTGTATATTTTAAAACTATTTATGCTACCAATTTTGAGCATTTTATATTAAATTACTATATGTAATATATTCTGTATATATTCATTAATAAAAAAAATTAATTTTTATTCATATGTGTATGTAGCTCCCTATTTCTAATTATACTAATAATAGAGTATACATACGATTATCTAGATAATTTAATTATCTAAATTATTCTCTATAAAAGTTGTATCTACTGAGCATCGACATCGCATAATAGATACACTGAATATCTCTAATAAATATTATAAGACAATATAAGTACAAGTGACATGAAAGTCATGTCATTAGGACATTAATATGAATTAATAGTTAGAGAATTATTTTTTAAGCGTGACCAAAACTATGATGAATCACATAGAAATATATTGTTAATGATAAGTCATATGATTATACTAATGCGAAAGGTATTTTTTTAACTTGAGACGTCATTGTTGTTATTCGGTATAAATATACACGGCTCGTATGGTGTATAAATGCAAGATTAACCACATCTCGTATATAAAAGTCGGTTTAATCATTTGTTGTTTATATTGAAATGAGAATGACCATTAAGACGAAATTCGTTAACTCGATATAAAAAATTTCAAGGTTTCGTTAACTTGATTCGGATTCGAGTTTCCAGTTGAACATCCATTTGCGTCCAAAATCTAAATCTTTGACTAGAGCTAATAATAAGTTACACAAAAGAGTTTTGTAGTAAGGAATTCAGCACATGGTGGCCTCTAATTCAAAATGAAACTGAGTTTAAAGTTTTGACATCCGTGAACCCTAACTTAGTTAAAATTAGACAAAAAGAAGAAATTTAACCTCACAAAAAGTACAATTAGCTATAAAAGGTTCGATGAAATTGTGGTTTATAATCTATAGCATATTACTAGATATTAACCATAATCATTAATTACCCAAAAGGTTCGGAACAAGTTCGATGAAATCGATTCCAACTCATAACTAACACCATGGTGAACTAAATAGGTCACAACCAATAATTTATACTTATTCTTACTTTTAAAGAGAATAAATATTATTTGTAAGAGAGCTAACACTCTTAAAGATAATATTAAACTAAAAAAGTATAAATAATTTACACATTAAATAGTTTAATGAACTCAAGAGCTTTATAAATTGACCCAATAATAACTAAGAGTAAGTTACAATATTCCATCAATATTTAGATATAAAATGAAAATAAAATAAGTTTGGTCAAAGCAAATTTTACTAGTTTAGGAATGTTTGTTATCAAAAAATTTAATTAAGGCAAATGTGTTATTTTGCATTTACAAAGCTTGTGTAACAAGCTTTGAGACTTATTTGTGTTTGAATTAAAGGCAGGGGCATTTAAATAAATGA
>JAWDEX010000003.1:207281-258604 GCA_035221805.1 Trichilia hirta | reverse complement strand
ATAATTAATATATTATTTTATTATATAATTATAATATTATAATATAATAATAATAAATATATTTAATATTTATTTAAAAGATTTAATTTAACAGTTTGCGAGTTAAAATTAATTCAATTTATAATTCGAACTAATAATAACGATTTATAAAATATTAATTTAAAAATCAATCCAAAATCTTTTAAATCGATATAATTAAGTGATTTGAATTAATTCAAACTAAATCGATTTAAATTTATTCACCCTTCTCCGTGCCCACTTATTTCTTTTGCCTTTAGTTTGCCCTTTGTACTTTTACTTTTACTTTTGGGTTGTTCCACGTATTTCACATTTGCCACACCAAGAAGATTAAGTTATGATATAGTTTAATGGCAATTTAATATATTTTTTATGATAATATTTATTATTTAAAATTTTACTTTTTAATAATTATTACTTAAAAATTATTTCATCGCAATATCAAATGAAGTCTATATTTAAAGCTCTTCATGTTGAGCTACTTGATTCTATTCCTTGTTAGAAACTTTGGTCTTTGTGCATGTCAAGTTTCTCTATCTTAAGCCGTGACGCCTACTTGATTAGAACAAAATATTAGTAAATTCTTCTCTCTATTCCTCGAATCATTTGCTTAAGAAATTGGTTCAAACTGGCAAAATTGCCGCAGATGAGATGACATGCTAAATCCATTTTTCCAAAACGATCATTTTTTTAATTTTTTCTTTTTCTTTTTCTCTTTCACTCGAAGGACACTAAATACAAAACCAAACGTTAAAAGATCACTCTGATTTGCTTCGACGGCCGGTTTACTACTTATTGGCCATCAACTTCTAGCTTTATGAACATAATAAGGCAAAAAATCTAGTTACAATTCATCCAAATATTCCATCCATTTGTTTTAATTTGTTACAAAATAATTTTATTTACTAAATTCTCATATATTAATTAAAAACACGAATATAAAATGAAGAAGAAATATTCCATTAACTACGTTAAACAAAAATATATTGACAATATCAATTCACTGAAGCAAAAACGAACAAACCTCAGAGACAATCACTTATCTTTGATCACAAAAGAAATGATAAGATTGATTGACCTATTTCTTACTAAAACAAATTTTAGAAGAGAAATTTTTTATTGATAATATCAATTTGATATTTTATCAAAAATAGATTATTTGTTATACAACTTCATCAAATGTTAATTGTCAAACAAAATTTATATAAAATATCTAACTAGACGTGTTTGTATGTTATATAGTACACATCCCATGTGGGTGGGTGTACCTACATAAAACAATTGATGTGACTCATAAGATTAGAGCATGCCTAATGTCATTTATGTAGATTCACTATAACAAACCCAACACATACAATGTACCCACAAGACATGTTTGGGTGTCGTATCATGTCTTCCTTACGTCCTATCCTATAAGGATTCAAAACCCTCCTCCTTTTTCCGGGCTTGGGACCGGCTGTGTGGAGACAATAAACAATACACAGGCGGAGTTACACGGCCAATTGTACATCCACAACCACAAAAGTCTTGTGATATATCTGGAATTAAGGTATTGCTACTTCACATCTACTGTAACTTAATAACAGTTGTGGAATGCAAATTAGAAGTGTTAATGTCAGTGTTATCAAATTATTTTTAACAACTTTCTTTTAAAGTTGTGAAAGTTAAGGATGCCAAACCTACCTTGAACAGGTTAATTCAACAATAGCAGCAAAGGCCAGGTACAACGAAAATGTAAAGCACGAGCCTAACGCTGGGCATATCCTTTACCCTTTGTCATCTACATTTTTATCAAACCTTAAAATCCTTTGTGCATAAAGCCGACGGAAAGGAATTTTTGGGCTTCTCTATCACCTAGTCCACCACCGAATTAGTTACCAAGAGCCTCAAAAAGTATCCCAAAAAGAAAATAAAAAATACAAAAATACAATGACATCCCAAAGACATTGTATATATAGTACACAACTATTCATAATTATTTGAGTACATATTCTAGGTGCATCCGATTTGAAAGCAACGTTTTTTTGGTTATATGTGATTATTTATTTCAAATATATAATTAAATCTAATATACTAGGGATCAATATCAATTTCTCATCATGTCAATAACTTGAAAATTAGTTGCTCTATATGCACCAAAATAGAGTATACAACCATTTTTCTTTATTCAACCTACAAATTATATTGATTTGCAAATATATTTGCCATGTTATGCTTTTATTGAATTTAAAAATACATTGAATAAATATTTAGTAAACACTTAAGGTTTTGGTTGGGATTCAAATGTTGTGACTCTTCAGCAATAATTGTTATGGAATACAATCACTAAATATCAAATATAAATACGAAAATAAATTGTTCCAACAAAAATTAATGTTAAAATTTCTATGTTTAGTACAATAATACCAAATATATCCTAAATATTCAGGAAATGATCATTTTCAATTAGAACCTAATACTTATCAAGTCCACCCACATATACTTGACCTTCAGCGATTTAATTCTATAGTATTAGTACCTCCATTCCAAACAACAATGCCTCCCCATGCTACTTGGTTTACTTAAATGTGGGATTGGGTGTCAAATCATAGCGTTGTAATGCTTTTGCTTTGCTTTAAAAATTAAAACTTAAAAAATATTTAATACAAAAAATTTTGATAATATATGTATATTTTTTTATAAATATTTGATAATTAAAAATTTTATCTCATAATAAATAACTTCAACATCACCACACTATAATACTAAATAAAACCTAATTATGAAATTTGAAAAAAAAAAAAATTGCATATGCATTAAAGTTGATTAATTTGAAGGCATTGAATCACATTTTAAATAACCTTAATTCGAACCAAGATCTTGTGCAACTTGTCATTTTTATTACAGAGGATTCAAGACTCAGGTCATCTTTTATTGTCCACTTTAGCCGCTTCTGCAGTAAGACCTTAAGTGCCTTTAATCACGCCCACAATAAAATCCTCCCAACAGAAAATTAATTTATAAAATCACTTTTTCTCTAACTTCAATTCAGCCAATTACTGCATCATACTTAATGTTACGAACAACACTCATTAAAAGCAAAACGTGATTAATATTTATTTATTGTAAAGTTAGGGCAAATCTAAGCTTTAGCACGAACTCTTTCTCTCTTTTACTCACATATACAAGTCATGTTATGATACATTCACCGAATGTCCCGTGCATTCTTTTATTTTTTATTTAACTCTCTTTATAATATTTAAATTTTTTTTATTTTTTATATGTTTATCATAAATTGGGTATAGTAGAAAAGTGCTGAAAATGACAATATAAAAATAAAAAATTACAGCGGAAAATTTAGATAAAATAAAAATATATACCGTATGTATATCTAAATATCGTAGCCTTGCACAATATTGGACCCTGTAAAATTCTCTCCTCTCAACTTCTTAAATCAATCGTCTCTGTTGAAGGGCAATTTGTAATTTTGTTTACTCGGTTGTATATTTCTTGATATTTGACATTTTTGACTTACCTCCGCCACTAGTATACTAGCCCAAGTGGAACCACAGTAATTTTGATAAATAAATGAAATATAATAAGGCAGATGCATACCTCAAGGTACAAAAAGGACCGTTGAGCAGCAAAGATTCGGGTGATTCTAGTTGATCTACCCCTGCAGTCAGATGGAAGTGAAAGAGAACTTATAAAAACCGAATGAGTAAAGGCAACACAAATTACGAAAATAAAAACAAAAATTGCATTGCCAGAGTCAAAAAGGGTTTAAGACAAGGATCCAAATGATGACGATGATTAACCTTCGTCAAAACCCAATAAAGGGCTGACATTTAGGCAACAAACGAACCAAAATGGAGCATCCATACTCGTGGGTTTTACTTCAAAGTTAGCGGGTAATGCTTTTTTTTTTCCTGAAACCACTGTTAATTCTGTCATTATCTTCCCCACTTCTTTGTTGCCAATCTCCCTCTTATTTACAGCTCAAAATTTACAGTATTCATGGCTATAAAAGACAGACCCGCACATGGAAAATCATTTGCATTCCATTGACCAATCTGAATGGTACCGAAATTTGAACATAGAAGCCTTTACCAATGCCATGTACCTTAACCCAACCTTCAAAATGGGATGACTGCTCACAATTCATGAAGCACAATCAAATGACAAGGATATGTTCATAAACTGGTTGGTATGCCCGAGTAGTTGTGCTCTCCAGTATCGAATGGTCCCAATTACTCAGAATTAAACACTATACAGTTTGAGTTGAGGTAGAATGATTTTCAACACTAACTAACATTACCAGCATTAGTATCAATAGTATCATTTGAAAGAATTACCTTATATATTCCTTCCATTTTTATTTAATATTGAATAAATAATTAAACAATGCATGTTTGTACAAAAAATTTGTTATTCCAAAAATGTTGTAAGCAAGAGAACACTAACTGATTTACAGTTTTCTAAGAAGAGAAACTCATCTGCAACAGAGATCTCTATGTACAAGACTGGACACTTCAGAACTTCCATCCTCCATGAGCGGCCAAAAAATTTGGATGTTAAAGGAAGACCAGAACAGATGGTCCAGCTTTTTGACAAGAGTAATCTTACCTGAAATAATAGAACACATGTCAATTCCCATAGCTCATGCAGAGATAGTTCGTAATATTTTCAACATTTAAAAGCTTCATGGGGGGTACTAAACAGTTGGCAACATCATAAGTGGAGAAAGTGAGGAGACAAATGTCAATTCAATCAAAACCAAAACTATAGCAGTATGCCTATATCCTCCGAACAAGTTGTGTGGATTTGGTTAAGTGGCATTGACATGATATGCCAATCATATGCTCATACATTAGCTATTTTTCAAGCAGCAGGACTATTGAACATTCAATTGCTGCTAAAATTGTTCCAATTTTTTCGTCGCAAGTACTAACTCTTACATTGTAATTTTATACTTTTTATTGCAATTTTGTACTTTCTATTTCACTTTTATAAGGTTCTACAAGTTAGAAATTGAAAAAAAAAGAGAGTTACGAATTATACAGAAGAGTTGAGAATTGCAATAGAAAAGTTGAAAAAAAGCACAAAGATGTTCAATATAGTTAAATGTACACATAACCCTTTTCCAAGACATACAATACGAGATTTCAACCAAGATAATGCATTGATGATAAGAGAAAAACAATAGGAATTATCTTTGTTCCCAACCTACCATGGATATCATGCCTATAACTAGGGATGTCAATATCCATTTTGAATGGATATCAAAAACTAACAAATATATCTTTTATCAAATTAGTGGGAGCACAAGTAAAAGTTTGTCATCCATTTAATTAAGGAGACTCAATACACAAAAGAAATTTATTGTCTGTTTAACGCCAATACCGGCCCGTTTCTATGTTAAAACAAAATTTAAATATATTTATTTTGATCAATTTCAAATATTGTTTCAAATATAATTAACATAATTTTAGCTATTTAGTTTCTTAAGCCATTTATTTTGCATTAAATATATTTTATTCAAAAATTAAAGATAATAAAGATAAAAATGATAAATTGAAATAAGTCACTCCAATCTCTTTAAATTATAAGCGTGGCCTCCTTAACCCTTAAATACTACTCCGCACTCATTTATGTGAATGTAATTCATATCATGCTTTTTGTTTTTATCTTTGTTCCATTGAGTTGTTAACAGTATCTTGTTGCATCTTAAGTTGTATGATGTCCATTGAATATAAACTCTTATAATTTAAACTCAAAACGTATAAACTTTTACATCTGAAACTTGAAACAGTGGGACTGGTTATCTGTCATATCTACTAACCTAACAAATGTTTAGCAGGCTTGGTATCACTCAGAATTTAGCAGGTATTTAACAGATCTGAGTACACTGTTATTCTGCCCCACCAAACTACATTCCTATCCGTTCTTTTCCCAAATACTAAAGGTTCAAGGTTTTGGGCTCTGGTAATAGTCCTCAATTTTGAACTGAGCCAGAACGAAGAAATTCCCGGTAAAAATGAAAAAAAAAATGGGTGACAAGCTCTCTTAAGCTGTGACACCTTTATGCATGCTGAATAAACAACAAAATATACTGGCTTCAAGTATTTTTCTATCACTAATGCAGATGGGCCGCAAATGAATAAAGAGGTCGACACAACGCACAGCTGTTCTATATTACGCAACAAAATATAAGCAGAAAGTCAAGGGCAGGGCTATAACACAACTGCCGTAGGATATAGTTGTGTTTCATTGTGATAGTTAGATGCAACAATCAAAATAAAAAGTGGAGTTCCCAGGTTTAGGTGGCAGAGTAACAGCTGTATGGTACAGTTGACGTACTGTAGCAAGACTCTGCAAACCTAAGGATAAGCAAACCTAAGTAACAGTTGATGTACTGTAGCAAATATGTTATTGTGTACCTAAGAATCGCAAACCTACCCACATATAAAATCAAATCACACCAATCCGAAATTTGATATCATTACAACCAATGCCAACTTTTATACCAATTGTTTCCACAATTGAACACTTGTTACTATTCAATCCATGACTACAAATTTTCTTGTATAATAGATATAAAAATAAAAAAATAAAAAAAAAAAAGAAATAAAAATTTATACAGCATTTTGATGTAGTTTTCAATTTCCAACCAACTCAAAATTTGGCAGCATCAAATATATATGATAGGGTATAAAACCTCAACAACTCTAAACATTTGATGAGTACTTATCATGTAGCATACATCAATATGATAGACACATGAACATTTACGTATTTACATATGCATGTATACATAATATGCACAAGGAATACATTTACCGAATTCCCAGTATTTTTTTGCATCACTATTAGCTTCCTATATCATCATGTTCTTATACAAAAATTTTGTCCCAAAGCAAGCAATTCCATTTTCACATCATAAATTGCAGGTTATGACATAATATATCAATCAATCATGGATCCCCTTACTTAGAAGTTAATTTAATACATACACAATTTTATATTTAAAGAATTACTTGTCAAATAAATAAAAAAGAGGAACCAATTAATAAGGATATTCAAATTCATTTAAATATGTAACAGTTGGTGCCAGGAACATACAATTGATGATAAGCGCTGCCAAATATTCTGCTGCATATCAACTCTTCTTTACAAAATCCATTTAAAAAAATCTTTCAGCAAGCTACTGGGCAATAGAACAATCTCGGCTCCTCCAAAAATGTCAAGCTACAATAAAAATATACTAACCTGTAAGTTGGGAATAAATTAACTGGGAACCACAAATAAAAGGCTAGCACATCCACTTGCATTGGAAAGACAATGTCAAATGCATATCCATATTCTCTTCAGCAATAATAATATTTTCAGGCCCATGTATGTGAGGTATATTTAAAAGATTCACTCCTTTTCATATAGTTAGATGATGAGAAATTTATCAAAATATTCATCAGAACACAGATGAATTATCACATAGCCAGGAAGAAAAATATAACCCAATATTCAGATGTTAAAAATAAGAAATCTTGGACAATACACAATTGGAAGAGATATTTTTTCAACTGATAAGGTCATTTATTGTACTATAAACAATTTATTCTGTTCAATAGTTAGTTATAGCATAGCTAAATTATAAGGATAATAAAGTCACATCATGTTATGATCCCCAAGTTGAACATTAGAAAAATCAGATGCATCTAATAGAAGCTTCTGAATCTAGTATTAGTGTCACAAGCATTTTCAATAAACTAATTTCTCCAATTTGGGGGCTATCATTAAGGAAGATCCTCAAAAAGGGATCTTAACAATAATCTTCTGAAATATACACCATCTAAATATCCACACATAATGTAGCATGTAAGGGAGTAAATTAAAACTAAGGAATTCAAAGTTTGTAATACCAAAGATCAAGAAAAACAATTACATATCAATAAATTAAACTCCAGTGGAATAACCTACGAACATAAACATGTGTGATAAATAACAACGTATATTTTGGATCTTAAAACAAAACTGTGACCTAAGAAAAAAATATATATGGTACATACCCGGATTAACACCTCAAAATCATTCCTAATTCAACGATCCACGACACCTGAACAAAAGATATAGAAAAATATAAATAAACCAAAAATCACTAACAAGTCAAAGTTTGAACACTGAGTGACAAAAGCTATCAGAGAGTGCATTGAACTTCTATGGAATCTCAATTCAACCACTAAAATTTTGTCGATTTCATGGCCATTGAAGAAATCTACAATTAAGTACTTTAAAGCAGTTAAAATTATTGAGACTGGAGCAAATATCATATTGTTGGATCCATGCACAGTCATAAATCTTATTTCATCTTACTTCTTAGAACCACAGTTGCAAGGAATCTTTTTCTCCTCCAAGGGAAATTTGTAGTTGTAAGTTATTTCTTCACCAGCAACTATGTGCCGCTTTGCATAAATGAAAATTTTTTTCTGACCTTCGACACTTATAACCTTGATATAGCAGTTAGGCTGCAAAATCAATTATTAATTCAGATTAAGAACACCAGGATATAGCATAACTTCCAATGAGCAGACCAAATTCACACAGTTACTTCATGCATCTACCTCGCACGAATGATTTATAAACCTAGCAATCCCTCCTCGCTTTGTAGCATCAACCTACACACAAAGAAAGTAAAATGCAGTTTGTGCCCACCGTACGGAGCAAACTTCGTTGAAACAAAAAATGGAAAATGCATGTCATGCTCAAAATGGAGAGCATTGCAGATCATGGTAGCTTCCCTATCTCAACATATGTTGATATTTTTCGTTTAACGAGATGAAATTCCCTTCAATCCCTTTCTATGTCTAAGAAAAAAATCAGCAAAACAAAATATAGGTATAATCTACATTAGCATATTATTGCAGTTTTACCTACCACGTAACCATCATCAAGTCGAAAAAGATAACTACTGCCAATTCCCATCCTCTCATAATAACGTTCACGTATATCAGATATCTGCAAAATTAAAGAAACCTAATTAATGATAGCATATTAAAAAGAAAATACCTAAAACATTCAATTGAAAAAAAAAAACAGGTAAACCTATTTGAACCAGAAGCAAAGCGAAAACAAAGCTACAATGGTTGATTCCAGCTGAAAACAGCAGTCACTAGCTAAAAATGAAAGTGGAAATTACACTGGGACGAATAAGCTCTCCCACATATTCAATCACAAAGTCCTCAGCCTCTATTGGCTCAAGTGCAACAAGACCCCAGTCGTGTATCTTACTCCGTTGGAAACGCAAATGCTTTTTCCTTGCCTGACAATCAATTTAATACTTTAAGATGACAAGCAAAAATAGTTTACTGTGACTAAAGATAAGAAAAAGGTATTACAAGAACAACTTTGTATTTCAATCACCTTCACTTGAGAAGCTTTCAAAAGCTCAGCACCCTCAGCAGCAGCAAGAAGACTACGCAGCTTCACCCTGTTTGTTCTTGCAGAAAGACCCTTACCATTTGAACAATGAGAAACATTAACCTCAGAACCTAAATACTTAGCATGAAAATTTTGAGTCCCTCTAACCCGAGCTCTTTCAGCAGGAGTAGCATTCAATGACCATTTATGCCATTCCCAACCATTGATTGAAGACCGAGCACATCCATCAGATCTAGGGTAGAGATTTGATTTTCTTGCCTTCCTGGCCTTACTCTTCTCCATAGTAACCACTCCACATGCTGCTTGCTTAGCAGAATGTGACTCTTCACCATCCATAATGCGCTTCCTTTTTGGCTTTGTTTCCTTGGATGTTGCTCCTTTTAGAGCCTTGGTGGGACCTGACTCTGCACTGTCTGTAATGCACTTCCTTTTCAACTTTGATTTCTTGGATGCTGCACGCGAGAGAACTCATAATGTCAGTAAGGACACAAAATTCAAGTACACACAAATACCTATATGACAGCTTCAAAGAAAAAAAAAATGAAGACTTAACCACTCAGTGTTCGTTTGGAAGAATCAGAAACCGACTCTCTCCCCATTCGACCACGGCCTTTGCCACGAGCAACCTTCACAACATCATATACATCCTCAGTCAAGGTCGACAACCTCTCTTTGGAAGGTTTTAACACATGCACATCATCCTCTGGGTATGGACAAAAACCAAAAATTTAAAAATGTCTACAATTATCAAAATTTCTGCAACCACAAATTAGAATATGCAGGAAACAGCATACTTTGAACTGCACTGATATCCTTCATTACTTTCTGACCACTAGTACTTTTGGCTGATGAGGAACCGCTGGGCAAATTATCTTTAACCTTTTTTGAAGACCTAATACTGGAAGATGAGTTAGTCAAGACTTTCTTTTTTCCAATCTTTTTAGAAGATACAGTAGTAGGTTGAACTTCAGTATTTTCAGACACATATCCAGCAACTTCCTGTTTTCTCGATTTTTCTATGGGAGTCTGAAATGCAGGGTTAACAGAATTCAAACAATGTGGAGACGGTACAAATTTTCTCCGCATCAACTTTTTCTTGCGATAATATGTATATTTTTCAGCAGTTGCAGATGCTTCTGAACAATGAAATTTCTTTGATTTGTCCCTAATTTTATCCACCGCAGCAGAGGTATCAACATGATGTTGATCACAAAAATTAAAGTCTCCTTCCTGAAACACCAAATAGGCACCAGGAGAACACATAATATAAGCAAAAATCAAAACATATACAATTTGACAACAAGAGAAGGGAAAAAGCCCTAATGAGAGCAATTAAGATGATAATTGTATAAAATCTTAAAAAAGAGGAAACAGACCCATTTCTCCTTGACATCAGGCTCACGGTGCTTCTTTGAAGTACACCACAAAGTAAGAAATTGCTGAAGTGCGTCATCAACAAAAAAGGACTTCAATTCTCTAAGTAAATCGTCATGCAACTTCTGACGACACATTGCCATGGCAACATATTCCTCAATCTTAGCAGCACAATCATTGGACCTTGAAGATTGAAATTTATGAGTACACGACGGAGCAACCATTCTGGCACCGTCTTGGAATCCAGGTGGTGAAGGCTCATCAATTTCTAGCTCATCAGCCACATTGTCAACAAAACCATCACATGATTTCTTAAGTGCACATGCCAAAATATTAGATAAAAGATCCTCAGACAGGGGATTTCCAGCTTGATTAAGATTTTGAGAATCTTCAGGTAAAATTATCTCAGCAGAAATTTTATTTGAATCAACCTTTGTTTCATCATGTACATCTGTAAAACCAATTCGGCAACTGTGTAGATCATGATCAATAATACCCTGCATCAACAACAGTTGTTCTTCAACAAACTATGACCACAACAAATAAAACTGCAATATTCTTGAAGAGAGCAAAATTCTAACAATAGAATTTTACATTACCGCATTTATGTTGTCACCTTTTGTAGCACAGGCTAATTTCCTCACTTCGTCATCAACAAGATTTTCAATATACTCAGCAAAATTCACCTTAGTGGACAAATAGAGCTCGTTTTCTACATCTAAAATGCATTTTACATCGCCAAATAACAGATGATCATTGCACAATACATTCTTCTGTTTGTAAAACTTTTTAAGGGGATCAGAAGAAGACAAACGAGATTTCTGTGCATCACTATCTGTTCCAATTACCATCGTTTCAAAACCAGGAGGGCAATCAACATCAGACGCAGAGGAATCTTGCCCAGATAGCAACTGTAAAACAGTTCGAAAACAAATTGAACCGCATCAAATACACAAAATAATAACAATGATAAAAAAACTGACCAGGATAACCACTTACATGTTCACTAGATATTTTATCCATCTTGTTGCCATAATCCTCATGGTCACTGGCAGGGCCAGTAATCTTTGGATGACCAGACCAAAGTTTTCTCTTTCTCCAGGCAAAAGAATAGTCCGCTATACTGTCGTAAAAGACAGCATTCCACATGACTTGCATACAGTAATCAAAAATTATTCTACAAACTACTGTATAAGACCCCCAGAAGTTCTCAATGCTTCCAACAGATTTTTTGCAAGCAGAAGATTGTGTATGCTTATCATAGATACATATCTGATCAGAAATAACATGGCTGGTCGCTGCCTCAATAGCAGTATTAAAGTGATTATTCCTTTCAGAGTTAACATTGCCCTCAAAGACAATTTCAGACTGCAAAATTAAGTCCACATCATGAGTAATTGTTTGGCAATGTTAGAATCAACCTATTATCATTTAAGAAATAAGATTACCATTCCAGCATTAGAAGACCAACTTTTAGTAGCCTGATTAACTGAGGTAGGCTTAAGATGTTTCTGAGCTTTCCTTTTAGTAACAAAATCTGAAATGATGTTGCTAATGATCTCATCTAGCAGGACTCTACGTGCTGCTCTCATTATTCCAGCATGCAGTTGAGAAGAAACTCCTTCTGATGTTTCAGTTATCAAGTCTGCGGAAAAACCAGTCTCATAAATCTTAGATGCATGGATAGTTTCAGGTCTATCTGCTCTCCATGCATTCATTGCAGATAGCAATGTGATCGGACCAAATTTATTTTCAGAATGATATATCTGCAAAATGAAATCAACACAAAGCCAGAGTAAGAAGCAACATAAATATGTGAAACACTCACTAGGCGGGAAGGGATTAATTCAGGCCGTTAACGATGATAATAAAAAAACAATTGGTCATAATGGAAATAAAATCATCGACCAACAAAAAAAACCATGGTCAGGTTAAAATGCACAAATCAATACCACATGATATTGAAATTAAGTTTTCATAAGGTGCAGTAAACAAGCACAAGAATCTCCACCACAGTGGAACCCTCTACTTCAAATTACAAATCTTCAACTTTCAACAAATTTTCCAAGGTAGAACCAGGTACCAGGCCACAAAGTCGAACTTGTCATCGCAAAAGCACAGCAGAACCGAAGACAAGGAATGACTTCAAGCCCATACCGCAAAAGATATAACACTTGGAAAGCATCCACTTCCAAAATATGATACAAAACCCAAACCTTCTTAACTTACCACAACTGAATCCTTGAGGTATCCATATTGGTGCCAAGAATACAGTTCTAAAAGTGAATGCGGTCCATGTTTCCTTCCCCCGTCATCCTCAAACAACCAACAAGCATCTTCACCTGACTGGAATAAAATGTAAAAATTAAAAGTTAAAATTCCCCCACAGGTACGTGATACCAAGTATTTCATATGGCATAAGCTAAATAAAAATGTCTCTCTAGGAGAACAATGCAACAGATTTCATATAGAATATAACAATTACCCCACACAAAAATGATGTGACACAAGTAGATGCTTCAGTGTTCGACATCAACTGATTAGATTTCGAGACATAATTGTTGGTGTTGACCAGTGATTGAGATACTGACTGTGAATCAGGACAAACATTGATTGCAGCCCTATGCTGAACAATACCCCCCTGCCTCATGCTCCCAAGATTCAGATATGCAAAACCCGTGGCAACATGGTCAGGGAACTGCTTGAAGTACTTCAATGGCACAGGATTGATCAATGCTCCATTAATAACAGGATACACAGGAAGCTCATCAGGCAGGAAACCAGTAGATAAACCCTCACACAGCTGATGCTGAATATAAGGTCCACACATTTGCCCATGTTCATTAATGTACATCCATCCGCTTACGGTAGCAGATGGCGCATACCCATAGTAACTCTTGTCCTGGTATGAAGTTGCTCCAGCACTGGAAGCCTGTTCAATATCACCACTAGTACCATTCGACTGGCAGCTCATCTCCATGACACAACTTGAATGAAACTTCTCATCAAAATTACAACCAGATGAAGAAACCTGACCTGTATCAACCCACCTGAAGAAAAATTGATGACAACTTTTAATGTGGGTGCACAGAGGAGTCAGGTCTCTAACAGCAATAGCAAAACACAAAAGAGCTGGAAACAAAATGTAATACCCTTGAGTGGAGCAGTCTTCTTCACTCGGTTGCACTGAAGAGGTAAATTCAGCATAAACGCCTTCAGAAGTATTTGAAATAAAATTTTGGTGTTCAAAATCAGAAACTTTCAGCCTCTTACGAGAAAAGAAAGAGTGATGGTCATCATGAACAGGAGCTCTAGAAGAGACCATGGCCTAAAAACATCCCTGGCGTAGCCAGCTCAAAGGACCAACAACAACACACAATAAACAAGCAGATTTACGAGACCCAAAATACACAGACAGATTCAAAAACACATCAAAATGTAATATATCAAATAGAGAGAATTGAATCAAATGTGGAGCTCGTAATAAATTCACCGAAAAATATTATCAAATTAACACCATTTTGCAGTTGAAATACACAGCAAAAGAACTCACAAGACAATGCAGCTAACACAGATTTCTTCGTGCGTTCATAAACTAACAATTATCAGAAAAGATTAAAATAAAACTGTTTATTCGTTTCTTCGAAAACCAGAAAACAAACAGACGATCCAAACTTTGCAGTCAGTTCTTATTCGTTTTTAGGTGATTTCATATCGAAACGTGCACAATCAAAAAGAAACTGATGTATTGATTCTGTTCTTCACAATTAGGGTTAGTGATTACCTGATGCGCACGAACTAAGTAGGCGATGGTTGACGCAAAAGATGACTTCTCCCCGACGCCCCCTTCCCCAACGAGTTTGAGTTTTATGACCACCGAGGGGTCGTTTTGGATATCGAATATTTATCAGCGGGTTTCGTAAAAAAAAAAAAAAAAAAAGTATTAATTATAAGTTTTATTAATCACTTAAAAATATATATATATATATTGTCAGTCGCATACCTTTTTTCCTGTTTGGTTACGTCATTTCTTTTCTTTTTCTTTCTATTGTTTATTTGAGGGGAAAGAAATAATGAACACAAAGTTTTTCATAAACTGTGAATTAACTTATAAATTTTACGCTTACCTTGCATAAAGCAATGAATCAATACAGATGGGTTAACAGTATTTTCGTTAGAGTAATGTTGTTTTATCTTTAAAATATACATGGGCACTTAGTCAATGTTCATGTTCTGTATACTCAATCGTCATCTCACTTTGCAGATACCAAATATATATATGTCATTGTCTATAATCTCTATTTCTCTATATACCGTCACCATATTTTTATCTAGTAGTTACTCTACCTATGGTGTTCATAATCTCTATTTTTTTCATACGCAATTATTAAAATATAATATATTTAAAATAATTTTAATTAGTAAATTAATTGTCAAATATATGAAAATGTTGTAACAAAAAAAGTTCGTATAAATTTTTAAATTAAATTTTAAAAATTGTTATTATTACAAATATCATGAAAGGTTTCTAAAAATACTCCTTACAATTAATAAATTTTGGGAGGCTAGTAAACTCAATATTAGATAATTAATAATATACTTTTAATAAATTCATAATTCAATTCAACAACAAATTTAATATAGTTCAATCAAATTTGATATATATATTTATTTTAATACAGATTAGTATGACGCTATCCAGCTAATTAAATGGGTTAATCTACAATGCATAGGAATATAAATATCATAAAAAATGTGAATCTATAGGTGAATTATTTTATTTTTAATCATATAAAAATATTAATGTCAAATTCACCCCATGCTTTAGTTAACTGTACCCAAATCAAAAAAAAAAAAAAAAAGAAAAAAAAAAAGAAAGAAAGGATATTTTCTTTAGTGAAAACGAAAAAACGAATGGGGACTATTAGACAACATTTGGGGTGTATTTATCACCTCCCCACAAAAACTTTCACAAAAATCAAATACGAACACCTACGATGGTAATATTTTCACCGAATACTTTTTTACAATATAATTTTTAAATTTTTTATATTAAAATATTTACTCTGCTCAAAATTCAAAAAGAATATAAATTAGTAAAATTTTTTATGCATTTTATATTTGAATTTTATAAAATATAAAAATTTAATAAATGAGGTGTTATTACTAAAAATATTTTGAGAAAATATACCACCTCGAAATATATTCATTTTATGCATAATTTACAAAATTATATAAACGTTCTATTACCATCAAAATATAAGAGAATAACAAATTTTTTTATAATTTTTTTAAATAACAAATATCTTTATTTTATATTTTATGACAAAACTTTCTAAGGTTTGAATGTTATGATAAATATTTCTATCAACTTAACTTTTTTAATTTTTTATTTTTTCTATAATATAATAACCATTATAATCTTAATTTTTATAAAAGTATAAAAATTTAAAAAATTATATAAAAAACAAAAATTATTAAAAATCATATAAAATATATAAAATTTTACAAATAAAATCTATATTTAAAAAAGATAAAAAATTTATAAAATATATTTTAATTTTTTTACTTTTATCGAAATTAAAGATATAATAATCATTATATTGTGGAAAAAAACAAAAAAATAAAAAAAGTTAACGAGATTATTTGTCACAATACTCAAATTTTAAGGGAGACTTTATCATAAAATATTAAAAAAAATAATTATTATTTAAGGAAATCCTAAGGGTATTTATCATTCTTCCCTCAAAATATCACAGCTTTTGTCTTTCTTGATTTAATACCATTTTAGCCCACACAATATTTTTGCAAGCCTTATCATTTGAGCCAATATTGTAACGTAAAATTATATTTGCACAAAATTACTAGCTCAGCCCAATTTCAACACCCTATATGTACTACTTGCACTTTAAATTCTAACATGATAATAGGAAATACTAATCACTGCTTAATCAAGACAACAATCGTAATGAGAGCGAGAATTCAGTAACATATCATATTAAATAAAAATATTGTAGGTCAACTTGAATTGGACATGTTCAATAATCATATTGAAAATTAAAGTATTAAACTAATGTTATTATAGACAATAATAATTGTGCAACTTGTTTAATATTTTTTCCTATTTTAATATATTTTTTAAAATATTTGTAATATTATCCATTTGAAAAAAATTTTTTGAAAGAATTTAGTAAGAACTTGTCTCACCCCAATCTTAAAGTGAAATCAACTCAACTTGAGATGAATTATACCTAACCTCAAGACCAATTAACACCCAATGCAGAAGTAGAAAGCAATAAAAGGGGCAAACGTATGATACGTTCGATAAATACATGATTCGATAAATACATGATAATCTTTAGAGTTATGTGCTAATCTCTGAAGTCACGTCAATTGAGAAGATTATGCACTAATCCCTAAAATTACATGACGACTCCTAAATTAACCATTCATTAATCGTTTTTCCAATAATCTTATGTGGCCATCTTTTAGGAGACGAGCAAAAACTCTATACATGTACTCCGTGTTTTGATAGTCTCGTATAGTCATTTTTTAGAAGACAAACAATAACCTTATACATGTGCTAAAAAGCCCATAAAAAGATTAAATTTTGAGATAAACAAATTTGATCCTTAACAATCTTGAGCCTACATTCGATCACTATGTTGTCTTGTTCTTTCTCTTTACAAAATAAAAAACTCAAAAAATTAAATTTGAGAATCAAAGGATTTTTTTCAAGCAATCGACATTCTTTTGATCATCTTTTTTGTGATTTCAAATTGTCAAATACTTAAAAATCACTTAAATTTTACTGTGTAGTATAAGAACCACTGAGATTTTACTATATGATTTTAAGATTTCATATTTAAAATTTCGTGCATTAATAATTAAAGTCATTTGTAAGAATCGTATACAAAAAGTCATTTTTTTAGTCTGATAAAAAAATAAATAAATAATCATGGTAGTAAGTAAAGCTTACTTAACTATGAGACCATAAACTTTAATTATCTGAGAACACATACAGCTCAGAGAAGGTGAGACTATGAGTTTTAATTATATGAGTATTTTATACAGTTTGAGGTTCAGACACAGAAGGGTAAGTTTAAATTTGAAAATGTGTGTTAAAACTCAAAATGGTACATTCAAATATGGATAGCTAAATTGAAAACTCAAGCCATAAAAAGGTATGTTGAAACCCAAAGAAAGTTAACCTATAAAGCCAAAAGCCAATGAAGAGTGTATTGATATTTAAAGAAAGCAAAACTATTAGCTCTTACTAAGAAAAGCATATGATACTCGAAAAACACTGGAACTTAGGGTCAGGAAAAAACTTAGTCTTTAATAAAAACTATCATTTTACTGAAAATTGAGGAGATAGATTTTTTAAAAAAAATTTGAGAGAATCTAGTAAGAGTCTATCTCACCTTAACCCCAAAGTCATCTCATTTTGATCTCGAGGTGAAATCTACTCATCCCAAGGCAAATTTTACTTGAACCCAAGGCCCATTATACAATAGCTACATTAACACCTAATGTGAAAGTAAGAACTCGTAAAAGGGGCAAACATGGTACATTTTAAGGACACATGATAATCCCTAAGGTTATGAGTTAATCTTTAAAATCAAGTGGCAACTGAGAAGATTTGCACTAATCCCCAAGATTTGTGATAGCTCCTACATTAACCATACGTTAATCTTTTTCCCAATAACGCTACATGTCCATCTTTTAGGAGAAAGACAACAATTTTATACACATACTCCACCTTTGGATAGTCTCACGTGGTCACTTTTTGAAAGACAAACAATAACTTTATACATATGCTAGAAGACTTATAAAAAGGTAAAATTTTAAGTTAAATGAATTCGATCCTTAACAATATTAAATCTATAATTTATCACTGTGTTGTATTAATCTCTCTCTTTACAAAATAAAAATTATGTAAAATCTAACTTAAAAGGCCAAAGAATATTTGTTTGCAGCCTACATTCTTCTAATCATCTTTTGTGATCAAAGGTCTTTAAATGGTCATGAACTACTAAGATTTTATTGTGTAGTGTATGAACCACCGCGATTTTACTATGTGATGTTTGGAGTTTTTGTTCAAAATTGTATACATCAATACTTGGAGTCATTTGTGAGAATCACTTACGAAAATTATTTTTTAGTCCAATCAAAGAAAGACAATCATGATAATAATCAAAACTTACTCAATTATAAGGCCACAAGCTTTAGCCATAATATGAGTTATAGTCATATGAGAGTATGTACAACTTGATGATGGCTAGATCTCGAAGTTAAGCCACAAAAGGGTACGTTCAAACTTGAAAGCGTAGATTGAAAATTCAAGCTATAAAAGACTAGGTTTAAACCCGAAAAAAGCTAACCTATAAGGCTAGAAATTAATAAAGTGCATATTAATACTCGAAGAAAATCAAACCATAAGCTCTTGTCAAGAAAAGCACACAATGCTTGAAGAACATTGGAACCTGAGATTAGAACAAAAATTGGTTTTCAATAAAAACTACTTTTTTATTAAAAACTGAAGGGTTAGATGTTTAAGAAGAATTTTGAGAGAATCTAATAAGAGCCTGTCTTACCTAACCCCGAAGTCATCTCATTCTAATCTAGAAGTAAAATTTATCTAACCCTAAATGAATTTTACATGACCCCAAGGCCCACATCAAGGCCCACACACATAGTAGCTATATTGACACCTAACGTAGAAGTAGGAAGTAGTGAAAGTAGCAAAAATGATACATTTCAAGGACACATAATAATCCCTAAGGTTATGTGCTAATCTTTATAGTTGAGTGGTAACCTAAAAGGTTACTAGCTGATCCCTAAGATTATCTGTCAACTTCTAAATTAACTGTCTATTAGTCATCTTCCTAACAATCCCAAGTGACCATTTTATAGGAGATAGGCGGCAACTCTATACATGTGCTTCTCCTCGTGACAGACATACATGGCCACTTTTTGGGAGACAAATAGTAGCCTTATACATGTATCAAAAAGCCTTTAAAAAGCTAAAATTTTGAGGTAAATAGATTTTATCTTTAATAATTTTAAGCCTATATTTTGTCACCATATTGTCTTATTTCTCTACAAAATAAAAAGTCAACAAAATCTTACTTGAATACTAGAAAATTTTCTTAGACAACCAATTTTTCTTTGATAGTCTTTTTCTATTATTGTAGGTTTTTAAACACTCAAAAATTACTAAAATTTTACTCGATTTGAAGTTTCTATTCAAGATTCCGTGCCTACTTAAATGTTAATTAATTTTATTTTTAATATTACTAAATACATTTAAATATAACTGCATAGTTTTTACAAGGCAAAATTATAAAAGAAATTTATTAAATTATAAATAAATTAATAAAATATAATTATTTAAATAGTTAATTATTTCGCAAATAAATATAGGTGATGAAGATGTTAAATTGTGACCCAAATTATTTGATAATCGTGCAACATCCATATCATTTATATAATAATTGTGTCATTGGGACAGGATGTGTTTTCAGAAGGCAAGCGCTATACAGTTATGACGCTCCCAAAACCGAAAAGACACCAACCAGGGCGTGCAACTACTTACCTAAGTGGTGCTGTTGTGGATGCTATTGTTCTGGAAGGAGAAAGAAGAAGATTAACCGCCCAAAGTCTGAGACAACGGAAAAAAAGTGCAGGAAAAGATACGGCTCCTGCATGTGCTTTGGAGATTATTGAAAATGGAATTGAAGGTAATTCTCGTTTAAATTGGAATGACAACCAAATTAATTACCGACTGCCTAATGCCTACTGTAGTTTTAATGTTAGCCCTTGTTTTTGCTCGACGACAGTTACTAATCAACACAGCCGTAGTTTCTAGAATGTGTTGCTTAAGCCAACGAAAACAGTTTTGTTGGCAACTCACCCATGAGTGTCCTAACTGAGTTCTTTTCTTAGCAACAGGAAGTTGTCACCTGCTTGTCCATTGATTAGGCTGGTTCCAAATTGTGGACATAAAGGCTAGTTTTTTGGACCTTTCTGCAATATCATACTTCCGGAAAAAGTTCCGCATAACATAATTTCAGGATAATTTTAATAAAATCTATACTAAGGAATAGTCAGGATACGATCGTGTTCTGTAGATAGATTAAGTTTTCTGAGAACTTGTAAATTTTGTATGCTTTGGATTCAGGAGCTGAAGGTAAAAACGGCTGATTTACCATCTGAACAAAAGTTAGTCAGTCCTGCATCTCTGCTGAGAGAAGCTATTCATTCATTAGCTGTGTCTATGAGGATACGACAGAATGGAGAAAAGAGTTAAGAGCAATGTCTAAAGTCTTGTGCCCAGATGTATCACTTGGATATTATCGTTGTTGACATCGAACTTTTGTTACAATCCAGGTTGGTTGGATCTACGGTTCTGTTACAGAGGAGGATACACTGACAGGTTTTAAAACGCGTTGCCATGGATGGAGGTCCATCTACTGCATTCCTGCTGGGCCTGCATTTAAGGATCTGCACCAATTAATCTTTCTGATCGCCTTAACCAGGTCTTCCGATGCGCCTTTGGATCAGTTGAAATATTTCTGAGGAGACATTGTCCTCTTTGGTATGATTATGGAGGCGGTTTGAAGTGGTTGGAGCTTGTGTCTTGTATAAATGCTATCATATATCCTATAACTTCAGTCTTTTGCTGGCCTATTGTACTCTTCTAGCTGTGTGCTTGCCGACTGGAAAATTTATCGCTCCATAGGTAAGAGGATGGGCGTTGCTTTCTAATTATGTCACTACAATTTTCTCAGCGTATGGATAGAATTTTGATTTCTTAACTATTTTTTTCATTGCGGTTTGATAATGCTGCTAGCTTGTGCTTTTTTTGCTTTTCATCTTTATTTGTTCTACGTGCATACTCGAGATGAGATGGAGTGGGGTTGGTCTTGATGAATGGTGGAGAAATTAGCAATTTTGGGTAACTGGGGGAGTTTTGGCACGCGTATTCGCTGTGTTCCAGGGTCTCTTAAAGGCTATTGCCGGTATTGACACAAACTTTACTGTGACATCAAAAACAGAGGATGACGAAGAGTTCGCACTTAAATGGACCACATTGCTTATCCCTTCAACTACCGTTCTTATATTCAACCTGATAGGTGCGGTTGCAGGAGTTTCAAATGCTATAAATAGCTGGTATCTCTTTCAACTCCTCATTTCTTCTCTTCGGATGGAGGAATTCCCAAGGGGGAAATGGAAACAGAGGCAGCTGCTAAACTTCACTGGAAATGGAAGGCTGCCGGGAGAATTGTAACAATGGGCTCCTTGATTCTTTATTGGTTTGATTTACAAAGAGGAACAGGAGTTTCAATGCAAACACGACAACCATGTAATATTATTATCGTTATTATTTTCACGAATCCTTCGGCCTTTCACACACACACACACATATTGCATTTGATTCACAATACGGGTATGTAATCTACAAAAGGAAAATTCATGCATAGTTGTTTCTGTTCATCCAGTGATTCCATAAATTCTTATCTTATACCTGTACGAGTAATCGAGCTTTTCATGTTACATTATGGTAATTGATACACATATCTGAAACAGGGTAGCAATCATATTATATGGAAATTTATATTGCTGGCAAATATAGAAAATACGCTTCAAAGAATTGAAGCCTCCGTGCAATCACAAATGCAAATTGACTGTTTTCCATTTTCTTCTCAAAAAAAAATCAAATATTTTCCATATAAAATAAAGATTTAAGAAGCTGCAATTGCCACAATATAAATGAGTTTAAAGGCACACTTATATGAGAATTATTTTCTGCAGCAACAAACCAACTGAAAATAGAATGTTTTGTATAGCATGAACGCCAAATATATAAAAAAAACGTGTTGCCGAAAACTACTTTAGATACAGAGGAGCACAAGAAAAGGTTATGAATTTCTTGTTTCCCCTTTTCCCTACTTTTTCCTTTGGTTTGTGAATCTGTATCTGCCAAAGTGATAAGATAACAAGATACCTGAGAAGGAAGGATCCAGACTCAAAACCATCGTCAGTCAAAAAAATGACGCTGCATTAGGAGTCATATTTTAAGGCATCCCGCATCCAATTGTGTAGCAGAAGTGCTGAAGGAAGTATAATATGCCAATCATGATTGGTACCTTCAAATGGAACAGGAAAGTCATAGCATAATTATCAAATACGCTGATTAAGCTGCTGAAAGTTGGTTAGCAGCTACCAATTCTGCCAGCTGCTTCCTGCCAAGATTGGTTACAAGTTCCATGGAGATGAAGTGTTTTGGTAGATTTGGAAACTCTTCTTCATTAAAATTGTAAATTGGTTGAAGCTTTTTAGCTTCTTGATCAGCTGCTTCAGCCTCAGAAAGTAAAAGGTTAGCTTCTTCAAGGTCACCCAATTCTAGGGCAACTGATCTTTCTGCTGTAGCAGCACCAGCAATCATAAGTAACCTCTGGAATCTAGCCACTGCCACCTCCTTTTCCTTGGATAAAATCAGTCCTTCAATCTCCTCCAACCGGTTAATAGTGTCTTTAATATTTTCCTCAAGCTTCTCAAGCTCCAAAATGGACATTTCCATTTCAGTCTGTAATCCATCCTTCTCAACACTCAATGACTTGGCCTCAGCAGCTACTCGTGCAGCTTCCTTGAAATTTCTTGCAGCAGCAGCAACTTTCTTTTCTTCTTCAAGGTCTGGTGCTCTTTTGTCTATGAAAAATATTCTCTGTTTGAAGGATGCTATACTTTGCTGAATGCTTGATTTTGTTGAAGATAGTTCCTAATAAAAGTGAATAAGGATGTCAATTCAGCAGATAGCATCAGCTTAAAGAAGAAGCGTACAAGGTCAATAAAGATAAGCAATTGTCTGCATTTAGCAAATTGATTGGTAATTTCTCATGCTTTCTAATATGGAGAGGAGATGTGTGAACAAAACACATAACAGCAATCCACTTTAGCTATATATTCACAAAAAGATTTCAAGCATAGTTTGGACATGTTAGTCATTTTACCATCCTACAAAAGCCAAAACAAAGAAAATTGGAAAGTATTCTTGTAATTTTCAGGAGTCTAGTATCTAAAGCGGAAATTTTAAGTTAAATTTTAGAATTGCTACTAACACCATTATAAGATTGTAGGATCAATGGTCAAGAAGCAAACCTGTAGGGAAGCTCTTGCTGAAGAAGCCTCCCGTTGGAGCATCTGAACATCTTCTGAAAGCTTCTCCTCAGTCTTAGCAAGAATCGCTTTATCTTCCCTGAACTTTAAAACAGATAATATCAGACTTCTTCTCAGTTCCACTACTTCCCGATATTCTTTTGCCTCATCTGCTGAAACTCTGGCAAGTTCTTTAACCTTTGTTGCTCTTTCTTCTTCCTTGTGTAAGAACTCATCAATTCCCTTCTTTTTCATTGACAGAGCTTCACTCTCCAAGTCCAACCGAGAAAGGGCAGATTGCAAGTTATCATACTTTGCATCAACATTAGATTGGAACTCCTGAAATTCAGAGACTACATCAGAGATCCTTTCCTCAACTTCTTGGATTTTCAAATCATTTTCAGCTATCTCCTTTTCCTTCTCTCTCACCAAAGCAAGTAGCTTCTGCAGTTCATCCGTCAGAATATCCTTTCTCTTACAAAGAAATTCTTTTTCTCGTCTGTCATCTTCAATTGAATGCTCAGTTAAATTATTCAACACACCACGAGCTTCATTAACTAAATGAGATTCAATTTCTATTTCTATCTTCCTGCCCTCCAACGCTTCAGTTGACCAAAGCCATTTATCCATTTCTTCTGAAGACAGTGCTTCTGCTTTCCTCAAGAATGTATCCGCATTATTTGAAGCATCCTGAGAAAAAGTAATAAGATTGAACCGAACTTCAAACTTTTCGCAAAATTTTAAATTTTTTTTGACAGCACATTGAATGAGCAGCTGGATCAAACAAATACATTGATAAATAAAAGAATAAATGGAGATTTGATTTGATTGTAATGTACTAACAACAAAGAAATGGTCGAGTAGCGCTGCACAATCTTCCTCAGCAGCAATTTGAGAAACAAGAACCTCATGCATCTTGGAATCAATAGCATCACAGTGGGATTCGGCATCTCTGAGAGCAATTAGAAGAGATTGTTTATGATTCTCAGCAGTAACTAGGTCATCACTGATCTTCTGTGCTGCCTCAAAATCTTCAGCTTCGCAGGCCTCATCCAATTGTTTTTCAAGTTGAGAGTGCCTTAACGACGCAAATTCAACATCATCTGCTACTTTCCTTCTTCTACGGATTGAATCCTTGCGTGCTACAGAGATAGACACCGCCGATTCACGAGCACGGCTTAGTTTCTCCGAAATCAGAGATTTTAGATGCTCAAATCTTTGATAAGGATCATTATTATCATGATAACGATTATTCTGACGATCAATATTATCATCAGTATCTTTAATTACAGGCATGCTTGAATTAGAAGAAGCATTATCAATTGTATGATCCTCATCTTCATCACCGTCATCGTTTTCATCCGGCGCTGCTCTGGATAGGAAACGAGTATCTCTACCGTATCCGATTCGCAACCCAGCAGCTCTCTTTTTCTTTCTAAAACTCTTTGATTTCGAAGCGGAAAGGAATGACTGTGGTTGGACCTGTACCTGGTCCTGGTCCGCCGGCGTTTGAAGGGTCAGGTCAGAGAATAGATTCTCGTCAAGTGGCGCAGACGCCGCTGCCGCTGCCGCTGTTGTTGCAGCTGCTTTTGCCGTTGTTGACTCTTCTGTTGTACTATCAATAGGCTGAGACTGAGATTGTGATTGTGATTGTAATTGTAATTGAAATTTCGGCTCGTCGTCGTTTTGATCGGCCGCCAACTGGGATGGTGTAAACAACACCATTCCTTCAAACAGGGAATCCATCTCATCGTCTTCCATCTGTAACTTGCTTCCTAACAAACTCACTCAGCTCTTGTTACTTCAATCAAATCAAAAATAAAAAAACAGAGCTCAGCTCTGCAAAAGCCAATTGCTTTGCTTTGCTGCTGTATCGTGACCGCCGCATTTTCTTCTGAGTTACCTGTTTGCCGTAATTTGGGCTGAGCCCATTGAATTATAGTTGGTGTGGGCCTCGCCAAAAACAGTTGGGGGTTGAGCCTTAGTCTTTTATCTAATTACACCACTCTCATATCTGAATACACTATCCTAACGTTACATTCGTTCGTAAATCGCGGGTAGTCGAGATTTAGCGTCTATTTTACTTGTTGAGGATGAATTCAATAGAAAGATGATTCCCCAAAATATATTTTTATTATTATAATATTTTAAATTCTCTGTATGTCCTATCGCTGTCACGATGATTAAAGGTGTGGAACTTATCATAAAATAAGAGCAACCGGTTCTATCGGATCAAAATGAGCGAGTGGACCAGGATATATTATAAAGGGATAACAATATTTTAGTCCCTCAATTTTTTCAAAATAACAAATAGGGATATAGAATAATATTTTAGTCTCTAAAAGTCTGTTAAAACAACAAATTAGACTTTAATTTTAATTATTTTATAAAAATAAATTAATTATTACAACTAAAAATTGTCAAATTATATTTTTAAATATTATTTTGGTGAACCTTAGAAACTAAAATATTTGAACACTTAAAATATACTTTAAATATGTAAAATAATCCTATAATTTTAGAAATATTAATATAGACCTCAATTTGTTAATTTTGATAATTTTATGATAATATATTTTTAGTTACCATTATTTCAAGAGTTGAGTATATTATATTATCTTTATTTTTATCTAAATTTACATACTAAATTAATAAATTAAATTTTTGTAAGTATTTTAAAAATAATAGGAATAAAATATATATTTAATCAAAATTTTTAGAATTTAAAAATTATTTTTCCATTATTTCTTTGTCTTAAATGATTAGACTTGGCTTTTTTTTTGAGTTGGTAAGAGAAGACTAATTAGAAAATTCAGAATTTTTTGTTAATGAATTAATGTGTCACTTTCCCCACCGCTCTGCTTCTTCCATTCCACGGATTGTTTGTTGACATTAATAATTGAGGTTTCCATTTTTCCAGCCGATTCAATATTCCTCCTTTCCTCCGCTTTATACGCGGTTCCTTGGCTGGCCATGAATTGCATATCAAGCTTTCTTCTTCTTCTTCTCTGCCTTTCCTTTCACACTGCGTTTCTTTTCTTCCTCAAGATTTGCTAATCATAGATTATTCTTCTTATTCAAGTTTAACCAAATCTTTTTTATTCTTCTTTTTTACTTTATTCTAATAATGACAGCAATTCAATCAGCTCCATGACTTCCTTTCTCTAAAAGCCAAAGTCTAGCCTAGCCTAGCACAGTAGCTCGGCTGCTACCGTAAAAATAGTATATAATTCATTTCGTAATCTTAGCATTCGTTGTTAACTATTACAAATGTAAAAAATAATATATAATGTTATAAAGAATCTATTAGGACAAAATTAATCTAATTTAAGTTTGAGGGACCAAGCCAACTCACTCTCCGCGGCTTATCTCCACCTCCAAACGTTCTCTCATCTTTCCTTAGTAGCTCCACTGCCTGTTAACAGGAGCACATGCACTCTTTATATCCCATCTTACTCTACATTATATATCCATGTATGCATACAACTCATTTGGGTTTCTTAATTAGCTCTCATTTTCATATTCTTTGTCTATTACATATTAATCAAAGGAATAGGTTGTTCCCTAAAGCCAAAGAGAAAGAAAGCAATCAAGAGATTGAAAAATGGTTGGCATTGTGAAGAAGTTATGGTGTTGCGGAGCCAAGAGTTTCCCTTCAGACTCCGACAATATCCCAGAAGAAGGTCATGTTCGTGTGTTTGTTGGAAAAGATACGCAATTCAAGTTTGAAATGGAAGCTAATTACCTAAACCATCCTCTCTTCGAGAACTTGCTGAAATTTTCGGAGGAAGAATTTGGTTATTCATACGATGGAGCTCTAAGGATAGCTTGCGAGATTGATCTCTTTCAATACCTTCTTCATCTTCTCAAGAACAACAATCCCTCCGTCCATTACATGGAATTGCCGGATCTCATTTCCAAGTTTTACAAAGACAATGGCACCAATACTTCTCATCCTCATCAATGACAGTGCTTCGTCTTCAGTTAATACAAAATGAAGACCAATAATTTTGTGGCCCTCTCGATCTTTTTTTCTGGATTTTTTTTTTTTTTTAATTTTTGTTGGGATTCTATACGTATTCTTTTCATAAAACATTCTAGTTGATTGATAACTCTTCTTGTAATTGTCAACTTATTCTTTGACTTTATTGTAATATACATTAGATCTCCTTGTAATTGTCAACCTGTTCTTTGACATTATTGTAACACAAAAAGAGTAATATTAGATCCAAAATATTGCAAATGGTTTATCATACCATTATTTGAACTCGAGATTTTTTTATATCATCTAAAAGTTATTGCCAACTGATTTAGTTAATCAGTTCGCACTTGTTGCTGTTGATTAACTATTATGTTTACCATTCTTTATTCTTCTTATTGTTCTTTCATCTATATATTGATATTCCTATTTATTTCTTTGCCATTTGCTGCTGCATTCTTCATTTATTTTCATCAAACTCAGCATTTTCTCTTTCTCAGGGGAGTTGGAACCTACTTTTAATGGAAGTGACAGTTTATCCAGTATATATTAACTTCAAAATAAATAATCAATAATAACAAAACACTATCATTCTTAAAACGAAATCTATTTATGAAAATTAAAATAGAATATTTATTTTCACGGCATAAAGTCTTAATTGAAATAATATTAGAGATGCAAACTTCTATATAAATTCTTGAGATTTTGACTTATTTTTATATAAGTATAGAACATATTAACATTACATAATACACGTTACTTTATATGGAAAGTATTGTTATAATTTAAAATAAACACTAGCATTATTTCGAAAATTGTAATAATTAAGAATAATTTGGATTAAATATATATTTTAGCCTTATTATTTTTAAAAATAATTAGAAAAACTTATATTCATTAATTTAATTTGTAAATTTAGACAAATAACGATAAATTGTAAGAAAATAAATTAAAAAATCTAAATTAAAACAAAATTTAATCAGGATTTACACAAATAATTTTAAAAATAATGAAATTAAATTGTATATTTAACCAGAGTTTTAAAGGTAAATATGTTTTTTTACCCTTAAAATTAAGGTGCTTGCTTAAATCCGAATCAATGGGGTAGATTAGAATTGAAAATGAGAAGAAATCCCGTATATAAAATGTAATGATCCAGGCAATGGTACATTATTCAACTGATTTATGAATGGAAAAGGCAGTACATATCGACCAGTCGACCACAAAGTTATTGAACTCCCTTTGATCCACGGTTCAGGTCCCTTGAATGGGTGTGAAAACGTCCTATATTACACATTTACAATAATGGATAAGTATAACATTAAAGGCATTAGCACATGCTGAAAGGGTGTTAACAAGTCGGTGGCCTGTGCCTTATGGATGCTAAACAGGAGTTTGGGAACAATTCTGTCTAGCCGAGTACTGCTAAGTACATTCAATGATTCATGTAACCAAAAATAATAAAACTATAAACCATACTGCAATAGCGATAATAATCAATGACAAGTTTGAAGCCAGGGATAATAATCAATAACAAGTTTGAAACATCATTTTCCAAATCGATATCCAGTAACAAAATTATATGGTTTCAAAACTGGTTCCTTGCTTCAGAATACTGTTACGCAAGCTTGTTACAATGGACATATTTGAGTCAGCTTAGTGACACAATCGTGTGAAAATCATTGATTCAGTTCTTACCCCAACCACAACCACAGCCACAACCATCCACTGTCTTTGCTAACCTCTTAGAGATGGATAAAATGATTTCTAATGCCAGAGAACTCAACCGTAAACTCTAATACCTGACCAAGAAGCAATCCGGCTAAAACGTGAATTTTACATTTCATTGTCCCATTGTAAACTCATTCTCCATTCTCTTTTGACATAGCACAATATTTTGGGAAAAAGACGAGGATTAAACAATAAAAAAAATTTTCAATGAATAAGAGCACGATTTCTAAAATAAATATGTGTAGAGGGGTCCAACATATGAACAAAATTGTCCTGCCACTCCATAAATAGAGCAAAGATACAGACTAAGATGAATTAAAACAAATGAAAATACCTGTAATTCTGGCAAAAAATAGGTCTGCTAGCCCTTCGACTCACCGAGTTCAACATCTTTAACAGGACTGCTATCTACTGCTTCCTTCAAAAGTCTAATTTCCTCTTCTGTAAGGCTGTTCTTTGCTTCGGGTGAAGACTTGGTATTTGTCTGCTTTTCAGCCTCTACAGCCCAACTATATATTACCATGCCAACAACAGCAAGAATCATCCCACTTATATTCTTGAAAGTCATTTCGGAATCAAAAAGGAGCCATCCCAATGTGAGAACACAAACTGTTTTCATGTGACCTAAGACCTGGAAAGAAACTGCTGAAAATCGCCCAATGCAGAGGTACTGGCTCACATTGCAGAACACCGCTAGTGCGCATGACAGAAAAATAAAAGCCTGCACATATTTACAACAGTTATCAGTCAGAGTAAATACAAGTTTATCTTGCGTATGGATCGGCAAGTTGATGCATACAGAAATTACACAGACAAAGTGAAGTTGGAGAAAAATGAATACTCACAATGGCCCCAGAAGACATCTTATAATTTGTTACAAATTTTCCATTAAGGTAGTAATCAACAAATGGACCGAGAACAAGAAGAGAGAGCGCTTGGATTGGAGCTGTCTTACTCAACAATTCAAAAGAGCCAATTGAGTACTTCTTCTGTAAGGAACCTATGGTCTTCTCATCAGAAAAAGTGAAATAAATTAACTTAGAAAAAGGCTACAGAAACTGTGATAAACACATTCATGGAGCATCGTCATAAATACTTTCATGTAGATTTGTTGGAATGTATTCTCAATAAAAGAAAACACCAACAGCAGGGGCATTAGCCAAGTACACAGGGTATCTACTACTTTTCGATGTCATGACCCAAAGCAGGAAATCAGAAGATAACACACCAACTAAAGCTTCCACAAAATACTGAGTCATTTGAGACATAGATTGATCTTTGAAAAATATTATGAATGTTGGACAATCAAAATTTTTGCACTCCATAAAAAAATTCACATCTGCAAGTCAACGAAAGAAGATGCTTAGGGAGGTTTTATTGAACAAGTTCAGTCGGAACTTATCCAATGCAGCCAGTCTCACTATTTTGTAGTTTCTTTCCCTTCTTCAATCTTGTCAGATAACTCTTCATACATATATAAAGTTCAAGAAACAAGAATCCATCCATCTTTGCAGTCAGATCAACAAACAATAGCTTAATTTTTATTAGTTCCAGATTGGAATATTCACAAGAAAATTAGTTTCTTCATTGGTTACAATCAAAGTGGGCTCTTTTCTACATCAGTCAAATAAAATCCTAACCACAGCCCTATGGGTCTCTTGAAAAGGAATGATAAGGTAACACCTGTGCTAGAGAGAAATGCAGATCTTGAACATATATGTACTTATTCAGAGCTTGAACCCACAACTAAATGCTTCTCAACTTGCAATCAATTTGATATGATTAGATTTTAGACAAGTTCACTCATAAAAACAAGATTACTACTTCCAAACTTCTAACAGAGTCAATTAGTTAATCTCATATCATTTAACTGATATACTGAATGAAAATAGAGAAGTAACTCCCCTGCAACCGCAAAGGATTAACGACGGAACAAAAATCACAACAAAAAATCAAGCTCATCAAGGGATATACTATCAGAAATACTTACAATTTGCTGCAAGGATGTAGATAGCACTGCTACACAGGCACACAGAAAACCTTTCGCATTAACTTTGACATCAGTTACCGTGCAAATACCCACACCGATAACCACAACCACAACTGCCATTTTCACTTCTTTCGAGTACTGTTTACCATGAAGAATCCACTCCATGACGCACACCACTGGAATCATACTGAGTTTCGAGATCTGTGAACATCAGAAGAGTTAATTACTAATTAGAAATTTTTCATCCATAGTTGTAAGTCTTCCTACAAGAGTAGGTAAGGCTTTTGTGGCTCTTTTTCTGTTGAATATTTATTGGAATTGCTCCCAAAAGCATGAAATCATCATCATAAATTGCAGAACGACATACTTGATAGAAACCGACAGAATTGAGCATTAAACTGAAGTTCATTCCGGATATGGAAATATTGGCAACAACCGAGAACCAGAGTAGCTCCCACAAAGGAACATGCTTGGATGCGGATAATCCCGTAGCATTAGACACCAAACCAACCAACGCCGTTACAGCAAAATGAAACCCCGTCAAAGTAGTGACTGAAAATTGACGGAACAAACATAACATTAACAGATAGTTTGAAGATTACCTAGGGTTTATGCCATAAATCTCGCGGATCCATGAAGAGATCGACTAAAATTTAGTTCAAAAGACACAAATAATTGCAATTGAGTATGATAATGTAAGATCCAATCGGAAAGAAGATACCGACCAAAGCTAAAAGCGTAGCCGGATGATGACATGAGCTGTTTGTTGGCCATTATAATTCCGACGGAGCTAATGACGTTCATGGCCCAAGCTCCCATATCTGAAACCGCCGACGGTTTCTTCTCGCTCTCCATTTCTAATTCTTGTTATGATTCCTTAGATCTCAATCTCAATTTGACGTTGTGATAATTAGGTTTCGAAATTCTCTGCTCTTGTCTTCTTACGACGTTGAAATGTAAATGTTGATGTTGTAATAATTAAATTCAGGAATTTTGTGTCCGTATCTGTCTATACGAAAATTAAAGCAATAGGGAAGGAAAAGACAAAAGGAAAACTCGAGAGATCTGGACTCTTTAATGAAAAAGAATCTGTTCGTGTTTTGTTTGCGAAGGTGTAGCACGTTGTTGGCGATGGAAGGAAGGAAGAAAGGATGGAAGGCACGGCTCTCCGTTGGTAATGCCTCCGTCGTTCTTGTCACCCTTCATCTTCCCCTTCCCCTTACTCTTCCCCTTCCCCTTTTCAGCTCGTATTTGTATTTTCCGAGTCTTTTTTCACTGAGAAATCTTGTGTGCCTATCTTTCTTTCTCATTATCTCCTAAATATTAGGAATTAGGATAGCAATCAGTCGGTCAATTTGTACACCACAATTACCGTTTTAGATTTATGTTGGGTAAGATTTACACATTCTTTGACTCCTCCACGCTTTTTCCTGTTCCGTTCCGCAATCTAGTACAACGAATAACACGTTACACGTATTAAATTATTGGGAACAGAATTAGGTCACATAGTTATAATTTAAATTATTTATTTTTAATAAGAATTTTGTTAACGAAACCCACGACCATGTTTCTATATTTATTATTTATAATAATTTTTAATATTTAATATAACAATTAATAATAAATTTTAATATATTAAAAATATAATTTACTAAATATAAAATATTCGTTAATAAAATTTTTTATTAATTACATATTAATTAATAAAAATATAATATTATATATCATATTTTGTTAAAAAAATATCTCTAACATGCAGATGTATTACATTTAATTCTAATTAAAGTGATAATTTAGATTTCAACAGAATTATTTAATATAATTAAATAAATTCGAATTTAAAAATTTTAATACTAATAATAATCAGATCATATTTTATCTTATAATTAATAATTATATTGAATTCGAATTTTATTTTTTAAATTCTTTTATCAATTTAAGACACGATTAGTTAAATAAATAATTATAATTAAATAAATTATCATATTTAAATAAATAATTATTTAGTACAATAATTTTATTTATTTATATTTTGATATTTAATTTATATTTAAATAAATAAATAAATAAATTTTATATTAATTAATTAAATTAATTAAATCAAATGAATGACTTAATCGTATTGTATCGTATCCCTTATTTAATGAACAAGTGATACAATTAATAAATAAATCGTATCGAATTAAAATTTTTTAACAAGATTAATAATCGGATCGAATGTGAATTAGTACAAAAAATTCTATAAATTTGTTGACATAAAATAAATATAATATAATTATCTAAATTATTACTTCTAATTTTGGGTGTTATCAACTAAAGGCTTAAATTTTTCTTTTCAATTTTTAATATTTTAATTTTTGTTTCGTTCACCCCCTTGGTTCTTTTTATGTTTAGAATTTTTTCAATACTTAGACTATTAATTGTTAATAAATATATTGAAGTTATACATAGATTGGCGTTTTCAACACTAGACCTTGTCAATTAAATGGAAAACTTTAATAGCATAACAAACTTTCTTACCTAATTTTTTACTCCTCAAGGACACTATTGTTATATTTTTATATATTTACCTTTCTTTCGACCTCTTTTTGCATAATTTTTAATTTTTTTATTATTTTTAAGAATATAATAAAAAATAAAATTTAAAACAACTGCATTTAACACTGACTGTCCAATTTTCGTATGACCACCCCATCTTCTTTGGCATCCTTCAACTTCTTCTATCACCAGTTAGGCCATGAACCACTTAAAACCCAAATGATATAAGTTGTATTAAATGCCATTTGTCACTGGAAAAGTTGCTTGATGTGCAACACTTCTAGATGCTCTCCCACATGACATATACATCAGATGGCGCATCCACAATTTTTCATAATACAATATTATGTTTAAGAATCCTTGGCATTGTTGTATATAACAGTAGAATATTCGACGGCTCAATGGGTTCTTGCTCGGATTTGGCTGGCGGCAGATCATGTCGAAATTCTTTATAAGAACACTCTAAAGCAAAAGGGTTATTTTGTTTACAACTGAAAGAATAATAAAAAAGAGGTAAATTTTGCTTTAGGAATTTCCCATTTACCCACTTCATCTCACTTCTACGAGCATCCTTCATTTTAAAACAAAGCAAACCTTTCAATAGCATTCATCACCAATGATACATGAAACTCCTAATAAGAAACACACTACAGAAAAAACTTTAATCTAAATGTACACCTACCATTCTCCAAAAAATCTCATTAACACAAAAAAATCGAAACCAATGCAACAGGGTACACACAACCCATTCAAATGATAACATGGCAACTAACGGAAGCCATACAGAACCAATGGAAATAATTACCTTCTTCAACAATCCCTCCTTTCCATCTAGGTCGTCAATATCAGATATCAAACGAGAATACAATACAAAATGTCCAATCATTTTTGCTGTGGTAGGCACTTTTACATTCATCTTCTCCAACACATGCAAGCTCTAGACCCTTACCCCACTGCACCAGTTCATTATACATACATATAAATAGGTATATTCCACAAGCATGGCTCACTGGATTCCAATTCTTCATCCTTATTCCCTGCCTGCTGAAGGATGCCTTTGAGCACCCGGTGGTGCTGTTGGTCTTGGGAAGCTATAGCTAAAATGGCCATCTGAGAAGTTGGGAGCTTCCACATATGGGCTCTAGTGTCCATTATAAAGGGAAAATAGAGAAAAATTAAAGATCAAATGTTATTGATAAGAAATAGGAAATTGCCTCTACCCTCCAAAACCAACCAGACCAGCAGATAGTGAGAGAGTACAAATATAGGCATTTCTTGAGGCTGAAATAAACCCATGGTAACTCGTATGGCACTTTAATGGACGTCATAATGCTTGAGCTTGAATCTCACAAAAATTTTCAACATAATAACTCTCTCGTTCAATAATTTAAAATTTATCTTGCATTTAAGGTTACCTGGAAATATATTGGGACTAACAAGTTACTTTTTTTCCCTTTTTTTCTTTTAAGAAATAGAGAATATTAAAATTCAGTAACAGCTGATCACAGTTAAAATTATTGTTTCTGACAGAAAAGAATGGGATTATGTTGATTTTCTATTAAGAAACATAATAATCAAATATTTTACTCCATCCAGTCTGCTATGTCTGACTTGCTACCTCTTGGGTGTTTTGATTACTCCATCTTCCCAAATTGAGAAAAAGCTAGAATGAACAATTTAATTTTATTTCCCATCCATGATGTCAAAATCAGTTTTGTCAATATTTCATCAATTGGTTTACCCAGTGTTGCAAAAATGAAAATAATGAACTTATCACCATGAAGAAAAGATGTACCTGTAAAACTGTAGACTGAGATGATTCTTCATGATCTGAAACTTTTGGTGTTGTATTAGGAGAACAAGCATCATAGCGTGAATCACTTCCATTCAGTTTAGGTGTTCCATTACTCAGCAAGGTTTCAGTCTGACTTCCATTGCCTGACTTGGTCCTCTATATTAGTGCCGTGATTTCCAAATAAGTTACACATTTAGTGGATAATTAAACAAAAAATATGCAGAAATTGTTAAAAGAGCAAAACCAATACCTGGAAAATTTTGCCAAGAGTTTTCAACCCCTTTGCTCGTGCACGAAGCTCTTCTTTCTTGGTATTGTTGTCTTGAAGCACCTAAAATAGATCTTCATAGATTATGACCAAATGAAAAGACCCAGTAACCTAGTGTAAGCCGAAAACCACAAATAATAAAAAACTAGCAAACCAACCATCTGACAAACTCGGGAAAGTGTGCCTTCAATGTCAGCTACGTTAAGCTTCCATAGAGAATCTACCATCAACTTCTTGTGGGACTGCATGTACTCTTCAAGCTGCTCCTCACTATATCCTTCTGCACTAAGCTGCTTTTTCATGTCCTCCTGCAGCTGGATCAATGCAATGGCACCTAGTAGCAAAAGGACAATTCTTTTGATTTCACAAATTTTCCTTAGGCAGATAGTTTCTTACTAGATATGAAAGAAAATCTCTAATTCCAGTTCATCCCCTTACTATTTGGTAACTAGATTTACTAATATCAGCCTGAATTTTTTGTAAAACCATCTCCCTAGCACTGCATGCCTAGGAAAGCAACAAAGTTGCTAAAAGCACAAATTATAACTTCCTGCACAAGCCCTCTCATATCTCTACGAAATACATAGTCACTGAAAAAAGATAAATCAAAATTCCAACAAACAAGCAAGCACAAACAAAGTGAGAGAGAAACACCCATCCCCTGCCACCTCATTCAATGCTACTTCATACCCAATTGCCAACAGGCAGAGGGACCAGAGCAAAGACCAAAAAGAGTTTCCAATAAAAATGATTGTTGACCACTGAATGTGGAATTATCAGCTAACCTGTTGCTGCAGTTACTTGAGATTTGATAAAATGGCCTTTGTTTCTAAACCATTCAGCAATAAAAGGCACCCCCAGATAAATAGCTTTCTTTCCGAGCTCTTTTGCCGCCTGTCTTGCATATATATAACCAATTGTATTCAACATGTCAACACCATAGGCTGCAGACACCAGACATAAAACCAGTCAGAAGAGAAAAGTAGGCCCTGAATTAATCAAAGGTGTAAAATGCAACCAATGAATAGGAGCCAGAAGATGCAAACTGCAAACTGCTAGTCTTAGAATTATACTTCCCTATGGTAACTAGCACAAATTGCTCACCAACTGTTAATCCTAGCTTGAGTGAGCTTCCATAATTAGAGAAACCTTTTTACAGCCTTTTTGCCTCTATATATATTATCATGATCTTTTAAAGCATGGATATATTACCTGCATTAGAGAGCCTTGAAACTTCAGCTTCAGCAAAATTAACAAAGTCCTCTTTGTTTCCTTGTACATATTGGTTGAGTCGGTCTCTTAGTGTATCCGCAAGCTTTTCCTCCCTTTCCTTCTGAACAACCTGTAGCAAAAATATAATTTAATTATTAAGAAAATAAACACATAAAAACCTGCAAAAACCATAAGATAAGAAACCCAAATATCCATTTAATGATACATATAAAGGAATTCACCCTCATTTTCTCTTGCACCCTTTTAGCATCAAATTGGTCCCCTTCAGAAAATATGTCTAGAGAAGCCATTGATGCCATTGCAAGCTGTCCTATATATTCTTCAAAAAGCTCACTTCCAAAAAGCATTGCAAAGATTGCAGCAGGGTCAATAATTGCTTCACTGCATGAAAATCAATCGTGTAAACAATAGCAGAAAAGATATTACACTTCTACAAAAAAATATGTCATGAGCCCGATGCAAATAATGCATGAGGATTCAGACAGATCATAAACCTTGAAATTAATCCATGATAGGTTAAAAAGAAGAAACTAACGTTGAGATTCCTGATTTCCCATGAGCATCATATGCTTGCCGTTGGGCTGGATCACTCAATACTTGGTAAGCCTCTCCTAGAACCTAAACTCAGGTTAACAAAACTTCAATAAAAATACAATTACCAAACTTAAAGCGCAGTAGTGGATTGAAAGCAACCTCAAAAAGATAACCAAAAATGAAAAAGTTGATAGGTTGTAAGACAAGTACAAAATGTTGCGAAGATTGCAAGGGGTACTGAAAATTTTTAAGTCTACTTTCACCATTAATTAATTTAGAAAAAACCACTTGGACCTGGCCCAAGATTACCAAAACTTTAAATGAGACCAGGCCCCTCAAACAAGCCATATCAATCATCTTGATTTCTGTTATGTGTGTGTGCAACACTTATAACAAGGCATCTATAGATGTCACAAGCCAAGAACATGAAAGCAAAGATTTCAAAAGACAAAAATGTATGCATTGAAATTGAAAATAGTGAAAAGAAGCCTTCAGCCGAAAAAACTAAGAAGATTGTTGGAGACTTCTAGCAGCATCCTAACTTTTTCTGAAGTAATTTTAAGATCCAAATTGTTATGCACCATTGCCAATGATAGCAAATGCCAAGAAGGATATGCCCGAAGCTTGGCTCACGCCAGGTTTCAATTACAAGAACCTCCATGAACTTCCATGAATATTCCCTTCTAGCTTGTTTCAAAGAATTGTCATAGAAAACAATGAAAAAAAAAATCAACTGATATAAAATAATAAATACTTCAAAGATAAAACCGCTGGCACTCTCAAGTTATCATTTTCTTTTGGGAATTTCTTTCTAATGAGTATATAAATGATATTAATGAGATTCCAAACGCAACATCTAGGATTAAACAACAAAGAAAGCCATTTCCCAGGCTTCACTACACAGTTGGATAAAATAACAGTGAGCTCAGAGCCAACAATGAATCGTTTAGATGGTTTATGCTTTAAAGTAACGACTGGTGTTAATTGAAAAAGCTAGCAGTTGAATAAAAGATGTCCCTTTGGTAAAAGGGAAAGTTGCCTATTCTAGGAGAGACTATTTCTTCAGTGCGTAAAACAAGCTCATCAAACTTATTAAAATGAAAATAAGTTTACTAACATTTACAATAACTACAAGTTCAACAATAATGTCACCTCATAGACAAACAAGCAAAGTAAATCTTACCTGAAAATTTTGGGCTGCTAGAGGATCATTTGGGTTTTTATCTGGGTGAACCTTACGTGCCTGAAAGCCACAAACAAAGCTGATTCATAAAAGTTGCTATCTTGAAAATGAAAAAAAATAATAATAACAGTCTGTAAATTGACATAGTACAAAAAAAGTCAAGGCATGTTTGGTATTGTTGGCTACTTCCAGAGCAAAATTGTAAAAGGTCCAACTTTTGGTGAAATTCACCCATTTTTAACTGACATTAAACAAATTTAGATTCAAACCCACACAGCTATTTCGCCCAGCTCAATACTTCCAAGTACATGGTTCGGTTAAGACGATAGAAAACAGCAATATTTGAGACTAATGGGAGTTGAAATAGCATTGCAATTCAAGGGGAGGGATACAAACAATACCCAGGCATCAGCAACAGTGAACACCAAGAAGAAAGGCAGGATAATTCAGTTGCTTGTTTCAGTTTTGTATATACAGACCAAGCAATCAATTAGTAATAGTTTCCTAATTTACAGTAATTCTAATAAAATGCAACACAAAAAATCAAACTCATGCAATGATTTATAGAAAATAGAAAATTTCTTCTCGGTAGTTATGTGATCTACAGACCTAAAATTGTCTACAGACCTAAAATTTTTAGGTTACTTTGAACCACAAAGCCCTTATCTATCCATAAATTAAATAAAAAATACTCACTATAACAATAAATTCGTAAAAATTTGAAAAGATGATAGGCTACCTTGATGTAGTAAGCTTTCTTGATCTCGGCCTCTGTAGCCGTTGGGCTGACCCCTAGCACATCATAGTATTCCGTTTCCTTTACCATCACTGAACTCAGAGAGAATACTCCCCTGACTTTCTTCGATTTACTATCCAATCGATCCAACCACCAAATTGAGAAGAAAATTAGGGTTACAGCAACCAAATTGATGGAAAATGAAGATTGATTATCAGCCTTCGGAACGAAAAAGAGCGTCGTTATTCTTCGCGTGCTGAACCGCGTTGTACCTTTATATATTCTAGCTGCTTTACCATTGTACTCCGCATTTTTTTGAATTTCGGAAATAAGGATTCTCGTTTATTTATATTAGTCCAATTTCTTAACCAATTTTTTTTTTCTACGACCCTATTAAAAAATAATTAAAAAAAATAAGAAAGAGATTAAACTCTCTTCAATTCTAGCTAAATTATAAGTCCTTTACTCCTAAGGATATATATTTTCATATAAAAAATTAAATACTAATTACATAAATAAACTCACCCCTCCTCTTCCTATTTTGATGCAATATTCACAAAATCTAATTCTAGTGATTTAAAAATAATTTATATTATCTTTTTTAATTTTAATGATTTTATGAATATATTAAAAATTATAAATGGATAAATCAAATGAATTTAAAATTTGATTTCAAGTTCGCATTGAATAATATCAATTTTAAATTTTATATTCTAAATTATAAAATTAAATACAATTTTAAAAATTTATATTTTAAATTTTATATTTTATATTGCAAGTTTTAAGTTTTATATATAAATAAATACTATTAGTATTTATATATTAATGAATGGTAGCCAAATCCAAGTTTTAAATGTTACCAGTTTTGTATATTAAGGATTTTATATTATATTTGACAGCATAGAGTGAAGCACGAGAGCCCATATAAGTGGCCCGAAGAGCGAATCTAGACAACATGAAGCATCCAATCCCTAAAAATAATATAAAAATATTTTGAGATAAAAGATGTTTTATAATTTGATTTAGTAAACTTATTTTAAAAAATTTATCTTAATTTTAAAAACTATTAATTTTTTTAGTTTCCAAAAATCTGGCTCAATACCATGCACAAAGAGTAAACTAAGATTTTTTTTTTTTTTTAATTAGTGTTTATTAATGCATAAACAAGATTCTATTCAAAATTTATCATATATTTTTCATTCCACTCGCCTACTCCTCTCAATCAGTTTAAATTGCAAACCATAATAGTGTGGAACAAATACTTAATATAATACATTCAACTTTATCTTATTATTATTATTTTTTATTTTATTGATATATTTTTTAAAGATTAATTATAATAAATAAATTAAATATTTGTTATTGTTATTGATTTTATTTTTAACTAATATTGTTGATATGTGAAATTTCGAAAATGTGTTCGGGCATCAAACTACAATAATTCGAAAGTATTTTATACTTAACTTACAAAGAAAGAAAAAAATGAGTAGAGAAACGCAAGTTGTTCAGCTAAAATCTTTTGACATTCGAATAAGATTTTACAAATTTTTTTATGAAGAGAAAAAATAAGACAGCATAATAATAAAATGTAGGCTCAAGATTATAAAGTAATCGAATTCTCTATTTACTTAAAAGGTTTACCCTTTTAATAGGTATTCAATTACATGTATAAGATTACTATTTGTCTCTTAAAAAATGGTCACGTGGAACTACAAACAATAAACTGGCAAGTTTATATGTGTAAAGTTGTTGTCTATTTTTTATTAACAAATCAAGTAAAGTTGTCAGAAAACAGGCCGATAGCCATAGGTGTGAAAAGTACCTACTTTTTTCAAAGAGTGTTCGTATGAGATTGTCAAAAATAGAGTGAATGACAGATATGTGTAGAGTTATTATTTATTCCCTAGAGAGTAGCCACGTATCTTTGAAGTTTTCATGCAATCGCGTGATTGCACTTCTCATAGCTTTCTGTTGTCGTGCTAAATGTTATTATAATTACTGAGAAGTAGGCCTCGATATTGGCTTATGGTAGCCTTCAACTTGAAGGCTTTTAACCTAAGATAACCCTAACTTTAGGCTAATAATTTTGGAATAAACTTTAATTATAAATTTTGTTCGAGATCAAAGTTAGGACGGTGGATTTTCTCAAGACTAGAATTTCGCTCTAACTTGAGGAATGGACCTTGACTTTGAAATCAAAACCAGGCAATTATTAATTAATATCTGGGTCTAGGTTTGATTCTTTTTCGGTATTCTTTCCAAATAAATATATTTATTCAAAATTTAAACAATTTTTTTAAATTTTATATGCTTTAAATTCTCACCTTAGCCAATAAATACATACTTACTCGAACACACCTACTTATTATCAAAGTAAGAAAAAATAAAAATTTAAGTAATCTATGAGCAAACTAGAAAGTCTTACGATATTATTACCATTTTTATAGAATTTAATTATCTAAATTATCTTACATATTTTAAAATTTTCTTCTCACTTATTTTGATCACCTACTCGGTTGGATGATTTTAAAATTGATATACATGTGTGATAGTTTTTTCTTAGATGGATAAATTGATGTCATGCTAAAACATTTTTATATAAGAATTATTTTTTTTAACAAGCATGGACCTAAGAACTCATTACACGGAAGTAACTTTGAAAATGCGAATACTGAATTATGTATATTGTTGTTGCGGAATAATGTTTTTAAATTTCATTTTGTGCTTGCAACTTGTTTTATTATAAGAAGAAAGAGAGAAAATTAGGCCTTGTACAAAGGAAGCACGAAGCAAGAGGAAGTTGGGCAACTAACATGCACATAGTATTAAAGGTAAATAGCAGGAATAATTTAATTTTTTCCAAAAAAGATTTTCCATTAATGAAAGCAATAACTGCCGGTGTTCAATAAAAAAAATTATTGTTTTGAAACTTAATTTATTAAACCTATATAAAAAAATAACTTAATTTAAAAATATTAATTTTTTTAAGTTCCACCAGCCCAATTATACATAATGTTAAATTTTTCAAAATTTTGGGCATTCGAAATCCAGCCCAACTCCATACACAAAATATAATTTTTTTTTTTAAATTTTAAATTAGTGTAATATTTTTTTTGTTAAGTAATTAAATTTGTTAATAAATAAACATTTTTTTCTTACCGTATATTTTCTTTTAACTCACTTTATCCTAGGTTTAAATAGCAATTCATGATAATATTGCATAAAAACTTAATACTCATTTCAACCTTATCTTATTGGGTGACTAAATTTACTATTTTTTTAAATTTTATTGATGTATTCTTTTAAGAAATTAATTATAATAAATACCTGAATTTTGTTATTGTTATTGATTTATTTTTAACTAACATATTTATTCAAAGTTCAAACAAATTTTCTTAATTATCTTAACTAATTCAAATAAAAAATATTTTACAATTATATTTTTCAATTTATATAATATCATAATTGTACTATATCAATTTCTATAAAGACTATAATAAAATAAAATATGTTGAAACATATTGTTTTGCAAAATTACATCAATCATTAAAATTTAATATTTAATTGCTTAATAATAAATCCATCCTGAGGTTTTGTATTTTAACATTTCAGGACACAAAACTGACAAATTTTAACAAACAAATTCATTTCTGTAGTTATTTTCCGTTGAATAGCAGTTACGTTGGAGAAGGGTAAAAGGTTACTTTCCAAGGCATTTTTGATCAAATTCAAACACAAATACCGTATTAAACCCGTCACGCAACCCGACCTTTTGACTTTTCTTTGATTCCTTACAAAATATTTTGCATATTTAAAATTAAAAATTATCACGTCGTTATCCAATCGGAAGTAATATTACCTTCAACCCCAAATTTAGTAAACGATACCGAGGAAAACAGAGCGCAAGGAGCTACAGGGAGGGAGACCAAGCGATAGAACAAAGACAGAAGAATGTCCAGCGCCATAGCAAATGGGCTGGCAGGAGCAAGTGGAGGTATTATTGCTCAGATAATCACTTATCCCCTGCAAACGGTATGTTAATATACATCCATTTTATCTGTACTTAACGAAACTGATAATGACTCTTAGCTAAAATTTTAACGACTTCATGGGGGCCAAGTGTAGGTAAATACGCGCCAACAAACGGAGAGGGTAGCTAAGAAAGGCCTTGTGAAATCCTGTGTCCCTTCCAAAAGTCCTGCTACTCCTTCGAGCACACTTCTTCAGATCCTTCATGTATGTTACAGTTAACTAGTTAATTATATGGGTGTTTAGGCATATATTTGATGTTGGGTTCTCACTGTCAGGTCATAAGAACCGAAGGGTGGGGAGGTCTTTACAGTGGTCTTAAACCTTCTCTTTTTGGAACCGCTGCTTCCCAGGTTTTGCACTTTCTTCTTTCTGTCTTCTTGATACAATTTTTCAACTTGTAATTATGTTTAAATGATAAAGTTTCCAGGGCATTTACTGCTTTCTTCTATCTTCTTGATGCAATTTTCTACTTGTAATTATGTTTAAATGATAAAGTTTCAATTTTCTTTCCAGTCATCTGTGACTTAATACTAACTAACATTGTCCTGCCAGGGCATTTACTACTACTTTTATCAGGTATTCAAAAATAAGGCTGAGGCAATTGCAGTTGCCCGTAAAGGCAAAGGACGTGGGGATGGCACCGTCGGCATGTTTTCTTGGCTTATTGTTGCTGCCTTTGCTGGGTAAAAATTTTGTTTTCTGCTGAATCTAAATATTAATTCTTTTTAACCTTACCTATCAACGTTATGATCATAATCATGTGTAGCAAGGTCAATGGCTAACCTTCACCAACCAATTATTTTATCTGTGAATGATGAGAAATTATGCTACCTTCCCTCGTATGTTGTTGTTATTATTACTGTTATTGTATGTTTTGTTGTTATCAATTTTTTAGTTTGTTTGTTTTATTTTGGCAGGTCATTAAATGTATTGCTTACAAACCCGATATGGGTTCTTGTGACGCGAATGCAGGTGCAATTTGGTATCTTGTTGACATACACTTCCTTTTGTTTTCTTTCCTTTACTTTTACCAGTAGTTTTCATATCTGGTGAATGACTTGTCGTCCTGCTGGTTTTGAATGCTGCCTTTAGAGTAAGTTTTACATTATTGTACGTCTCCAAGCCATGCTTAGCAATCTAACAACAATCAATCATGACCTTCTTTGTTTGACTCAAGACACATACTCAAGCAGAAAGAAAAATTAAGGAGGGAAAGAGGGAAGCACTATTGAAGGAAGCTTCTGAAAGTTCAACTGGATCAACTTTGCAAGACAAATTGGCTGAACTTGATTCAATAAAACCTCGCCCTTATGGAACTTTGCATGCGGTTGGTTTCAATTACTTTTTGCTTCATCATAATTGCATGTTTTACATTCATGATGACATTGACATAAGTCTTATTAATGTTTCTACTTGTCCTCTTTTAACAGATAGGTTTGATTATACATTTTGTAGTGCTAATCTTCTTAAGCAAATGTTTTTTGATTTATTTAGATCTTGAAAATTACTACTGATTTTGTTATTTTATCTGTTTCTTGAAAATCTACATTTGAATTATTTAACTATGCATGGCATACATAAAACAAACTTCTTAAATTTTCATTCTACAATGTTTCTTGATGGTTAGAAAATTTCTGTTGTTGAGACTATTGAGATACAATTATTACTACTTACCTAGGGTTATCGCATACTCAATTATATAAGTGATTTTAGTTTTCCACAACGTTGATTTTTTGTATGCTATGTTTGTTAGGCATGCGAGGTTTATAATGAAGCAGGAGTTACTGGTTTCTGGAAAGGCATTATCCCAACACTTGTTATGGTTAGCCTAATCTTGATAGTTATAGGGACTCAAAATGAAATGTTAAGGTATTTGTAATTTACTCAGGATTTCATTATGCTAGGTTTGCAATCCCTCAATCCAGTTTATGATTTATGAGGGCTCACTGAAGCATCTAAGGTCAAAACGGGCTGCTAAAAAGCATGGATTACAAAGTGTATCAGCATTGGAGGTACGAGACTCTAATAATATGTGTAGTAACTTGTCTTTATGGGACTCTCATTTCTAATAATATCCCACTTGGACTGGGAACCTGGACACCAAGCTTGACTTTTGTATCATGCCTTATTCTTTGGGCCTTCGGTACAGTTGGCATGATCAGAAAATCCAAAATGTTTATTAATTTTAGTCTTACTGTTATTTATGTTTCTTGTGGTTACAACCTGTTATAAACAGGTTTTCTTGCTAGGGGCCTTGGCCAAACTTGGAGCTACTGTGTCAACATACCCCTTGCTGGTTGTGAAGGTAAAGTTCATCCCAGATTGCTTCATAACTAGCCAGATTGCAACTGGAATAGTTTAATTCTATTCTTATCAAGTTATGGTTTAGATGAGCTGTGATTTGTCTTGTCAGTGTATTCCTTAACATGTTGAGGCTCTTATCGATGGAACTTTCAGAAAGAAATAATTGTCAATTTTTCAAGACTTCACCCAAATCACAATCAGTTGGTCACAAGCCAACTTTCTAAAGTTTTTAAAGTGTTAGCATAAGAATCTAAATTTTTATTTCAAGGTATCAGACATAACCAAAAGTTCAATTAAGTTCTGTTATACTGTTGACTGTTTAAAACCCTCAGGCGCACATTTATGTAATCCTTGTTTATTTTTAGCAACACTATGTCAAAAATTTAGTTCATGCATTTTTCTGTGTTTATTGTAACTTCCATTTGTTTATTTTTGAAGCTTCTAACAGATTGTGAAACTTTCTGGCACTTATCTTTCTAAATTTTTATTCCCAATAAATTGATCCTTTAGATTCATCTATAGCCTTGATGAAACTCATAACTGTAACTGCCTCACAATTTCTATATGATGACTTATGAATAATAATGTCTTCCACCTCTTTTGCAAGTATTTTCTTCTTATTCATTCAAAAGATGTATTTTATTCTGTAAAATTACAGCTTCCTTAATTAAATTACCTTTTAGTAAACACTTGGATGTTGATATTCAAAGTGCATTGGTCAACTATAATTTCAAAGTAAATCTATAAACATATTCTAGCACTTCTCTTATTGTGGAGCTCTCTGGCCTGGAAGATTTTAGTGCAGATATTGAATAGTCATTTTCACTTAATAAAAGAGAAGCAAGCCTGTATTTATCTGTTTATTTTAGTATCACCCAATTTCACGTTTGATAATCTTGTAAATAATGTATACAGAGCTTTAGTCTTTGACTTTCTTTTTGACAGAGAAAAAAGATTGTACTTTAGTCTTGTTTTGTAGTAACTCACTTTTTTCGCTAAAAATAGGTGTAAAACACTCAAGAATGCAATATGTATACTTGAAATTTTCTTAATCAGTTTCCTTGAACTGTATGCAGTCAAGGCTTCAAGCAAAGCAGGAGATTGGTGGGAATATCTCATTAAGATACTCAGGTTAGCTTTCTCATGGATTCAGCTGTATCTCAACATAGTTCAGAATTTTGTCATTTTAATTATTGACTTCTTTGTCTGCCATTGCATTTGGTGATCTCATAATATCATCAAGTCAGTAGCATCCGTTAATGTGATCAGTCATCACCTAATTTTGTAGATAATCTTCTGATGACTAGGTGTTCCGTTTTAATGACAAAGAATTAACTAACTGCTTCATTAAATATTTTAGTTTGAATGAAGTGAGATGCACTATTTAACTTTTGTTTGCTTCTTCTTGAATAAAAAATTCATTCTCTCTTAAGCTAGTACGATCTGGTTCTTCTTCTGTAGAATGTCAATATTGTAACCGATATTTTTGGACTGCAGGTACTGTTGATGCTATAATTAAAATGATTCGTTATGAAGGATTGCCTGGCTTTTACAAAGGGATGAGCACAAAGATAGTTCAGAGTGTTTTTGCTGCTTCTGTGTTATTCATGTTGAAGGAAGAACTTGTAAAAGTTTACATGGCACTGGCAGTTAAGAGCCAGAGAGTTTTATCAAATTTGATGAAGTGATTTCTTCATTCTATCCAGCAAATACAAGTGTTCCTCTGCTTTTGATTTATACGTAATTTGTAACTTAAATTCAATTAAAGAGCTTATGGTAAGACATTGTTGTGGGTATATGATAGTTAGAGATTGGCATTAGAGGCTTGGATTCTGATCTTCTTGGCGTTAGGAGTTCAGAGCATTTAATGTCTAAAGGTGAACTTCTTACATGTTATCACAATGAAACTCTGTGATCTAGTTATTGAAGCTTAATCACGTCTATTTAAAACTGGAGGAATCATTTAATATTCAAACATGATACAAGCTCTCTGTATCCTTTTGGATTTCTGGATTACTGTGCACATTGACCAAGGTAGATTCCGTGTGTTTTGATGCTAATAGGTATATACAATCACTCATAGTTTTTATAAGAGGAAGAATACCAAAGATTTGTTTATGGCAAAAGAAGACGAGGAAGAGACATTCAATGCTTGACATTTCGGAACTTAGGAAAATGGAAACCTTGTTTGGTTAATTTTTAGCTAAGTAATCATGATGAATTTTGGTGCAAAATGAAATATGTAGCTTGAGTAGTTATGCTTTTATAATCTTTTCCTTAGCTTTTGAGGCATGCTTTACTTGGTTGTAACTGAAATGATTGGATTTTGTTCATTGGTTTGTTTTGCTGGTAATTACAATTTAATGACGTCAATAAACCTATGGAAAATATAAAATTGCACACTTCTTTGATTGCTTGAAGCTTCTATTTGTAAGAAGATTGAGGAGCTCCTGTATTTCCTGGCTCCTCAACATCATGAGTGTTTTGCTGTTGTATTCAAATAACATGTTCGCACCCTGGTTATGTCATGTTTATGGGGGCACTGCGTGTAGCATTCTAAATGAAATTTTGTTGTATATGATTAAAAGCTTTGGTATGTGTAGCATTTTTTCCTTTGCTGTAATAGTGCGTTGTGTTGATTTGCTTATTATTTTGATATTTCATTTAGATAAAAAGTTTTGCACTCTTGCAGTTTTAGATCATTTTGTAATTGTTGTTATTTTATTATAGTCTATCTGGCTTTTCATTTGGCTTTGTGTAATAGAATTACAGCTCTAAGAATTGAGCAAGGCATCTTTCTTCCTTAAAATTTATTGGATCAGGAATGTGTATTCACGAGGGAGGATCTCGTTGAAGTCAAAGATGTTTTGCTGCTGCAACAGGTACCAGGTAGGATTATTTTAGGACAATAGGATATTCCAATGGTTCACTCTTAGAAATTATTATGTATTGTTGAAGGTGTACTTAGTCCAAATGCAAGTCATACCAAAAGTTATGTTCTGTGTTCCAACGGTTCCATCTTAGAAATTATTATGTATTGTTGAAGGTGTATGAAGTCCAAATGCAAGTCACACCAAAAGTTATTTCAGCGCTATCATGACCATGTTAAAACAGGATTTGGAGGTCTCTTTATGCGAAGACTGTTGACATGAAGGTGGATGCAGTTGTTTTTCATTTCCTTTTTTATTTTATGATTTTCCACTATAGGGAAGTAACTTTAGTTAATTTACTCTGAAAGAAATTATATTTTGTTATGAAATCTCTGAAGTCTGCAAATTGATTTTGAAATACGGCAATAAATTTTTATTATATTAATGATGCACTCTGGCCATTGGCTATGGACTTATATGTGAAAAATATCATCTTCCTTTATTGAAAGGATGTATTTCAGTGATGTGTTGGTTGAATTTTTTCTGGCCAATGTTCACCGCTTGTAATAAGCTATAAACAATAATGACCCTTCATACTGCATGCTTGTTTAATTTTGGCTTTCTCTGAAAGAGGACGGCAACTCCAAGAGCTAGATAGTCCTCTACACACAAAAAAGGTAAAAGTTATTCCTTTCCCAATTATTTATGTAGAGTAATAACTTGTGAATAATATGTACATGCTTCTTGCACTGTCTGGTAAATTATGATCGTGAAACTTGAGGTTTATTCTATCTATGCTGTCTTTCTCTATATTTGCTTTTTCAAAAAGTATGTCTTGGCTGTATGGTTCAACCCCTGTATCACTGTGTTGAATAGAGGACAATGACAACCACCGGTGTTTAGTCTTTGCTGATGTCATGATATGGTCCTCTTTTGTGAACCTTTTTGCTAAAGAATTGGTTTTGAGATCTGCGTTGGCATCCAACTGATTTTCCTCTGTGAAAACTACTGAAGATGAAGCATCTGTTGGGGCCAAATCGGTGGTACCTGTTCACCCATTGAACATCTCTATTGTTCTTGAGATATTTTAGTGTGTTATCCTTCAACTTGCCAAGTCAGAAGTTATGACCTGATAAAGAAGATGACATTTGATGGGTATACTTCAGGGAGCTATGGTTTTGTGATTATTAATGCGTACAGATGCAGGGATAAATGGAGTTTTCTCCTGCTGTCTGGGATGACCACATTCTACTATTGAGCTTTTATTGGTAGAGACAGTATCTTGGACAGTTTTTAAGTCTACTGGTTCTAGACTCATATTTATTGTAACAGGACAGTCAATGGCATTTTTTAAAGCCATTGATATACTCTGTTCAGACATTTGGGCTTCTGGCTTATCTTTAGGCTTTTTGAACATCAAATGCACCATAACAGTGGCCGTGAAAGGTGGGTAATCGTTGGATCAAATATAAATTTTCTGTGTGCCTGCTAACAGAGAAGGGTATTTACCTCTGGATACTGTAAATGATGCAAGCTTCACTTGACAACACAAGAATTCTTTCATATACTTGCTGTCTACTTTCTCCAGCATGTTCAGCCAAATTCCCTCCATATTTCTAATGCCAGATGAGTTACTGAATTTATCTATTTTGTTGCTAAAATGATGATTTATCCACCTACTACTGGCGTTTTCACCTGCTAACCGCAGTGAGATAGCATAAGTTGCCAGCAGATTGGAATTCTCTTGAATCACATATGAAATTTGACATTTTGCTCCATTAGTACCAGACTCTAGCATAATATCTGTGAATGGAGATGCTCGGTTGCAAACATCTTGTGAAACAATCTGTAAAAGTGCCTTGACTATCCATGTTGTTTGGCTAATTGAACATCAGCACTGCTTTTCAGATTCAACTAATATTTTCAAGGCAGTGCACAATATTTCTGATTGATTGATTACTGCAGGATTTGTGCAGCATTAGATGGGGTGGAAGTATTTTTAAATGCATGATGAAAGACTAATGCAAAAATAAATCCATAGATCTCTAGTAAATCTTACTGAGTGGTGATATGCTATTCTACAGTTTTTTGTCCTTTGAGAAATGAGGAGCATTCAATAGTCTATTGTCGATTGATGGTCCAGGGGATGACAAGGAATTAGGA
>JAWDEX010000003.1:188380-207181 GCA_035221805.1 Trichilia hirta | reverse complement strand
ATATCATTAGAGCCCCTAAATTATAAAATATCATTTAAGTCCCTACCTGAACAATATTATTCAGGCCCCTCGACTTTTAAAAATTATAAATTAACTCCAATTTTATTTAAATATCTACATATTTATGGAATACTGTGATTTACTCTAAATTACAATAAGGTCAATTTTCAAGTATTCATCTTGTTAAACAATTTAACGCATAAATTATTTACGACTTTTGGCCAAATAATATCTCCGAGAGTACTCGCTCTCTTACAGATATTATTTACTCTCTCTTATAGCAAGGATAATCTCAGGGTTTATATTATAATCTCTCAAGTTCACTATGATGTTAGTTATGAGCTGAAATCAATCTCATTGACCTCATTTCGAACTATTTAAATGCTCAATAACTATGGTTGACATTTAGCAATATACTATAGCCCCTAACTCATAATGAAAAAAAACTTCATCGAACTTTATTCTTAATTATAGGTTTTGTGTGAATAATCTCCTTCCGTTCGTCTAATCCCAACTAAATCAAGGCTCATGAATGTCAAAACTCTCAATTCAGTTTTATTCAAATAATCAGTTAGTACGAACTGAACTTGTCACTACGAACTCTTCGTATGACATTTGTGCTTTGGCCAAAGACTTTATTTTTAATCGTTTACTAATATTCGACTGGGAACTCAAATCTAGATCGAGTCAACAGTACCTCAAAATTTACTATATCGAGTCAACGAATTCCTTCTGACAGTCATTTGCTACTCGATATAAATAACACATGACCAAATCGGCTTCTGTGTATAAGACATGATTAGTCTCGTATTTATACACCATATGAACTATGTACATCTATATCGATTGACAACCATGATGTCCAAGGTCTGAGGAGTAGTTAACACACTCTTATAATTCAATGATGAATCATTGACATCATACATTTGTGTGATTCACCATACTTTGGTCACGTTTAAATAATAATTTTTTAACTATTATTTCACACTAATATCCTAATGATATGATTATCATATTACTCGCACTAATATCATCTCATGATATTTACCAAAAATATTCAGTGTGCTTACTATGCAATATCAATGCCCAGTTGATATTACGTCTGTAGAAAACAATTTAGATAACTTATTATCTTGAATAATTCACATGTATATTCTATCACTAGTATGATTAAATAGAAGAAGTAACATATACATATGAATTAAAATATTTTTATTATTAATAAATATGCACCATATATATTTTATAATAACTTAATACAATATGTCCAAAACCGATAACACAAATAATTTTAGGATATACGATACTAACAATAACAACATATTGCTCAAGACTAACAATACACGAACCAACCCAAGTATAGGATACATGGATATTCAAAGAGAACAATCTGATAACATAAAAAATGAAAACGAAAAAATACATAAATTTTACCAGAGAGAGATGTTCTCATCCTGAAATGCAGTTACTTGTCCAAACGGCTGTCACAGTCAAAATGTGAGAGAAACAAAACACCTCCATTAACAGTTTCTAAAAAATTGTTCTGAGGAAATGCTAAACTTCAGCTGGATCTTGAAGAAATCTGGTTTCTTGTGTTCGCCTTTGGCCATGTTGACATAAATGAGCTGAAACACCGCATCTTTCTCCAACAGACAGGCTAGGACTCCACAAACCGCAGGAATGAATGTCGGGCCGAACACTTTTACTGGAGTCGCCATAAGAACTTTGCTTCTCCTCTTTTTTCTTCTTTCTTCGCTTCTTGTTTTGTTTTCGACCATATAAGAAGAAGGTTGCACGCGTTTATGCTACTTTATCCCTTCCTTAAAAGAGGTCAGCTTGATTTCATTTTTGTTTTCTGGAAAGAAAAAAGGTCAGTTTGATGTAGTCCAGTTGCAAAAGGTAAACAACGAATCCAAATTGGTGGACCAAAGCTTCCTCCAGGCTTCAAACCATTCGGCTCCAATTATGGTATGGGTGTAGCGCCCCCCCTCGTTGACTTTTGGAGAAGGTTATATCTTACAAATGAACCTCGCCCGGTACCAAAATTACCCATTTGGCGAAATGTAAAACGTTGTTGACATTTGCTTGAAGCAATTCCTCAAGCAACGTTGATATTTATAATGACACTGGTTGCCAAAATAAGTGGATAAATTTTCATTATTATGTCAGATATTCTCAGAAATCTCTCCTAAAATTGGTGAAAATTACAATTCAGAAAGTTTGTGAAAATTCACTGACTCCTCTTCTGCTACAGTAATTTCCTCTCTTTTCCATCCAAAGTTTATGAAATGTCAAACTTAACCTTTAAATAATTTTTTCAAATAAAACAAAATGTAAAACTAACAGACCACCAATACTTAATCACTCATTTGTTTTTCCTGCAGAAATGAATGCCATTCAAAAAAATTGAAGGGGATGTATTCACTGTATTTTATATTTTTCGAAAGGAAACTCCACTGAGCAGAAGAATATATAAGATAAACGACTATCAGATGGACTATCCACCATTTAGATTACATCATGGTGATGATAATCAAACTGAACTAAACTGGAGGCATATTGCACAGAACGTGCACAGAACAAGGCTCACAACTTTTAAACAACTGTTGAATTTCAGAGATTACCCAAATAAATTTCCTACAGATTTCATTCTTCCAACTCACTACTCCTTTAAGCAATTTCACTACATTTAGAGCACCGAATTCAATCACCACAAGGAGCAATTCAGTTTGGAGGCCAAATGACTCAAATCTCATGGCCTTTCTACCTTTACAAACTCTACGTCACCGTGAAACACAAAGTTTATCGCTGCAGCAACCATATTATTTACCCTTTTCGTTCTGATGCAATCCCCTTGAAGAATCTATAGATGCATACATGGTAACAAAAATTATAAAAACAAGCTTTCATTCAATTAAATTTTAGCACATTTTCCCTAATCAATTACTGTCTTGATCTACATTAATTTATTTTTTTAGTCTTATCTTTGCAACTGTAAACTGTGTTGGATGCTATAGAATCGAAATAAAAGATTATCTGAAAGCCGAGGGGTGCAAGCACTATCCTTAAAAGTTATTCCTGCCCCTTTAGAAAAATCTCCTATTGCAGCGAAGTTGAGGACAGAATAACTCCGCTCTAAATTAGCAATCCTAGAACAGCAGAAAGAAATAAATCAAACTCGAAAAAGTATGAATATTTTAGCAGTAGCAGTAGAGAAGAGAAGAGATCGCAGTGAAAATTGGATGATATCTGATTTTGCAGAATATATAGGCCTGAGATGCCAATCAAACTTAAAAAAGTATGGATAGTTTAATAATAGCAGTAAAGAAAAAGATATTGCAGCGAAAATTGGATGATATTTGATTCCGAAAAATATACAGGCCAGTAGAGAAGAGAAGAGATTGCAGTGAAAATGGATGATATTTGATTCTGTAGAATATATAGGCCTGCAGATGCCTCTCCAGAACAAGTAACTCCCTGTTCAAACATAGACCCATTGTGTCTATAATGCACACCCAGGGGACCGGGACGTAAATCTGACCCGGCTATGCACGTTATGAGGCCAAATAGGTTTTTGAATTGAGCTTTGAACTGACCCGTCTTGCACACGCAAGTCCTGTCTTTGTGAGCTTGTTAACCCACAGTATTTTCACATATAAATACTTCAAGACTTATTTTTAATCAACGTGGTGCGTGGTATTTTGAGATACCACCTACAATTACAACACAAGCCTCATTGATAGACATATTTATTCTCTCATCTTATTCATAACAAGAATTACCTTTTTTTCAACATTTAACCTCCCCAACTTCATTCATATATGTATTTATTCCACATCGAGCATTAGTGATTGAAATCGTTAAACCATGTCCAAAGTAGTCAAATCAACTAAGATCAAACAGAAGCAAAATAATACGAAGAATGACCAAATGGATCATCAGAAAAAGTTAAAACCATAAAGCAACTTATAGACTCCAGAACAAATCATCAATTACAAAAGTAACAAAAAAATCTTAATGCTGGAACTGAAAGGCTGCAAACTAAGGCTGCAATGATCGAAACAAGGCTCACAAACAGAAGTATTGTCAATGTACTGAATTTCATGCTTCTATATTCTTCCGGAACTGCTACCGCTGCTCCACCCGAATTAAGTTCATTTGAAAAATTTACTGGTCCGGCAAGTCTTTGTTTCTTCTTCGAACAGCTTCACTTAATACTTCAAACGGAATCTTGGATTTTCATGGATGAACCTGGAAGTTTACTGCTTGAATTTGCGTATTGAACTTTGAAGCGTTCTCAGTTTCTTTTCTCCACTGTTTTTTGCCGTCAATCTTCACATCTACAACCTTATCTCGCGCATTAAGAGACCGCACAATGTGAAAATTTTCTTGTTCTTCAGCTGGCGAACAATGTTCTTTCATGGACATCAATAAATTTACCACTAAAATAATTTAATCTAATGTACACAACACGATATGGAGAGTTAAGACAGCCATTACCCAAGCATCTAAACCGTAGAGTACGCAATTGAGAAAACTCTTTGACTGACATTTTTCTCTTCGGATAAATTCTGTATTGCATTGGTGTTAATGCTGAGAATACGGCACGAATTTGCAGATTTACAATCTCATAGTTATGCCATTGGAGTGCGCTTAAATGAAATGCCAAGTATCTATTTTATTAAATTTCTTTCTAGTGCATTATTCCCTATCACAAATTTCCCAGAACAAAAGATTGTTCCTGCCTTTGAGATTGTAATTTTCTATCAATAAATTTCAACAACTTTCCATTCTTTCTATAAAAAGCTGATCGTGTAAGAAACCGAGAATTTAAAGCTGAAAACTTTTTGGATAAAAGGATATTTTCAGCTTTTTTCAATCAAGGGAATAGCATATATTCGGTAACTTAAGAAATTATTGCGTAAAGAAAACTCTCCACTCTTTTACAAGCACTTTGCCAGCTTAATCCCAATTACCATCCTCCAACGACATGCCTCATATGCAGGTAAGAAGGAGATTTTTTCTCTTTCTTCTTCTTCTTTTTTCTTTTTTCTATCCCCAGTCGGCCTAAGGAAAAAAAAAACTACGGCAAACTGAAATTAAGATGAGCGTGCAGTTCCGATATGTTTAGCCTGCACAATCTTATATAAGCAAACAGAAAATCCCGGGGACGCATTTTTCTTCCTTTAAGCTACAGGTAACAAGCATAAAAAAGCTAAAACGAGGAATTTCTCGTCACTCCAGGAGCTGCCTTGGCTAATCAACTTCCACCTATCTTCACGATGGCATTTCATTCCACTGGTTCTCTCTTCATCTGAAAACTGTTGCAAGATCTTTAAAGTTTATAAACGTGATGGTAAACAAAGTAAACGAAAAATTGTCTATATTAGAATTGACCTCTGAGATCAGTGCTGCAGGAGTTCTACAATTTCAGAGAATTCAGGTCTTAATGATGGGTCTTGTTGCCAGCATTCTCAAGCAACTCCACTAATTTTGGATGAGTATGCCTCGGATATGTAGGTCTTAGACCCTAACGTTCACCATAGGCTCACTGTTCATCAGTCAAAGCAATAGCGTCGAGCATATATCATAACAACTATAGTCTGTAGCAATCATTAAGGTATAGTTGATGACAGTAAGTCAAGCATTACAATCGGTGTTGCAGCTTCACAAGCAATGTTAGCCAAACACATCCATATGGGCTGAAAATTTCTACAATAAGGTAAACATCAAATGGAGAATATTATTGTTTTTCTAAAGAGTAGCTTCTGCACCACGCCAATTGCAGCTTGCAAAGGCGTCAAGTCCTCATATGGTAGCTGTAGCATCTGTCAAAGAAGTAGTCAAAATAAACTCTGATTTGAGAACTGCATTTTCTTCAAGCGAAGAAGAAACCGCTTTTGACTTCCAACTGAAAATGTGCTAAACAGGATTACGTTTCCGGTAAGAAGTTCCCATAGCACAATCCCAAAGCTAAAAACATCAGCCTTTTGATTATATGGTTTGTGTTCGCCCACCTTCCAAGCACCAATTTGAATTATACATTAGACAGACACAGAAATGTTTAGCAGGCAGTATATCTACCTATGGAGCATAAGCCGGCCAATGAGATCAAAAGACAATATAATGTAAAGACAACACCATGATTTAGAGTGCTTAGTACTTAACAATTTGATCACCCACTCTGAAAATTATCCAGCACGTGTAAAGGCATTATACATCACTAAAGAACCATGAGAATGCCACACCGTAATTTGACAAATTCCACAAAGCTATAATTTACCAATACACCATCTGAGCACTTTTTCAGGTTCACACCCCAACCCCGTCCATCCCCATTCATAAGACTAAGGGATGAAAAGCCTGCTGTGGCTCAAACCCTGGTGGCATCATGTAACCGTGCGACTTAAAAAAATAATTTGTAAAGAAAATTTTACATTTCTTTCCTTTTTTTTTTTTCCATTTTATTATCTTACAGCAGCATGTCATATTTCACTGTATCTATGCACTTACAACTATGACACTGTTCTGAATAAAATACTTTGATCAGTGCTCCAGAGATCCCAATAATTGTGGAAGCCAAATCATATTGTATAATTTTTCTGCTCTGGGAATTATAGAATTTAACCACAGGGCTGAACAAAAAGAAATATACTTTATTTGAAATAAACTAAATGGCAACGTCAATATCCATGATTACTGAACACCAACCTCTGGTGCCATCCAACGGTATGTTCTAGTTTCCGCAGTCATCATCACACCAGACAGTGTTTGAACTCTAGCAACACCAAAATCAGCAACTTACAACCTACGAGAGAATTTTTGGAATGTTAGGAAAGACAGCATTTTCAAACAGCAAAGAAAGGCTGTGCATAGTCTTCTAATAATCTGATATTAGCTGTCATCAACCAGAAGCAAAGTGAAAAAAAAGGAGAAAAAAAATAATGAGCAATGCAAGCATGGGTGAGGATAATGTTGACTCAATTTGGAATTGAAGAACAAAACAATAATCTCAGTACTAATCTTTAAGAAATAAATTAGATAAGAAGCCACTGTCCTCTTGAGTAGAATCAGGACGATTTCCACGAACAACAAAAATAGAAATCGGCAGAAGGCCAAGATTCTAAACCAAAAATTCTCTGACAGACTCCAAAATCAGAGAAATTGGTAGGGCACCAAGACTCTGCACACCGCTCTCTGTCTCTCACTCAGCAAACTCAACCAGCCTGAAGAGCTGCTCAAACTATTGACCCAGTCCTTAGGATTAGCTAGAAACCAACTCACCACTTACTTAAATCATTGGTCATTTTCTATAAAGGCCAAAAAAGGAAATTACAATAAAATGAATGAATACAAAACAGTTTAATTTTCCTTCCTTCCAAAGGGAATCAACCCATAATTATGTCACTAATCTTTAGAAACCTTGGGTTGGTAAATTAAGTACTGGCTAGAATACAACAAAAAATTTTTAAGTAAACAGTAAGCGGAGAATCTCTTGCTCCATTTTCATCCATCAAAAGATTGGCTGCTTTGAGGTCCCTATGGATTATATTGCTTCTGTACAAGTAATTCATTCCCTTGGAAACATCAATTGCAACTCTGAGTAGGGATGGAAGCTTAAAGCCACCCTTTTGTTTCCGTAGGTAATCATATATGCTTCCACCGGACATATATTCTGCATAGCGAATATGCCTAGAAAAAGAAAACAGAACATAAGGAAAAAGTGACGCTTGTGCATCCAAACCTCTACGCATTTTGATATGAAACAGTGTTTAGAATTTTACATACATAGAAATCATTGTTACCAGTCACAATGCACAACCTTGGATGTCTCATACATGCACCAATGAATTGAACTACATTCTTCTGTCGTACTTTCCTACATGTTTCAAAAGAAGAGATTCTAGAGAGAAGAAAAGAGGAGAAGATATATTTTCTGAAAGTAGACTGCAGAAAAATAAAGCAAATGCACAAGGAAAAAATGTTGTGGAATAAAAGAGTACGAAGTAAATAGGTGAGAACAGTCCCAATGCAAACTAGAAATTTGATTCAACCTCATAATATAAACTTCTTGTGCAAACTCCCTCCAAATATTTTCATTTAGATGTTCAGTAGTAAGAACTTTGATTGCTGCGTCCTGACCAAGGAAAGTACCTTTATATCTGCATCAATCGCAGCATAATATTCAACCAGTACTGGCTCCCAAACAGAAAATGGATCTAACAGAATATAAAAACTCACAAATCACTGTAGGAACCCAGATACAATTTTATATTCATATTTCAACAGGCTAGCATCAATTTCCTCGGAAGTTATGTTTACATGCTTGATTCCAGTTTGCTCTTGCTCTCTAAGAGGATATACAACATGAAGATGCTTCTGCAGAGCGTTTCAAATTATCAGATGTATATTACATTGAATTCAAAATCAATGTTTTCATACCATGAGCAAATTAAATTTAAAAATATAATCATTCTTAAATAGGTAAACAAATCAAGTAGTAAGTTATAAGTACAGAGGCTACCTCAATCTTGGGCGTTTCCTTGACCAGCACATTTCTTAACTGTTTGGTAGCCTGTAAATATAAATATAAAATTCCATGTTTATGATCAAATCAAGGGGAAAGAGAGAGAGATTCATAACTTCAACACAAAATTCTTGAATAATATAATTAAGATAAACGAAATAATAGATCACACTACATTGAGATTGAGAAATGATGATATATGTACATTCTCCAAGAACTGTAATCCATTGTAAAGGAGTACAAATACCTCAAGTGGCCAACCATCAACGACAAACACATCCATTGAATAGCCATCTATTGTGGAAAATGCATGTGCTTCTTGAATGTTTAACCCAATCTCAGACAGTAAAGAAGTCAACTGAAAATTCAGAAGAAATTTAACAGTAAATGAGCAACATTGACACAGAGAGAGTATAAATGCACCTAGAAATCTAAATAATGGGAACTTCAAACAAATTTCCACATGAGCATCAAACTACTATTTCCAATTCCCTGCCAAATAATAATTTGAAAGACAAGATGCCAGAAAATAGATAACTAAAGATAGATGGGCATAGCAAGAAAGCAGATTAATATTTAGATATGTTCGTCGTGCTGATTGCTATATGTTCGATAACATGCTTGGTGAAAAGAATACAATGAGATGATATACAGAAATTATACGAAAAAAACAGCTAGAATAATCAAATGGCATTATATACCTGGCTGAGGAGTTTTGCCTTGTCATTGGTTGATCTTATAATTTCATGCATTAGCCTACAAATTGCAAAAGTATTGTATTCAGTCTCTCAATCATTACTGCAGCAAATACACAAAATTAAACTAAACTGGTGGATGGGTGGGTGGGTATGTTGGGGGAAGGAGGGTGTTGTACCAAATTACTAAAACATGAAAATTTCATATCACGTGCCCAAAAAAATATCAAACGAAAAATAATTAGTGAAAAATCTGAAAATCAGATAAGAGTTTACATAATGTTTAACCTAGAGGTAACTGGGTCGGTATGCACTCCAACATCATTATGTTGAGCATGGACATTCTTATCTTCAAGTCCAAGCTCAAAATCTGGTGATGAACCGAAGGCAGTAGGTGGATGAATGCTGAGAAAAGAGGAGAGAGAGAAGTGAAAGTGAAAATTAAAAATATGTAATATACAATTAAAGAAGGCCCCAAGAACTGAAAAAATTCAACTAAATATCCTAGGAACACTTGAATAGTCACATAATCATGCCTCTTTTTGCAGGGATAGGAAGAAAAATGCGTTTTCTCATTTCTTGGAGAGCCTGAATGGACTGAGCTGTTAAAATCCCCGGAAGAAGCAGAATGCAACTGCATGAGCAAGATTGCCTTACCATCAGATTATGTATTATCATTAAAGGAAAAAAAAAATAGAAGGAAACCGACGTAAGTCACATTAATGCTAAAAGAATTTAGCTAAGCCTAAATAAGTATCCATATCATACAGACAAGAAAAGTCCAATGGCAAAGCACAAGAAGTAAAAATGTATGCATAGATTTTTGTTGAGATTTATAAAACTTGACGTCATTCTACCGGTAGCATCTTACAAACTAACACGAAATACTAAATCAATACCCTCACAAGCCGGACTTCAATCGCAGGTCTAGCAGCGCTATCACGTGCTGCATGCAATAATCTTTTGTGCATTAGAACATCTTCTGCCCTGTCCACATTCACATCCACTGCATACCTACAAAAGCAATTTAGATCTTGGCACTCAAGAAATCAACAGAAATCCAACAAATGTTTCATATTATTGATATCTTTAGTACGCTGCGTACCTATTTGGAAGTCGATTAAAATGAGAGTAAAGTTCATCTTCAAAGTCAGGTTGCTTTCTTTCTTCTTCATTGAATTCCTTTAGTCTGCAAAGAATTTCGTTGTAAACTTCAACTTTCATTCTTTGCTTTCTACTCTGACTCGGTACAAAATCCACCGCTCTGCTACTACAACTCTCCGTATCTCCCATAAACGTCAAAATCACATGAAATCAATGGAAGGAAACTAAACTAAACTAAAATTAGTTGGTATATAATCGGTTTAAATTTCTAAGAAAGAAGATTCTAGGCGGTGATCGATGTCTGTGCAGAAAGAATTCACGTGACTCGGTGATTGTCCCGAGTACAAAAGACAACGAAGATTTTGAGTCGTTTCGCATGAGAGGATAAAAAGAACATAATGTTTCTGGTTCTTGCAGCCGTGGTTTCTCTGAATCTTCTCTTTCAATTTTTTTTTTCCCACTCTCTCCCTTGTAAACGTGATTAATTTGGAGTTCGAGAAGAACGAGGCATTAAGTGAAAGAGTAATGTGCACCCATAGCCACAAGCGCGTATCTATGTGGATTCAATTCTATCTATACTTGCTTGCTTTGCTTGTGTCACCATCTTGTTAATTAATATAATCAAGTAAAAGTCATTGACATTTTGCCCGGGTAATTAAATGTTAATTATAACTATTAAATAAATAAGCAGGCTTATCCTTCTTTAATCCGCTCATTACGTCACGCACCTCCAGCTCCATTCTGTGCATTTCGCCCGTTGCCTTGCCTCATTTAGAATGAACGAACTTTTATTGGAGATAATATAGTAAATTGCCTGAGTTTAATTTTATTTAAAAAATTAAAACTGGAGTTCAATTGAGTTTATACTTTTTATAAACAAAATTGATTTGTTAAAATATTTGACATACTTAAAGTTAACTCAAATAAGTTTAAATACTTTATTTTTTTAAATTATTATTAAAAAATTTAAAAATTATTTGTAAAAATATATAAAATAATAGATAATCAATTAAATTGGCCATTTTAACGATTTAAGATTATTATTTAATTTAAATTAAAAAGTTATTTAATTTATTCTAATTCAAATTTAACTTAACAGTTATTAAGTTAAATTCAAATATTCATTATAATATACTCTTTTGTAATGTAATTTTTTAAGTTTTTCCTAAACTTTTGTAACTGTTATAATAAAATGATTATAAATTATTTAAAAAGTTGAAAATTATAATAAAAGAGTAAAAAAATAATGAATAAATATATGATACATTTGTTGCATTACACATATTACCTCTTTTTGAATTTTTTAATTAAAAATATATTTAAAAATTGAAATGTTAAAATTTGAACTCTTTCAGTCCATTAATGGGAATTACTAATAATTGTGTCCATAAGTTTTGTAATTATAATTGACGGCAATATCTAAATAATTGAGATATATTTTCTGCAAATATACATAGTTATGTTTTAGATAAGAATAATCCTAAACCCTAGTAAAATAGAAGTATGAGCTGGTGCTATTTTAACAGGTAATCAACACCATTTTTTTAATGAATTATAATTATAATGGTAATTAGTATGTGTAAAAAGTTGTATTTTTGGGATATTCAGCTTCTTGAACTTGCGGATTTTTTTCTTTTATAATTATTAAATCCATTTATGCCAATTCCAACTCCCTAATTTAAGATAGAATGTTATTGAACTATTATACTGCTCCAATGTGGCTGAATCTGTGGTGTTAATATGACGTCAGTTTTTTATTACTATTTTTTTAATTGATATTTGAATTAATTTTTCTCGTGAAATAAAAATTATTCCAATCGGAATCTTTATTATTCAGGACAGATGATGGGGATTCTGACTTCGCAGCCACCTCGAGCTCGAGTCAACGAAGATTCTAGGAGTCTGTAATATTTCTTAAAAAATTAAAACTGTAATACTCTTCGCAATTGACAGTGACATTTAGATCAAAAGATACAAAACTTTGAAATTCATTAAGATTCAGTGATTTGATAGATTTTTCTGAAATCTAAACGCATAGTGATTTAATGTTGAAAATTTAAAATAAAAAAAATACTCATAGCATTTATATTGTACAATTCTTCCTCTGTAATTATTACAAAGGATGAAAAATCAAATGTAAAGTTTTTTAGTATTTTTTTTTTAAATGATTAAAATAATTTTCTGCCAAGAAAAATTATTCTAATGGAATTTTAAATACCTAGCTTTTATCTTCACAACACTAAGATCCTGACAAGTGTAAACATTTATATCGTTTTGTTTGGATGATATAAAATATTAAAAACTTTATAACATCATTAATGTTCAAATTAAATGACATAAAATCTTTAAAATATATTAGTAACTGCAAATTTGAACAATATGAAAATGTTGAAAATATAAATAGGATTCAAATTGTACAATTTTCATGGTATTATCATTGAGAGAGAAATTTATCCCAATAAAATTGAATCCAAGTATTAATCTATTTGGAGGTGAGTTTTGCTTCTAATCACCACCCGCCATTTACCTCATTACTGAAAACTTTAAAACAATTTGTATAATCGTTATTTTATATCCGAGAATTTATTAAATTCTGAAGTCTTGCTTGACAGAAGAATATCTTGTTAAGTATGTGGCAATGACTCTCCATCATTGCTAAAGCCATTCATTGTATAATGACATGGACAAAACAAAGCTGGTGGGGCTACGTGTGTATTTTGTGGAAGATACAGTATAAAATCGAAGCCGATTAGCTGAATTATACGTGACGACGCGTCAAAAGCTGTTTTCTTCCCACTAGGGAAAAGCTTTGCTTACCAGGAGAGGAGAACTGATCTCTGACTGTGTATTAACAAACGGCAGATGTCGTCCACCCTTGGAATCGTGTGATGATCTCATGTACGATGTTGTAAATTTAACTCCACCTCATTTTTTCAGACTGCTTATAGAAAGGAAATTCGGTGTGGGCTAGCATTACAACAATGGACCCAGAAAAGGCGGGCCTTATCAATTAGCACAAATGTAATATTAATGAACTTAGTAGAAATGTTTTTTACAAGCCCAAATTTTTACCACAATAGAATGTTCTTCGGCCTTATCTAAAATCTTTTGCAATTTTACTGCAGCGTAACGCTGCTATACTCATTTGCTCCAACGAGGTCCAACTTTATAACGCACGCAGGGTTAATCCGGGACTCATCCGCAGCATTAAATTTATTTTTTCATAAAGTTTATTCAAGACTTGCCGCTGGATTAGGGTGTATCCCCACTTCCCAGTATTCCCCATAGAACTAATTAGGTTAAAATTCAATAGTCTTAAGTACAGAAAAAAATTAATGAGATTGAGGAAGAAAATCCTTAAATGAGTAAAAACCATTTAATATGCCTGTCTAAGGTAGGGTTTGAAGAAAATCCTTTCAAGAACAAGAAAATAGGTTGCATGCATTTATTGATAACGATTAATGAACATCCTTCTCAAAACTCAAGGGAAAAGAAACAATGCTTCTTCTCCTCTCATGCATAAATGACAACAGTGAAAATGTTCCACCGGTCAAGTTCACGTCTGCGCTCTTAAATTATACGGTCAATAACCAATGGACAAAAGGGCGTGGTCGTTCTGATGAGATTCCACAAATAATCGCTGAGATGCAATGAATAGGAAGATAAATTAATTATAAAGCGAGCTATGGTTTTATGGCTGTGTGATTCCCATATTAATGCAGTAGAGTCCGTGGCTCTGGTTTGCTAGTTGGGTAGAGAAAACAGAGTCTCCTCCATTATTAACGAGGGCCAGGGCAGATACATACAGTACTTTGATTTATAATAGAAAGAATAATATTTTGGAGATGGGTTTTGGTTTCCATTGAATGCTCTGGTCCTAGTTGTGGGTTTTAGTAGTCGAGGATTTTAAATGCAAACCTGCAATGCTCTTCTTTTCTCTCTCCCTTTTTTTCTTCTTAAATTCGAGCCGAGACAACGAAATTAAAACATTTCCATATTTCGTTCCCTTGCTTTTCGTTTTCTTCTTCTTCTTTCTCTTTAGTTTGCGCTGAAGAGTTGCAATATTTGAAATAGGTACTATGATATTGGCTCGGTTCACTCAGAGAAAACACAGCGTCGGTAAGCAAAAAACTAGCTTAAGCATAAGCGTTTGCACTGTCGTACTTTGATTGAGCCGTGCCAATATCTTTGTTCTTACTTCTAATCCCATGCAGAACAAACAAATCCAAATCTATCGGTTGAAGGTTAATACATTCCACTGCGTGCTACTTCGAAAAATCTTTCGTTCTTCCCTCTTAACTTGAGCAATTAATTACTTTGTAAATGCTATCGGGGATTTATATCTTAGTCTGGTTATTTTGAGACTGCTTTTTAATATCTCCCTACAAATGGAAAATAATTTCTTTTTCTTTGGAACAAGAGAGGGTTCAGGCGCGTGTATGGGAAGCCTTAATTCCTTTTGCGTATAGCTTCTTTATAAACCAAGTTTTCCGTGAGCACGCTGAGAACGAGAGAAGAAAAAACGAGAGAGATCATGAAGTTAAGTTATAGCTGCATTGGGTATTAATAAATTACATACATATACTATTAGTTATACCATTAATAATTAGATCCATAACAGTTATTTTCTCTAGACATTTACATGTTTAAAATTTAAATTTGATGCTATAAAGCTGTTTACTAATTATAAACCGGCATATATACCGTTTTAAGTTTGAATTTAGAAAGAAAATCAAGTCACTCGTGGTTTAACATAAATATGCGAATAAATGAAATTTTTTTTGTATATTTAAGAGTTAATCACTATTAATTACTTTAGTTAACTGACTCTTAACAAACCAACTGCTTGCGGGGAATATTACATTTTGATATATATATAGATTTTACTTATAATTGCTCTGGGCTAGTTGTTAATATTTTTATATTTAATATAATAATTAATAATAAATTTTAATATAACAAAAAATTATAACTTATTAAATTATAAAAATTTTAAAAAATATATTAAAGGTACTAACAAAGGTCATATATATATTACTTATAATTGCTCTGGGCTAGTTGTTAATATTTTTATATTTTTTTATATGTAATAAATTTTTATATTTAATATAATAATTAATAATTAATTTTAATATATTAAAAAAATATAACTTATTATATATAAAAATTAAAAAAAATATATTAAAGACCATAATAAAGTTCATGTATACTTTCAATGCAACCTTGCTTTGCATTAATGATTTAATTCCCCAATAAGTTCATCAATGAAAAGGTATTGTTTCTTTTACCATTCCCCGAGAAAACTTGAGCAGCAGCATTAATTTTTTCATAACCCAAGAAATTTCAAACCCTGCCTACAAGTTAAAATAAAAGGAAACAACTTATAATCAGTACAGTACGCAGAGGGTTCAAAGTAAACCAAAAAGGATAAATTGGACAGGGTGATTGTTAAAAACTCGAATGCATCGTGCATGGCAATGTTTTGTATTCTTTAATATAATATTCTTCGACCGACCGACATGAGAACACAAGATTGCATTTAAGGAATGTTATTGATACCCAGATATCCATCTACAAGAACCAACCCCTTTCGCAATTTTCCTTTAATTTACAGGGGGAAGCTAAGCTACCAAACAAATTGAAGATAAGTTAGTTGAGAGAATAAAAATGACCGTTGGCTGTTCTTTGATAAGAAAGAGTAAAATAGATATTAATTTATCGAGGAAGACATTTGTTCATTTATAAGGAGAGATGACCGATATCACTTTGGCAGTCGGACAAAGATTCTCTCATTTGATACTCTTAGCATGCATGTTCTTCCTATTTATTACTCCCAATTTTTTTTATTTTTATTTTTATTTTTATTTTTATTTTTAAATTCATGGATCACTCGGTAACTTTCCTTTTCAAATATTCAAATAGGATGCATGAGACAGGATCAAGTTGATAACCTAATCTTCTTTCAGAATATAAACATCATTAAAGAAAAGTAAAAAACAACAGATTAAAGGGACGTAAAAAGCCTTAACCATTTCAAAGAATCATATAAATGACAATAATCTAAAAAATAAAATTTTAACAGGTCAAAACAAAAAATATAAATGAAAACTATAGTTTAAAAATCCGATAGCATCACTAGATAACAATTATCCTTATAAAATTTGAACAGTAAATTCCCAAATAATCCAATTTGCCCAACAATAAATTAAAAAGCAAATTAACATAAACCATTCGAAGAGGTTGGCTTTTTGTCAGAGAAGGAAGGAAAAAATTGAAAGATAAATTTCTAATATTAAAGGAAAAGTTTATATAATTTGAATTTATATATGAAATAGAAGGGTACTGAAACTTAAGCTAAAATTAAAATTATAAATGAGAAGGAGGGCTTGTTCAGGCATAGCTCGAGTTTCCGCTTCTTATCCACTTCGCACCCATCTGTTTATATATTACATTATATAGGTTGGGAATCCTTTTGCAGAACCTGCGTGGTTTGAAGGATTGGTAAGAAGTCGTATTTGTATAGAATATTCTTTAATCTATCTTTTCTCACTCCTTTTTTTTTTCTAATCTCATACTATTATTAGATTAAATCCATATTTTAAAATTAGTAGCCTGAACTAAAGTAGCAATTCAAAAACAAAAAATCTAAAGAACAAATATTCAACCACAATTGAGACCGAATATAGGTCATTTTACACAAAAAGATTTGTTTGTGGCAATGGAATAATTAAGTAGAACAGAACATCTACATACATTTTAATAATTTCATGTCAACAAAAATTACAATAATTTAAGAGTAAAAGTTGCAATAATTAGGTGAGATGTTATCTGTATTCATTTATTTTTTAATTACTTAAAATGCATAAAAATTTAAAATAAAATCCTTAATCAAAGTAATTTTTAAGCTTATATTATTATAATAAGGATATATTATTATGTTTTATTTAAATTTTAATATTTATATAACCAAAAAAGACATAACTTATTTTTTATTCATTAGAGTGCAAATAAATTTTAAGTCATTGGAGTTACTTTTCAGTAATATTATGTTTATTTTAGATGATGAATTAATTTTATTTTAATTTTTTAATAAAATCATGTTGAAGTTATATGAATTAAAGTCATGACTTAATCATTCAGACGATAAGATGAATTGCTCCTATATAATCGAATTAAATGAATAATCATGTCTTATTTAATAATTATATTTTAAACTAAGGGTATTGAATATGGGAATAATAAAAAAATTATATTCATGACTGCAATTTAAACAAGATTGATAAACGAATTAGTATCCGTTGATGACATTTATTAATTTGAGACTTATTTTAAATGAAGTTTTTCGATCTCAGAATTCACTAAATAGAAGGGTTAGCCTGACCCTGATTGTCTCGGTACTAAGACGATTCTTTTTTAATTACCAAGGCGACTCGATGCCTCTTTCAAAAATAAGAATTATGGATAGGACCGATAAATATACTATTTAAGTAATTGCTCAGGCGTCTCATTACGTTAGATTGTGCCGTATAGTTGTAATCACTCATTGTTATACCAGATCTAACATAAAGGAGTGGTGAAAAGATTGACCCAACCATCATACCTACTTCTGTCTAATCAAACTCTCGTTCTCCGATGCTCATATGTGTAAAGGCCTTATAAAGAGTGAATGCAATACATGTAGAGGGAATTCTGATTCTTCTTCCTTTTTGGGCGGGGATTCCTAGAGAGGACCATCTTTGAGCGGTTAAGAAAGAGATACTGCACACAAATATTTCTTGAGCCCAGCCTCTCAGGTGGGTAAAACACTTAAACACTCATATTTTCTCTCTTTTCATTTGGTCCTGCACTATTTACTAACTTGAGCATTGGAGTTTATTTGTCGATAATCCGGCTTCACTCCTAACTCATTTTTCTGTGATTTTAGATAGTTCCCGAGGAGGTTTTATGTCGATCGTAACAGTAAATCTTTGTGATGTGCTGAATCTTTCGTCCCTGAAAAATTTGAACATCAACAGTTGGCACTGTCTATGAAAAACGAGCAAAAAGTCTAAACAGAAAGTTCGAAAAGTGTTTCATGTAGATATGACAGGAAACCCTCGCAGTTGTCTTTCTAGGAAAGTGCAGAAAAAAAAAAAGTCGAGGGTCCCCCTCACACTGGAGAAAAAGAGGCCATTACAGAATCGTCGAATGAGAATGAAGTACTGTTAGAGCCGAGGGGTGTGAATCCTGGTAAGTGAAAGGAGAGCTAGTGGAACCAAGAAATATAAGGGAGATTGATAATAGGAAAATTATGAAATTGGAACGCAAAAATCAGTTGTTGGAAAAGGAGATGGCGAGGCTACAGGCGTTGGTTTGAGCACGAAGGGAAGCACCAAATCATACCAGAAGCCTAAGAAGTAAGGGCCGATTGTCTTCTAAGGGAGAGAGACCAAAGAGCTCGAAACTCGCCTAAGGAGACTGCTGTCAGAAATGCCT
>JAWDEX010000003.1:168566-186596 GCA_035221805.1 Trichilia hirta | reverse complement strand
TCTACAAGAGTAAATGCGTTATTATAACAAATAGACAATAGGAATCAACTTATTAATATTGATCAAACTGCATTCTAATTTATTATTTCTAAAATATTAGGGATAAATATGTAATTAAGCGAATAATTAATAGAAATATCAATTTGTTTGTTGCATGAGTGAGCAGTGAGCACTAACTTCACAACAAACACGTGAATCCATGTGCCAAAATACTCCATTCAGCAAATGTGAATTGGCAATGGTATTGATATCATTTGCTTTTCTTCTTTACTCTTTCTTACGATGATTGCTCAAAGAAAGCATTTGTAGAGTCCAGCCATTGGGCCAATTTTTACTTGTCGAACCAAACTAGAAACTTAATTTTATGGACCATAACTGAATCCCTTCCTTTGGTGGAAGCTTTTGAAATCTCTGGCCATTTTTTGCTAATTGTGGGAGTGGGAGTCTTCTTGCTTTTATTCAGGTTGAAGTTTTGGGATCATGAGTAACTGAGGTATGCGATGCATCTCGACATTTGCTCAAGCATACATTTAACTATTTAAAATATGATTTAATTAAAAAAAAGACGATTTATTTAGCAATTAGCAACGTTTTCAGCAATCAGGAAGGATAGTCTTCTGTAGTCTCCTAACCAATTGGATCAAATATCGGACTCAATGAGAATGTCAAGAAAATTCTATACATTGGGGCATAACCTTGTGTTGGTAATAGCTGGGCCAAGCGTCATGGAGTCCTGCGGGCCTGACCCAAGGTAAAATCTTGTTTTAACCCACAATATGCCCTTAATAGGTCTTCAGAGGTCAAAATACTAGCGCACTATTATTGGTGGACTTTACCAACTAATATAAAATGCATGTTATGTATGATATATTTATTAAAGATGTTTTCTGCCACACGATGATCAGATCTTGTTGAATCATTCAGTTGAGCAAATCTATTTTAAAATTATGGAAGAAGAATGGAAGATTTGCCGATTTTGATCTTCTTAACTGACACAGTGATGGATCGAAATTGGATGTTTGCAATCCTACTCCTTAGCTGTTGCCTCAGTCTGTAGTATTGTATGCTTGTGAACGTGAGCGTATGGGCTGAACTCAATTGTGTGTTTGTGTGTGTGCCAGCATTGTTTGGATATAGGTTGGACTTTGTAGGACATATGTGAGTTGGGCCGATGTCAGCCTGACATTTCCACTTCCCAGAACGGTTCACTCAAACAAATGCTGGCCGAAACAATGGTCTATTGTCTATTATATATTTCCATTCAAGAAGTTCAATAATTCTAACTTCCGTATAATTATTTAAAAGTTAACTATTGGTTAATGATTTGACTTTATTAATATGTAATCAGTGATATGAACCAACAGAAGTTAAATATGATTGATGCTCAAGTTATTTTAATTAATTAATTTTTTTTTTTTTTAAATCATCGTTACATACTGCAATAAGTGCATGGAAACGTAGGTAGCAATGCCAGAGTACTTTTCGACAACGAAAAGGAATGATTGGAGAGAAGTAATATTCAACAAAAGCTTATCAATTTTTCCTCCACGGATTCGGAATCTGAAGAATTAAAAACTGGTTGGTATGATATGACTTTACCAAGATATCCGCACCCCATATTACATTATTTACAAGTCTGGTGATAGTTGCAGGGCCATTTTTTCTACGTCCACCATGCATGTCACATATATTCTGTATCATCATCCAATCAGAAAATTTTGTAAGTTAAAAATGAAATCCGTGTGAGTTTTCTAAATTGTGTTTGAGATTTAACGATTCGGATTAAAATTAATTACTGCAATATAATACAAAATAAAGTTAAGAAGTGTTGATGAATAAGAGAGGAAGAAAATGGGGATAAGTTGTAGGGTCATGACTCACTTTTGAGTGTACGAATAATGTTGTAAGGTTATCGCAAGCAAGCAATCGTAGACGTGATCTATGCACCAAAGCTTCAAGGTGGTTACAACATCCGTGGAATTAATGGAATTAGTAATAAGCTGTCTATTACTCCACAACTCTTTTTATTTTTTTCAAAATTCTCTCTATTTATGAAAAGATAAAAGACTTAAGAGTGTGATTTTATGTGTATTTTTATGCATTGCGTATGAATATTCGTTTCTCTATCACGTCATTTTCAAACCAGAGGGATATTTTATTCATTTCTGGAATGCTAACATTTATATCAGAGAGAAGGAGAAAGGGCATCTTTCTTGCGTAATTTCTTGCAAATAATTGCAAGTTGGAGACCCATTTTATATGTATATATCACAGAGTCCTAAATGGTTTTCTCTATTTTCCAAAAGACGAAAAATCTTTTTCTTCATCACATGGGGGATAAAAAAAAAAATTCTGTGGTGGAGAATCTAGTAATGTGAGCAAGTTGATTAAATCTGTGAGTTATGGTTCAGGTCAAGTCAGTTCATACCTCATTTTAATTTGGAAATTCAGAATAATATATTCAAGTTGCTTGATAAAAATTGTTCGGATAATCTTCATTAATAATATGTTTCAGATAAAAATTATGGTATAAAATCACATGAATATTGCACTTATATATTTACATTAAATAAAATTGCAAATTATTCTTATATCAAGCTAACCAACCTAACAAAGATTATTTGATTTAATTGGTTGAAATTAACACTAAATTTCTGTTATGGTATAATTATTCAAGTCACCAGGTCATCAACTATAATAATTGGGACTTTGAATAGAATACAACAAAATTACTAATTGATAATGATAATGTTCACAAACAATGAGTATTAGTGATTCATTTTTTGTTTGTTCTATCCATTTTCTGAGTTGCAAAGCTACCTAGTTGGACGGTGCTATCTTAAACAAACTATTACTTTTTGATTCGCTATATAGTTTGAAAATGGATTTCAAAATGGATATTGATATAACAACCACACACATATTGTAAATCTATCCAATGATCAGCGAGCAGCAGACTCGCATCAATTACCAACTGTTTGCTTAATGTAGATACTACATATTCGAGAAAATAAATGACAAGAAGTTGGTTCTTCTACGAAATTGCCTTTGTCCGCAGGCTTGTGGCCAGTATCGGACTCTTCACCACATATTTGCCTCTGGTTTCTTGCCAATTCAGATAACCATAAACAGCTGTATCTTCCATCTGCCTTGGACCTTCTATACTCAGCTTGTAGCTTTGCTTTGCGTATTTCTCTTTAAAAATCAACTTGTCTGGATTGACACTGACTCTAAACCCTGCCACTGGGGTCACAGTAGCAGTGTAAGTTGATATTCCCTCTCCAACGTTGGTCACTGTTCTTTGAAATTGTTGCACAGTGTTTGGTTCAGATTTGGAATCGTTTGAAGTAAAAAATGCAATAAAAGAAGGGTAGTTTAAATCCAAAGACGGCGTTGAACAGTTAATAGAAGAGGACATTGCAATGGTTTGAATTTGCTTCATGGTAAAGTTTAATGCACAAAGAAGATTAACATAATCTTCCTTTGTTACATCATAAATAAGCCCAGGGTCTAATGCCTTGTTGGGATTTATATGGCCAGCTCCCATGGCTAGAGGAGTGGCAGGCTTGTTATTATCACCACTGTCTTTAATCGGACTGTTCGTGTTATCATGGGAATCTGATGTGGTCATTATGGCCGATCTGATTGCTGCAGGGCTCCAATCAGGATGTGCTCCCTTCAAAAGGGATGCAATTCCTGCTGCATGGGGGCATGCCATGGATGTCCCTGACAGCAGATTGAAGTTACTATAGCGAAGAATTGAGTTGACCTTGGTTACCGCATTATTTGAAGGCCATGCAGCTAAGATCAAATCGCCAGGAGCCATAACGTCAGGCTTCAACACAAATGGGCAACTCTGGGACGGTCCTCTAGAGCTGTAGCTGGATACACTTGGTGCTGGTTTTGTCTCCAATTCGGTTTTTTGGAACTGTATGCTTACTCTTGGGTCACTGCTGGTCTTGATGTAGTCTATTATAATGTCACCAATTTTGAGATTCGTGAATACTGCTGGAAATGAACTTTGGAGAAAGAATTCCAAGTCATTGAAATCTGATACGAAGATACCTCCAGCAACTTTTGCATTGCGAATGTTATCAACTTGGTCGCTAATGGACTCATTTTTGTCTTGACACACAACAAATTTGTGACCAACTTTCTTCAACTCCGTCAAATTGAGACATTGATCCATAAAAACAATTGAGATTTGGGTTAGAGATGAATTTCCTGGATAAAGAGACAAGCCCGTGACTGTAACTCCACTTCCAAGAGTTAAAGTGGCGCCAAATTCACGGTCCATGGTACCAGCAGCAACTGTCATAACCCATGGGATGCCATTATGTAGGGTCTCAATAAATGGCCCTTGGTTTCCTGCGGATGTTGACACGAAGATATTCTTTTCAGTGGCTGCGAATGTGGCTATGGCAATGGGATCTTCGTACAAAACAATCCCATCCAAGCCCAATGACAGAGATAAAACATCAACTCCATCAATAATTGCTTGATCAATTGCAGCAATTATGTCAGAGGTGTAAGCACCTTCATCCCACAGTGCCTTGTACATGGCCACCCGTGCTTGCGGAGCCATGCCTCTGGCTGTTCCTGGGGCATACCCAAAGTACGATGCACCTTCAACAGAGCTTCCAGCTGCTGTGGACGAAGTGTGAGTCCCGTGTCCATTAGTGTCCCGTGTAGAATTCATGGATATCGTGATATTGGGACTTTTGGCAATCAGGCCTTTGTTGAAATACCGAGCTCCAATGAGCTTCTTGTTGCACAATGAGGAGTTGAAATGGGTGCCAGCCTCACATTCTCCTTTCCATCTTGATGGAATTTCGGTCATTCCTTTGTCATTATAGCTTTCGCTTTCTGGCCAAACCCCTGTATCCACCAGCCCAATTATGATATTTTGGCCAAAATTCGAAACTGGCCATGCACCTGCGTTGGAATTAAGGCCAAGAAACCTAGGTGAATGGGTTGTGTCCCGTTTAACGGGCAAGTCTCTAATGGACGAAATAAAGCCTGGAGAGATTTTCAGGGCGTCAAGCTCAACAGGAGTGAGACTTGCACTAAAACCATTGATAACATGATTATAACTATAAAGGATTTTGGAAGAGGAAAAAATTTTGAGAGTGGTGGAATTGGCCCTAACAGTTGTCGAGACTGATTGAAGGGTGGCTGAGTACCAGCTATGTTTGTCTTGGAATGCTTGTGGCATAGCCGATAAGTCCATATAGATAATATAATTATCATGTTGTTCCGAAGAGGAGACGAAGTGTAAGATAGAGAAAAAGGAAAACCAAACATAAAAGGCAATGTTATGAGAAGCCATTAAGCGAAGTTATTGGAAGAGTGATGATTTTTGAACACAATTATCAAATTGGCAGACTTATATAGAGTGTTGAGAAGTATGGGTACCTCAAGAAGTTTCTCTCTTTTAATCTCTCAACTTGTCTTATACGTTTTTTCTATATGGTATCTAACATCTAATAGGGGGATGGTTAGTGCCCATGTTGCTAAGAATTTGACTCAAAATATTTTAACGCAAAAGGTAATGTCTCCATTCATTTGCTGTACATTAGCTATCACATAGCTTGATGCTTCTCTCTCTCTCTCACCTTTTCCTAACCAACAAGTAAACTAATGTGCTAAAATATTGTGTCTACTATTAGAACTTCTTCGTTTTCTCTCCATCTTGTGAGTCCCTTGATGGACTATATAATTATTATAAAATTAAAATTAAAATATTAGACATGAATTAAAATATAAATGAATCTCGTTAAATATTTAGTGTTACTTAATATTTTTTATACTCGTACTTCTAAAATCAAATAAAAATTAACTATACTAAACATACTCTTTAACATTGTTTAGACGCAATAAATATCTAGTTAGAGACGATGGTGCGAGGCTTGTATATGTCTTCGGGTGCAATATTGTTTAATATCCTCAGTCGTTGAGGCCGAAGGTTTCGCTATGAATGGCGAACTACATGGAGGAATTGCTAGGGATGGTTACGACGAAGGGCTAACAATACAACGCGCGGAATATCGGGGGCGAAATGACCTAGAAAATATTGTAAACTGTAGTCGAGTCTCAGATTGGTTTGGCAAAGTATTTTCAGGACAAAATCTGTTTAGTTGGTGGCCTTATTAGAGCCCACCATGTGCCCAAAATAACGCCCATCATAAACGTCACTCGCACCATCAGCATTGTGATAACCCAAGCAAGCTAGCCCATGTGACGTGGGAGATATAATCATTGACTTTGTTGAGAGAATGCGTGACTTTCAGTGGTCATCATAATCTGATCATGTGTAATAGATTTTGCATTCTACAGAAATTTTATTCTGATGGCACCCAAGAAATTGGAAGGATTGTCTAATGCTTTCCAGGTTAAATAGGAGCCTACATATGAGGCATTCCATAACTTGGTTACGGAAAACGTAAACCATTTATAAAAAAGAGAGGATTTGTAATTGTCATAATTAGGGAACGGACGCTTTAGGGAATTGTTGGCAAATTAAAGTTAATTGTTTTTAGAAAGGTGCTTTTTATTACCCCCACAAACGCAATTACACGACAAAATTAAAGCACCCGAAAGATAACTTTCAAATAATAATTTCTGTGTTTCAATAAAGAAAAAATGAAAAACAATAATTTCTCTGAAGACATGTCATAAATAAAACAATCTTTTTATTTGTATATTAGCATTATTTGTCAAGAAATTATAGATAATCTTAATAAAGGACTCATACCTCAACATGGAATTGATTTTTCTTTTTTATTTATATTAAATCGAACCATTGAATCTGCAATTCGGAATTGCTGTTAAATATTTCTATTTTAGTTTTGTTGCGATGGGAAAGCCTCAGCCAACAGATGTGGTGGAAAAGCTATTAATGATGACTTAAATGAAAATAAAAACAGTTAAACAAGGAGATAAATCTTTGTTAATAAGCCCTTTTTCTTTATCTTAAAAAATAAAAAATAAAAACTAAATAGTAATTATACTTACAGAAAAGAAAATAATAAATACTCTCTGTAATTTTAAAAAATTATAAATGTTTTTTTTTTCGTGATAAACACTTTCTTAAAGTTTGAAATTAATAATTTTTTTTAATTAATTTGTATAATATTACTATTATACTCTTACAATTTAAAATAATAATTATATAATAAAAAAATTGATTAACAAAATGATACTATAAAAATATTTGTTGCTAGTTTTAAATTTTAGAGCTATTTATAAAAAAATAAAAAATATATCTATAATTTTTTTATACTGAAGGAATATTTATCATTTTACTGTATACTTCCTTGCCACCTAAGATTTTGGTATCAAGCCATTTCCTTTTATAAACGGACACGCCATTGCTTATCTGATAAAATCTACTTTTCCAGATTGCGACGTTTGTGGCACGTGAATTTGTTGTTACATGGGCTTAAGATATTGGGCAACATTTATAAAACTTGACCCATTTTGGAACTTCGTTTAGCACGGAGAATAGCGGTCGATTATTAATTCACGATCAGATTTCTGCATGTCATTATGCTGCTCATTTCGAAGAACGGTAGTTTTTGTTAAGGCTGCAAGCTTTTTTATAATACTGATCCCTAATTGGTGAAATAACAGATCATTGGTCAATCATTGTCAACGGGGCGTTTTAAGAGACAAAAAAATGCAGAAAATAAACATCCATGAAATCAGTCCAGCTCTTGTTTCCATCTGTTCCAAAATCGTCAAAGATATGATAATGTTGAAGACGTTTAACCGACTTATTCTGCATTCATATAGTCATATAGATGTCGATTGTTAACATTTGTGATCAGATCATTAAACAAAATAAGTAACGAAAGGTGACACTACAATAGGGCTCCTCACAGTGTACTTCCCATTTTCTTCAATCCATACAAGTTCACCAAATGGCACCTTTGCTCCATCGATTTTGTACGTAAGACACAGAGCGTAGCTTTGCTTCTCATACTGCTTTCCAAAGACCAATGTGTCTGGTGAGACACTAATTATGGAACCCACAGGGGCAATGATCTTGGCCTTATAAGTCGCAGCACCTCCTCCCACATTTGTTACAGTCCTGTAAAATGTCTGAACGAATGATGTAGAGTTCTTGTCGTACAAAGCAATAAAGGAAGGATAATTGAGATCAGCAGTGGGGTTAGAGCAGCTGTAATTCTTTGATCTTGTAATGGACAAAATTTGTTCTCGAGTGAAATTCATAGAGCAGAGGAGGTTCACATAATCTTGTGGGGTAGCATCATAAATCAAACCCGGATCAAGTGCTCGATTAGGATCAACTTGGCCGGTTCCCATAGCTAAAGGTGAAGCAGATGTAAAATTGATTAGCCCTTGGTCTCGGATTGGATTTAGACTGTTATCCAATGGGTTTGCTGTGGTCATCATGGCAGACCTAATAGCAGCAGCACTCCATTCTGGGTGCGCTCCTTTAAGGAGCGTAGCCACACCAGAAGCATGAGGGCAAGACATTGATGTCCCGGAAATTATATTGTAATCACCGGTAATGAGTATGTTTGAACCAATTCTGCCCGTGGGTGTATTTGGAATCCAAGCAGCAAAAACTCTTGACCCAGGGGCCATTACATCCGGCTTCAGGATGCCTGGATAGCTTGGTGAAGGACCTCTAGAAGAATAGAAAGCCACAGCTGGTGCTGGCTTTGTGCCCAGAATAGTTTGTTGGAACTTGATGCTCGCCACAGGTTTCACACCATTTCTAGCATATTTGATGACAGTCGGTGCATGCTTGGGGCTAATCACAACAGCAGGATAATGCAAACTAACGAATTCGAATAATTCTGGATCATCAGAAACAAAGATGGCTGCACGCGCGTCTGATGAACCAATATAGCGTATTTGCTCATATACAGACCCAGTTTGGTCACACACGATGATGGCATTAGTTGGGATTTGAGATAACAATAAAGTTGAGTTGCATGCCGAGTATGTACTGTTGTAAAGCAACGGCGAGTTTTGTACCCATGCATTGGCAGGGAACGTGGTCCATCCAATGATGGTTTCTTGATCTTCATTACTTCCTAGAGTTATAGTGCCGGCAAATAAACGATCAATGGTTCCGGCTGCCACAGTCAATACCCATGGGATTCCGTTGTGCAAGGTCCCTAGACCTGGCCCTGCATTTCCTGCTGAAGATGAGACCAAAACACCCTTCTCCATGGCAGCAAATGAGGCTATTGCCACAGGATCTTCATACAATGGCGTTTCATCAAATCCCATTGATATTGAAATTACGTCAACACCATCAGCAATGGCCTGATCCATACCAGCAAGAACATCAGAAGCATAGCGTCCTTCATTAAAGATAACCTTGTACATAGCCACTCTGGCTCTTGGGGCCACACCTTTTGCCGTACCCTTAGCATAGCCAAAGAATGAAATATCATTCACATAATTCCCAGCAACTGTGGATGATGTATGTGTCCCATGCCCCATAGTATCCCTAGCAGAATTCATGCTAATGTTAATCCCAGGATTCGCAGCTAAAATACCCTTGTTGAAATACCTAGCTCCTATAAGCTTTGTGTTACACATGGAGGAGTTGAACTCTTGTCCAACTTCACATTCTCCCCTCCATCTAAATGGAATTGCGGTCATACCATCATCTTTATAGCTATCACTTTCTGGCCAAACCCCCGTGTCAATAACACCAACAATCACATCTTCACCATAATTTGAGGCAGGCCACAACCCGGTGGCTGTATTAAGGGAGAGGAATTCAGGGGTGTGGGTGGTATCAAGTGTCACCAATTTATCTACATAAGCAGAGACAAAACCTGGAGACTTTTTTAGAGTTTCAAGTTCCTGTTGAGATAGAACTGCACTGAAACCATGAGCAACATTGTCATAAGAGTATATAAGAGATGGTGAGAATTGACTGTTGGATGAAGAAGTTTTTCTAGACTTGAGAGATTCAACAATAGAGGAGTACCAGTTGTGGTAGCTAAGGAAAGTTTTGGGCATTTGGGACTTGTCCATATGGACAATATATGTAGATCTTTCCAACGAAGTTGAGTTAGCATGAAGAGCTAACAGAAGCCATGCTAGAGCGAAAAGGAGTCGACATGAAACCCCACTGACAAACCCCATTGTTTCTTTAACTACCAAGAATTAGCTTGCGGCAGCGAGGACTCGTTTATTTGCTTATATATAGTAGCGAACAATAAAGTAAAACCTATCACAGAAATTACAAGGCTTGCCGTTTAATTAATTGATACAAACAATCTCTTAGCTGGTAAGCATGAAAACGGAAGTGACATCATATAATGGACATATAATTTCTTGGCTATTTCACGTTAAAACGTTGGAGTTTCAACTTCCTCATTTTCCGTAGACAGATGTGACCCGCCACCGAAGAAGCTTAGGCTTATAGCAAATTGAGGCATATGGAAACCAGATTAATAAAAAAGCCATCCGTGTACCATATTCCTGCATTTGAATTCTGGTTATCGTTTCTTGCTTGATAGACTGCGTTTTTTCTATCATTAAACTTTGTGATTTTGTCTTTCCAGTGTAACAAAGTGGTATACAAAATTTTGGATGAAAACGCTTAAAAGATCTTTATATCGCTTTATCTTTTGTTGAATAAATTAAAAATCGAGGAGTTAGTTCTATTACAAAATTAACAAGGCATAACGTCATTGACTTCAAATAATTTGGCCATCAAATTCAAATGATGAGTTAAGAAGGGAAAAAAGTACGGGAAAAAGAAAATCATTAGAGCCAAGGTAATAGGATAGTACAGATAATAGAAGTATTATCTGATCGGACAAAGTGAAGAGAACAGCCTAATGAGATGGAACTCCGCCCATTTTACAATGAACAATGTCTTTATTGTTATCATTACTTTTTGATGATTTCCATGGTCGACATTTACTAGGTATTGATCAGGAAACAAACAGATTAAGATATAAAGCACAAGTTGAGTGGATGTGTAATTATAAAATCTGCTGGCTATCCCATTTAGCATTTTTGATCAAAGCATGATCATATATTCGTTCTTGGCTAGCTCTGTTTTCTTGGAGTTGTAAGGCAATTTCTCGGGGGCATATCAAATTCAATGAAACGTCCAAGAATAATTTAGAAACCTCTACAAGAAAAAAAAAAAAGGACATCTTTTGTTGCTGAAGGATTCAGATTACCTTGTGACTTTTATTCCATAGAGCAACAAGCATTGGCAGGTGGCAAACGAGGCCAAAATCTTGGCAGTTTGGTTGGAAAAAGACTGGATTTTTCAAGCTCTTAATCAAAATCTAATAAATCTAATATCTATGAAAAAAAAAAATAATTCTGGTATGCGAAGACCGATTAGTACTAATGGTTTAAAAGATATCAATTAAAGCCCAATCTATTAGCCAATGATATTTATGATTACAATTTAAAAAAAAATAATTGTTAAAATCTTAAAATTTAATAAAAATAAATACAATATATTTATTTAAAATACACTAAGAAAATAAATATAATATTAATGATAAGTAATATTCATTTTATATTAAATTTTAGGAGTGTTCTAATAATTATTTTTTTAACTAATTACTTTTGTATAGGGCCCTAAAAGTTATTATTACACAAATAAATTTAAACTTTAACAAGACTTTTGAAATTACTGTAACTAATTAATTTAATAATCTAAGTTTTTGCGACTTACTTATCTTCTTTTAATTATTTTGTAAAATAAATATTTAGAAAAGAATTTATTATCTAAACTGTAAATAAACATCTTTAAATACAATTTTTTTATGTATTTACGTAGCACAGTAATATTGGTTAATAAAACAATATACCAAAAATAAATGAGGTGAATTTAAAAACAACAAACATTATAAAACTACATTAGTTTGTTTGTACGCAAAAATTTGAGTACAAGAATTTATAATTTTAATATTATTCAAATATAATAATATCTACGAACACATCAATAAAAATCAAGTTAATTTGGATTTTGTATTAGTTTATGATGTTATATATATATAAGATTAGCTTTAAGAGAATGATATAAAAATGGATACATCAATTTAGTACAAATTAATTTAAATAAAAGAATTTAATGAAGTTATTCAACCTTTCAATAATAATAATAAATTTTTTTCTTTTCAAGTAAAATGTTTTAAAATCCATATTAAGTTGGAAAAAACTGACACGATTATTTAAAATTAAATCAGTTAAACTTAGGCACTCGCATTAACTTAAAAATAAATAAATTAACAATTTCTGATAGATTCCTAATTATAAATAAATATCAGTCTTCACAATTCAAAGAGAAGGAAGAATTGAGAAAAAAAAAAAAAAGGAAGGATTATTATTCGATGTCTACTAGGTCAGAGGACACCTAACAGCCTAGATTAAAATATCTTTTGTAAATTCCAATGTCTGGTTCATATATACCGCAGGCTACAGCACATTTACATGGCAGATATGAAACGAATCTCAGAATGAGGATTCAAGAAACCGGCTAACTCTTTATATGTAGGAAAATTCAGAAATTGTGAGAGAGGAAAAAGTGTAGAGACATTCAATTGGCAACTCCACCATTTCCTGCGAGTTATATATATATATATATATATATATGGAGATAACAATTTCTATGTTAAGTAGATTTTAATTCCAGATAGACAAGACTTCCAGGATATCTGCCTGCAGTTGACCACTGTGAGGAACGGACGATCCTATTTGGAAGAGCATTAGCAACAACATTGAAATTGTCTCCTACAGCAATATTGGATGCTTCACCCTACGGCTTCCAGGAGTGTCAAACTTTGACAGTTGATGTGGTGGGTCCATCGAAAAAGAAAAAGAAAATAGAGAAAACAGAACTTCTTGGTTAGTCAAGCAAAAGCATCCAATAACAAACTGCTATAGGAAAGATCGAAGACAACAGACATGGACTACAAGTTAAAGTTATGGAATTATTACCCAAGGTTGGCATCAAATGGCATTATAAATTCTCCAAATTTCACTAACTTTCTCAACAATCTCTGATCAACAATTCAGCCATGACCAAAAAGATAAGTTTTCCTCGTCTGACTTTGCACACTGTATTGCCTTGGCTGTTGTTGTTACTGGGAAGTTGCAATGGAGAGACGAGAGCTGAAGACTATCAGACATTTATCATCCACATGGACCATTCTCACAAACCAACATCTTTCTTAACTCACGAGTCATGGCACCGGTCGGTCCTGAAGTCATTGTCATATCCTGCTGATGAAAAGAAAATGTTATATTCCTACAATCATGTTATGCATGGTTTCAGTGCCAGGCTTACACCTTCTCAACTATCTGAAATTGAGAAATCTCCAGCTCATTTAGCCACATACCCAGAGTCATTTGGCAAACTATTCACCACACACTCCCCAAAGTTTCTTGGACTAAAACATAACTCTGGCTTATGGTCTGCCGCGTCATATGGCGAAGGCATAATTATAGGAATTATTGATACTGGAATTTGGCCAGAAAGCGAGAGCTTTAATGACAGGGGAATGCCACCAGTGCCTCAACGTTGGAAGGGACAGTGTGAGAATGGCACAGCATTTAGTCCTTCATTATGTAACAGGAAACTCATCGGTGCTCGATCTTTTAGCAAAGGTCTACAAGCTGAAGGGATAAATGTCTCCAGGGAATATGACTTTGAGTCAGCAAGAGACTTCTTTGGTCATGGGACTCATACATCATCCACCGCTGCTGGTAACCATGTACATGGTGCAAGTCACTTCGGATACGCCAGAGGAACAGCAAGAGGAGTAGCACCAAAAGCACATGTTGCCATGTACAAGGTCCTGTGGGCAACAGACACAGAAAAGAGTGCAGCAAGTGATGTACTTGCTGGTATGGACCAAGCAATTGCCGACGGGGTTGATATCATGTCATTGTCTCTCGGTTTTGACCAAACACCTTATTTCACGGATGTCATCGCCATTGCTTCTCTTTCAGCAATCGAAAAAGGAATTGTAGTAGTCTGTGCGGCTGGCAATGATGGATCTCGTCAGTCTATACATAACGGAGCACCTTGGATCACAACTGTAGGAGCTGGCACACTTGATCGAAGTTTCCATGCAACAGTTACTTTAGATAATGGGTTGACCTTTGAAGGAGTATCATACTTTCCAGAGAGCGTTTACATTACTGATGCACCATTGTACTATGGCAAAGGCAACGCGAACAAATCAATATGTAAATTGGGAACATTGGATCCAGATGAGGTTAGTGGAAAGGTTGTTATTTGTGATTTTAGCACACATGCTGACACTTACACCCAAATGGAGGAGGTTGACAGGGCAGGCGCTTATGCAGCAATCCTCTTGACAGACATGCCGGATGTAGATTCGTCTGAGTACTACATTCCGAGCATGATTCTTCCAACTTCAGCTGGGAATTTCCTTAGGCAGTATGTGATTGGTAGAAATGAAACAAAAGTGAAAACGATGAGGTTCATCTTGACGGAGCTTGGTACTAAGCCAGCACCTCAAGTGGCCTCATTCTCATCAAAAGGACCAGACCCAATCAGCCCGGGCATTCTAAAGCCAGATATTCTGGCTCCCGGAGTTGATGTTCTGGCAGCAGTTGCACCTAACATTGCATTCATTGAAATTGGCAACTATGAATTGGTGACAGACTATGCACTATATTCAGGAACATCCATGGCAGCACCCCACGTTGCTGGAGTCGTTGCTTTACTAAAAGCTGTTCACTGGAAGTGGAGCCCAGCAGCCATCCGATCGGCTATCATGACAACGGCATATATCATTGACAATGCTGGTACTGTTTTGAAAAATGAAATGACTGCCCTTCCTGCTACACCTCTAGATTTTGGGGCAGGCCACATCAACCCAGACAAAGCCATGGACCCCGGACTCATCTACGATGCAGATTTTCAAGATTATGTTCATTTCCTATGCGGCCTAGGCTATGATGAAAAACAGATGAAAGCCGTCATTAGACGAAATCAATGGACATGCAGCCAAGAATCTACAGACCTGAATTACCCATCTTTTGCTGCTGTATTTACCAATGAAACGGCAAAGAACTTTAGCAGGGTTGTCACAAATGTGGGAGCAGAAGATTCAATTTACCACGCAATTTTGGATTATCCTGCTGGAATGAGAATAGGAATTGAGCCTAGCACTCTAACATTCACACAGAAATATCAGCAACAGAGTTTTGTTCTGAATGTAGAGATTGACAGAGAAGCTCCACAGGTGATCTATGGTTATCTCAAATGGATTGACCAGTACAACCACACAGTTACAAGCCCGATAGTGGTTATTAAAACCTAAGGGAAATCATATTCATTGCTCATGATATTATGATTTTGTGAAATAAATACTGCAATAGGATCACCCTGCTCTGCATGTCAGAATTGAGATAATAAAAATTGATTCCAAATGAAGTTTTATAAACTCATATAATTATGTGCAGTTTTCAAAAAGGACGGAGTAAAATTTCACCAACTATGCCCAAAAGCAACGTCAATTCCATCACAGCCAAACGAAGAAAAATAACTGAACAGTAAACACAAAGAAAGTCCTACAAAAATAGAACAACGGCTCCAAGAATTATACATGGTTACCAAATGACATCATTTGCTTATTTTACTTCCATTTAACTAAAAGAGCTAAGTGCTTTTGTCTTATGCATCCGTAACAGGGGAATTTATGTTGAATATTCAAAAATCAATCATGCCACTTTTTCTTCATTGACCTACAATATCTTACATTTCATTATTGTCAGTACTACAAACAATAATCAATTCTTGCAATCCAGAAAAACACACGTAGATGACTTGAATGTGTGATCTAAAGAGGGAAGGAAGGAGGTGGAAGAAAAAGAAATCTGTTGATGTGTATAACGGGGAAACAAGTTGTGTGATTTTCACCTTATATATGAATGTGGCATGGCTACTGCTTACGCCCATCTCCATCAATCTACTCCTGGTGCCATGATGCTGGAAGCGTCCGTCCTGAAATCAACTAATAAAAGACAATCTTGGATGAGAAACGAAGGTTAATGCGGGCAAGAATGTATGTTGGCCTATACGACACTAAAAGCTACATATATGGATAGCTATTATTTGATATACTGAAATAGTTAAGTTATCGTTAGATTATAACTTTTTTGTATACTACTTTATTAAAAATATTTTTATGCTTTTATATGATAAATTATTTGCAAATTAGTTATTGAATTACTATATAACTAATGAACTTAATGCTTAATAAAGTGAATCACCTCAGTTCACAACTTTTCCCTATACCAACACACTGATATAATTGTCATAATCCAATTTTGTCCTCTATAAATTTTATTAAAGATCGGGGTGCCGAATTTGTGATAATGACATGAGGCTTAATTTTCAAATCATTCTGCTAAAATTATTTAATAAGTTTGTTTCTTAACTCAAGGCACCAAATTTTGATAGCGATATGTCTATATTTTCAAACTTCTATTTTTGGTCCAAGCTTTAATTTTGATTCTATTGCATACTTTAAAGCCCATTTTCGAAGCTCATCATAAGCCCATTACTATTCTGGCCCAGCCCAACTTTGCTTTAGTGTTCTACCTATAACTTTTGATATAAAGGTCAAAATCATTTGATACAAGTGACTTTGAAAAGATAAATTAATGGGAAAAAATATTTATATTTGGGTTAAACTTTAATTCGGACTCTTTGCTACACTTCGAAGCTCATTTCTGAGGCCCATCATAAGCCCACTTGCTGTTATGGCCCAGTCCAACTTTGTATGATAGTTTGCCCATAACTTTTGATAGAAATATCGGATTGGCCTGAGATAAGTAAAAATTCAAAGCTAAGAGATTTATCTACAACTTTGATGTTTATTATGAAGACTTAATCATTGACCTTTGAGGTCATCTATGATGATTTTTATGGCAGCTAAAATTATTGAATGAATTTGTCAAAGATTCGATCCATTTTGTCAACAAATTCATTTAATAATCATCCACTTGGCAGCCATTTTTGACATTTCATCCCCAAGGTTAGCCTATAAATACCAGGCCATTTTGCTCTTTAAAATAAAGTTAGAAAATGTTAGAAAAGAGTTAGAAGTGAGAAAAGAAATAAGAAAGAAAATTCGAGAAAAGTGAGAAAGTGTAAGAAAAAACACTTTAAGAGAAAGAAAGCAAGAAAGAAAAGAAAGAAAGGAAAAGAAAAAGAGAAAAAAAAAAGTTAAAATTTTCTTTTCTTAAGCTATGTAATTCTTATTTTATTAATAAAATATTATACTTTTCATTTAATCTTATTGTATTATAGAAGGTTATACCTTCTAATTCTTTGATTTCACACTTTGTCACATATATTTATGTTTATTTCTTATTTACTTTGGTGGGGATATTGTGTTTCCTATTTTATTTGCTTTCTTGCAATTTACTTTTATTCATTTAAGTGGGGATATTGTGTTCTCTATGTTATTTACTTTCTTACACTTTACTTTTACGCACTTAAGTGGGGATATTGTGTTCCCTATTTTATTTATTTTCCTGCAATTTACTTTTATGCACTTAAGTGGGGATATTGTGTTTCTTATTTTATTTACTTTCTTGTAATTTACTTTTATCCACTTAAGTAGGGATATTGTGTTTCCTATTTTATTTACTTTTACTTTTACGCACTTAAGTAGGGATATTGTGCTCCTTATTTTATTTACTTTCTCGTAATTTACTTTTACGCACTTAAGTGGGGATATTATGTTCCTTATCTTATTTACTTTCTTACAATTTATTTTTATGCACTTAAGTGGGGATATTGTGTTTCTTATTTTATTTACTTTTTTTTATGCACTTAAGTGGAGATATTATGTTTCCTATGTTATTTACTTTCTCGCAATTTATTTTTATATACTTAAGTAGGGATATTATGTGTTGGCTTACCCCCTCCCCCCAACACTTGGCTTTGGGCTCAGAGATTAACCGAGGGGTGTAGATGAGTTCTCAACTCATGCCTAACCTTCCCTCCTCTCGAACCCTTAA
>JAWDEX010000003.1:140412-168466 GCA_035221805.1 Trichilia hirta | reverse complement strand
TTCTGGTTCTTGTTGCAATCCCGTTGGCTTAGAATATGTCCGCTGCTTAAAACGGATTGTTATAGTTTCTTCACTCAATCCTGTGTTCACATTGCCAATGCGCTCCTCCAGAGCCAATAATTCCTATAATCCCAACATTGTGTTAGGACAGCAATTGTAAGCTGAAAAACTAGATGTTAAAAGATCATTGTGCAAATCTTACCTCATATGACATATTATCAACGTCGAGCCGCATATCTCTGTGCCGGTCATGAACGTCAGCCACACCAAAAAAGACAGACTGGTCAAGAATCATAACATCCTAACACAAGCACAAGTCCGTCAAATTTCAAGCCACTAGTTTATACAAAATAAAAAGATAGGTATGCATTTTAACAGTTAGTTGAACATGCTAACAACAAATGGACAAATTGGTGGTTGATATTAACACTAAAGAATTAAATCCATGATCAGCTCCCAGAATTTTTTTGTTGAAAGTAAATTAAATAGAATCTCTAATCCCAAATTCCCTCCAAGTGCCACGCTTACCTTCTCTTAATTGTTAGACCGGGTATTACTGCAATCTGATCTAGAACCATATCCTACATGATGTTGATTACTGACAAAATCAAGCTTATGTGACCTAGCGGAATAGATAATCTTTTAATTTCCAACACTAGTCTCAATTGGAAACCAAATAAGCAGCAGCCTTCATTACAGCAAGTCATCCATCAAATCAATCAAAGGCCACTTTCAGCATCCTTAGTTGTCTAAAGAAGTTAATGATTGAAAACCACATACTATTAGCTTTCCAGCAATCACAAAATACTCATATGCAAGTCTACATTATGTGTATTCCAATACTTTGCCAACAATGAATTTTATTGATGTGGTCTATTAATATAGTAAATGCAAAATCTAACCTCAAATCGCAAGCTCTCTCCCCTATGCATGAGATCCAACATGTTACGAATCTGCTCAAGTCAAAATAATATTGTAAGCCCCAGTTTTCTGTTCTTGGGCATACAAAATTGGATATTGCTGGAAAAGGAATGCCAGGATAAAAGAGAACTTTGAAAACATCACTAAAATATGTTCAAACCCATACACAAACCAAATGGTATTAACTCAGACAGATACATAGACTTGGACGCAAGCACACAAACAGACAGAAAGAGAAAAAGTAATCAGTGTACAAGTTTGGCGTGATGATAAAAATGTGGATAGACTCTAAACATGGAAAGGGAGAAAGAAAAGAAAATAATCAGTGAACAATTTTGCCACAATGATTAGCATGTGGGATAGATCTAAAAGACAACCAACAATCATGCCTGCATTAACAAGTGGAAAACGCGAACCAACTACAAAATCATATGCCCTGAATTTCAGTAATAATACCATAACTTCCAATTTGGGGAAAAGAGGGAAAAAGAATGTGCATAGCTGGCAATTTTAAGATATGATGATCAATGTTCTATATATAACAAAATTCAAGTTTTGCAAAGAGGCAATGTGAAATGTTCATGCCAAATTACCAGAAACAGTAAATAAGCAACTAAGAATGAAAAAAAAAAAAAAAAAAAAAAAGAGTCCAAAATTGATGGCATAAAAACTTATCAACAAGAAAGAAAACTTCCCGTGTACACAAATTTTCTTTCTTTCTTTTTTTCTTTTCTGGCATCACAATGCTAAAGATGCAATGGCACATAGATAATCTGAAGGTGGGATGAAGATGATACAATATCTCAGAAAAAATATTAAGTTTCTGAGTTACAACAGAATATTGTTTATCATCACAACCTTCTAGTTGAAACTGAAGTAGTAATCATAATGATATGAAATGCTAGAATCAGGTAAGAATCAAAGTTGATATAAAAAAGAATAAAATCAAACATATGCTATCCAAACAATTTTAAGTTGAAGCTGAATTTCAAGGGAAGCATTACAGCTAGACAATTGAGAATTCAGGAACAGACATTACAGACCTCAGATACAAGAAGCCTGCTTCTTCCTTCACCAGCGGCAGCCAGAGCTCGCAATGGCTGTGGAAACCCAAGTACCCCATCACCTTGTCTCTCTAACCGTGACACTGACCTAGGGTAGGACTGATGATACCTCTGGTTAGCAGCTCCAGAGGAAAGTATCATCTCTTCTGCGGATGGAGGACCTGAACGCAGTGGTATTCGACTACTGCTCTGACCTCCAGACTCAGAACCCAGAGAAGAAATCAATGACCGACGAACCATCTCAGAAATTCTTCTTGGATAATGAATAGGAGGATTGGGATGAGGAAACAATGCAGAAGCAGGTGACGGACGGACACCTGTACTTGAACCTGCTCGAGATGAAGAAGCTCTATTTCCTGGTATAATTACATTTCCACCAACTAAGCTATTTGCAGGATTCCGAACTAAATGCCTCAAATCAGGTGCAGATACAAACATGGGATGTTCCCATATATTCCTACCCATGATTCTGGGCCTGACTTCCTCCCTTGGAAAAGCATCTCTATCTCTAGAAACACTGGAACTTGATGAACCTCCTACTCTTGAGCTAGAACCTCTATCCCGCCGAAATGGTTGCAAATTTTGTGGCAACGTGGGCACATGCAACAGAACAGGCTGGGTTTGAGAACTTGTATTATCTGCCACTGTTGCTGTTCTTGATTCAAGAGATTGATCATTTGGTATATGTCTTGATGACTGGTGAGCAGATGAAACACCAGCATGCCTAACAGAAGGCTCTGTCGGAAACAGAGCTGATGGCATAAGCTCTTGCCGGTTTGACGGACTTATACGCACACGGAAGTTTCTCCCGGAGCTTTCAGCATTTCCTGGCACATATGGATCAGGCACATGGTTAGGAACCGGTGCTCTAGCACCTAGTCCAAGTCCTGAGTTCACCTGCTCTGATGGCGCAGATATGCTTAAACTGCTGCCTCCATCATAGTGAGCAGAAATGGTAGGCCATGAACTACTTTCCGACCGCTGAAAGTAACTAGAACTTCCACTAACAGAGGACTGTTCAACGTTTACTTCAAGAGACTTTCTTTTACAAGAGGCACGACGTCCCCCAAATGAACAACCAGGTCTACCACCATTCTCTTCAGCCGCATACCCACCACCGCCCGAAGGAAGTACACAAGATTCAGAACCACCGGGAGGTGAAATTCGCTCATTTTCTGACGCACCTGACTTGTACAAATTAGGGCATCCTATGACCTGACAACCATCGTCATTATGACTAACAATACCCGCATTTAAGTTGAAATTCTGTGACATCAAATTAGAATTCAAACTTTGCACGAACATAGGATTGGCATTAGCACCAGCCACTGACATGCTACTACTTGGTTCACATTGTTGTTCTTCTAATCTCAGACCAGCTCCGGAACAAGGACTCAATAAAGGCCAACCATGTTGTGTCTTCCAATCATCATGAATAACCTCATTTTGAGGGGAATGAGAGCTGGGTTCACCTAAGCTCCAACTATTAGATGTTTGCCGTTCATGAACTATGGAATTTACATATGTAATGGTTGAAGCAGCCGGTGGTAGCATGTAGTCTGGTAGGTGACTTTCTGGAGGATTCCGCATATTGTTCCAACAAATTTGCTGATCTACAGTAGAATTTGACGTAGATCCACTGTCAAAGCTTAAGGTTTCCGGAAAGGAACCAATAGTACCCTTTTGCCCTTGCATTAGGGCAAAAACAAGTTTCCTTATAAATTACCTGTAGACATTCCAAATAAAATTCAAACAAGCAAACAATTAATTGTGCATTTTCAATAAATCTGGCACAATAAAGTAACAGAAACGTTTTAATTCTGGTGGTAAAAGAACTCTAAGATGATGCATCCATATAAAAGCATGCTGCAATAACAGCCAACTAGGCCTATTTTCACAAGCACATTCAGCTCAAGTATGATATGACCACAAACAACTTCAAACATCCACAGATTGATAGGCATATTACTACATTGTAAATGTAGGTCATTATGTCATACTCATTTTCCTAGGAGTATTGTCACTTGCAATCTCCAAACTATGGACAAGTCAATTGATGTTATTATCATTGAGTAAAACCTAAGACCCCGTTTCCACAAAAATATTCTGCCTTTTTACTAGAGACTGCATAACCTATGTGTAATTTATTTTCAATGCTAATCTTATAAAACGAATATTTTCTTACTAATACTTAGCAGTTCCAAAAGCATGATGTTCCAAACCAAATGTTGCGATACCATATATCAACCATATTACAGCTTTTCCTTTGTAGAAAATTATCTTCTAGGTTCCCCGTCTTCACAAATATACAGATTCGAGTAAAAATTAAAATCTAAATAGCTTGTCACATTTCTCTGATGTCCATAAAGTAGCAACGTAACTACAATAAAGGCAAAGGCAAAACCAAATCGATGATACTCAAAATATATACTTCAATAAATTCACAGAAAGTGCACGGTATTGCTCACGAGCCAGATTGCCACCTGTAGGTCAGTGTATGAGCAAATAATCTCAGAACACCACGTTTCAATCAAAACTATCAATAATTATTCAAACAGTTACTCTAATCCATAAGAAAGTAGTAGCTGTAAGAAAAGAGAAAATTAATTAACAAATCCATATTTTATCTTGACCAGGGACCCTAGCATTCAAATGCACAAATGTACGTGCAAATCCTGACATCAAAGCTCTTACAGCAGTAGTAAAATATCAAGAACATCAGCTCCAGATAGCGAAATCAGACCAATGCATCCATTTTAGAACTCAAAACCACATAACATGAAGCACCAGTAAGAGCAGATGTTGGGGCTATATATCAAAATGAATTCAAACAGTTACAACCTACAAGCTTTCAAACAATAACGCATGAACATTAAAAATTTCTAAATGTATATGCATAGAAAAAAGATTGCCTGTGGGGCTGAGTGGAAATTTCTGTCCTGCATACTATCTGACCCAAAAATAAAAAATAAAATTAAGAAAAGAAGGGAAGCCAGAATAAACAAAACAGTATACCCATATAAACTAATAATTTATCAGACATATTTCTAGCTGAGTACAGCAACTCAAGAGGTCAAGAATCGGAATAATGAATCAAAAACCAAAGCCAAGTGAAAACACAACCACAATCAACACACAAACACGCAATAACAGAAGCTAAAAAAGAATAAAGATTGCATTTTTTCCCCTGAAGCTGCCAGCCTCGAGAAATTTTGCTTAGCTTTACAGCTAAACCCAAGCCACCAAACAACTTTCTTCTCACAAGAGGAAAAAAATGCATAACGCCGTTCACATCCCATCCTATCATCCACCGATCAAGCTAAAATAACCTCTAAGAATCGAAAAACAAATCCGAGAGATTTACCTAACGTTTACTAGTGGCAAAAACCGATCGATCTAAAAGTACAAGCAAAATAAATAAGGATTCAACCTCAAATATGGATGAAGAGGCCTCTGTTCTCTCTCTAGAACAGAGAACGGAGAAAAAAAATTGAGAAACAGAACAAGGAAAAAACAATGTAAATGAAGGAAGGAAGGAAGAAAGAGAGAGAAAGAGAGGCCTTGAAATAAGATGAGATGAGAATGAAGAATAGAAAGAGAGGTGGAAGGAAAGCGAGATTAAAAGCCGACAGTAATATCCAATTTACCAAATAACCCCGCTACAGTATTTAAAATTGGAAGGATGATTATTATTATAATTATTATGTTACTACTGCCAGTCATAAATCATAATACGAGCTGTTTCTTTCTATTATTTAGAAAAAATCCTGCTTGGCAGCAAACAAAGAAATTGCAACGTGTTGGAACGCTCACCAAATAAATCTATCTAGTTTCCATTGTAGACTCCATTTTCTTTTTTAATTTTTCTTTCGTCATTTTTTTAAAATTAATAAAATTTAATTATGGAAGGAATACTAAACAAATGCGCAGTGTAGGGCAGACCCACGCACTCCATTTCTCTCGTTTTGTTTCCATCTGTCTCTCGCCAAGCACCTGCCCTTCTCTTTTATCATCACATACATTTCTTTCCTCCTTCTTTGGCTTTCCTCTCATTTTTTTAGGACTTCCTTCTTGTGACTTGAGCTGTTCATGTGTGACCAAAGACAATTAAAATGAAAGTGTTTTATTTATTTGTTTTTTTTTATTTTCTCTCTTAAGTTAAGTCTATATCATATAAGCACATACGTGGCATTGGCGTAATTAATTGGTCCCACTGTTAGATGGCTTAGATTTTCTTCCAATACCTAAAAATCTTGATTGCTTTGTATTAATTTTGACTGTCTATTAATGGGAACTTGTTACATATCACATGGTTCAACCATATGCATCTATAAATTGATAAATGAGCATTTGACCAAATGTCTATTTTAACATATTTCTAAGGGTCCCTTGGTATAGCTGTCGTTTTATTTTTAGGTACCCAATTTATATATATATATATAAATGATGAGAATACTTGGTAGTGGCGGTGATATCTGGATATACAATACCAAATACCAACCCAAGTCGCTAACAGGATATATTATTACTTTGCTTAAAAAGATAGTGTGAAACCGAAGACGCAAAATAAATCCCAATAGTATTTGTGCAGGTTCTGCCCCCAACTTTCCTTGAACTTGCGTCTGCTACCGTTCATATCTCCATCGTGGGCCTCTTTAGTTTTTGTATTCTTCATGTCTTCGGTCCTAGTTGTGCGCCTTTTATTATTTTTACCATGCTCTTCCTTTTCATTTTTCAAAGGTGTTTTGTTTGCTTCCTTTTTAATCTTTTATTGAATTTTATTTTATACCACGAAAACACAAAGTCTAATATGCCCGTATAGAAGGAATTGCTTATATAATCCATTGCGTAATACTTTCACTTGTTTAAAAATTAACAATAAGACAAGGAGTGACGATTCTTCCACCGAGGGGAATATTGGGAACTCGCTATGTCCCTATGCTTTTGAAAATGAAATTAAATTGTACAACCTAACCGGCTACCTAAACAAGACAACAATGAAAGGAAAGGCTATGTTCGCAGGCTCAGCTCATGCTTGCTGTAGTTTGTAGTAGGCAGACGAGGCACAGATAACAAAGAAATTAAAATGGGGGCCGTATTTGACTTTTCCTACAAACAAGAGCGTCTGTTCGATACGGTGAGTACTCAATAAAAATGAATTTAAGTCAGTGGGGTTGCCGTTGCCGTTGATGGCAATTATTTGATATTACTGAAAAGGCGGGTGGAGTTGTGATGGAATCAATTAAATTCTAAGGCGCAAAGCTTATGACCTCAAAATTGGGTCTGCCAAATACAAAAGGACCGACTGAAATGACCCACCTACAACGCCATGCGTTAGCGTATGAAGAGAGATGGATGTTGGATGTATGATAATGATTATGCACATGGCAAGTGTTTGTAGGCAATTTAAATCGAAATAGATTGAACAGGGATTTTGAAAAGATGGGGTCAAAAGTGTTAATATCACTTAATGAAATAATAAGCATTACCAAGGGAAGGGAGGAAGATTGCCTAATAGCTACCGCAACTAGGCGGCATCACAACTTTCTTACATTCAATTTTTGTCTTGGATTTTGTGAAAAAGAAAAAGGAAAAAGGCTCTACAGGACAAGATGATCAATACACTTCACACCGCAGAATAGAAGCATTAGTTGCATACAAAAATGCAACATGACATGATAGCAACAATATTGTCATACAAGTTCCGGAATCTCAAGCCAATTTATTTGTATGCATCTGTTTGAAATTATAAAAAAGATCCCAATGGCGTCCCCGCCTACTGCTTACAGCATACCATTTATTCCCTGTAGCTAAAATATACAAATCTGTGCCCCTGAACTCTTCTTCAATGCCTTCAAAAAACACCGATGACCTAGACTAATTGTGAGAATACATTTTAAAGTAAATCATTTTCATATGAGAATGAGACTGCATGCTGCATATGTAACTAAAAGTCCATCTGGTATTTTGCTGTTGTAGGATAAAAATTTTAAATAAAAATTTAAAGAACCTATAAAAAATTATTATTAATAAACACATTTTTAATTTTATTTTCAAAGTAAAGCACAAACAGTGCAATATCATACGAAGCCTATATTAACTTTCCTAAGATAAAATAAATATTCAGTACGGAAAAAATGTGTTCCTACCCTCTAAAATGTGAAACCTTGAGATAATATTAAAGAACAAGTATCAAATATTCTGGTTCACTATTTAATGTGACAGCAGCCATTAACTGCTGAGATTGATGACAAATAAATTCGTCATTGTAAGCAGATTTCAAAATGATCATAGCAATCTAACACTAGAACTCAACAGTTAAACAGCAATGTGATCGATAAATATTTGCATCACAATTGTTTCCTAAATTGCAATAAATGTACAAGCCAAACGAATTTGTTGCTTTTCATAATTTATTTGTAAATTACTAGCCATGGAATCAAAAGGTCAAAGAATTGAGTTTAACCATAGCTTGCAAGTACTCTACTGCACACCAACTAACAATGTATATATATCTATCTACAGAAAGTGTACTAGCACACAAATATTCCTAAACCAGGCAGGCATATAACAGGAAGAAAGCAATTCAAACAAAGGTTGGATACTAACAGGGGAAATACCAGATGACTAAAGGAAATGTCATAAGCAGATGGGAAAATAGCAGTTCTCCATTCTTTTTTTCATTTGCAGCATTATTGATCGAGAACAAGCATTGCAACTCGTTAGTCTTAGAAAACTACAAGTAGTTTCATGAAGAAGTTCCTGAGACCAAGAAAGTACTATTTAGACAAAATCATAATATAGTGCATCGGGAACCACAAATTATGATACACAAATAAGTTGGTCTTGTAAAGAGTTCCACAATTTGTAATAACTTGATCTACCTCTTCATGAAGAAAGTTCGTTAACAGAAAACAGGATAGATTTAAGAAACAGAGGCCTCCATAAAGGAAGCACTAAGGTGTCAAGGGGAACAGTTAATATTCCCGCAACAGAAAATTCCACCATCAACAAAGCAAATGCACGATGAACAAGTCAGGTTGGATAAGCCATTAACCAATCAATCAATGCCTTTGTCTTTTTGACTGGAGCACCTGTTCTCAGGCAACATAGCAATCTGCAGGTCAAACCAAACAAAAGTTTTCGAATGCGTTCTCAATTCTTATTCACAAAATAATATTAATACCAATAATAATATTTTGCAACAAATACAATGACCTTAAAAGGCAAAGCAGTCCTACAACACCTCTCCCAACTTCACCACTGGAAGTACATTTCTTTGTCAGAAGGTTTTTCTATACATGAACCAATAGCTTTTGCTGGGTGATTAACATCTCCCATTTTTTGCTGAGTGGTAATACCTATCCCAAATCATTTGGTCAAGAATAACTTAATTCAAGTATCGTGATTAATATCCACATATAATTCAATATTATCTTGGATATCAAGGCACAAGATCATGAAGTTCGTGTAATTCTACAAAATCTTTCTCCAAAATTGATAGCAATAGCTGAGCTCCTACAGCATCACTAAATATAGCAACAGCAGTAAGCCCGGACATACTAACCTGCAAAGTAGACATGATAGATAAAGAAGCGTTACTAATTTGAAGAACACACGCATGATTAAATATGAGAGGTGTACAGAGACATCATGCATTCTTAGAGTTTTTATAAGTTAAGACCTAACATCGTAAATAAGTCAATTAACTAGGAATGGGATTTGATTTAAAAACAGAAAAAGACGAGAAAGAAATAGGGGTGAACAAACTTCTTCCAAATAAATACGAAAATCAAATTGTCAAGGTAGTCTGAACTTTGTTAACTGGCTAAGAGTTGCCTAGCTCAATTGGATCAGTGCAGTGATGGTATAAGTGAGTAAAGGAAGGTTCAAAATTAGTTACCTGTTCATTGGGTGTGATGCCAGGGAAAATTGGAAGCCGGCATCAGAAACAGTCCCAGATATGGCATGATTGTACACTGACTATACAACTGCCCTGGATATCTTGATGTATCGTTTTGCTTTTTGAAGGAGCCATCATCATGCATTTTAGTTACAAAGAAGTCTGGTTTAAGAATTCCATCGTGTTGGATACCAATATGATGTACTGCAGATACACTTTCTTCTGCACCAGTATTTAAACCACCCTCAGACATATTATTTCCACCAAGAGATTTTATGAACACTCATCACAGGACAAAAGAGGCCCACAGATAGATCATAACATGAGGTTTCATATAATAACAAAAGAAAAGCAACTAATGTTGAACAAAGCAGACAATCCATTCATGCAGCACCAAATAACAACAATAGAAAGTGGAGAAAATCTAGAAGAAAGGATATGATTGAGATAGATTAAGGATGTGATTAAGCTTTCCATAGAAACGTTTGAATTGTTTTCTAATTCAAGATTTACACCAATAACGTGTTTGCAACTGTAAATTAAGTTCAAACTGAAGAAGCATGAGGAAGACAAGAACTCTATTTCCAGTAAGAAATAGATTTCCTACTCTATAATACCAATTTTTATCAAAACAAGGCAAAATAAGCAACCCAAATATCACTCTAATAAGAATCTAAAGCCTAATTCAACTAAAATAGGTACAATTAAAATAATATTACAACTAGCTTAGTTCATTCTACGTCATCCACATTCCATATGACCCAAGTAAAGCCAACAAGAAAGCAAAACCAACTAAAGTTCCCAACCAAAGGAGAAGATATCAAATATCCAGATGCCGTCTCTAGCACACACAATTACTCCACAAAGTTCAAATATTTTTTTGGAGATAGCAAGAGTAACACAATTGAAAGATGATCAAGAGATATAGTTGGATTCTTATTACCTATCAACCATCCCTTTTCATTAATTTGAATTTAGATAAAGCATCAGGCTGCTCCCCAGGTGAAGTTAACACTTCCTTAGCTCATTACATTCTTATAATAAATATGAAGGTCGTACAAGGTAAGCTGTGGGAATTCATTTACTCAAAATTTTCTATCAGTTGATCGTAATATCAACCGGATTAAATTAAAGAGACTTATACATGCTTAACCAATGCTTCAATCAACTTAATATTCTAGAATCCAGAATATTGCAATGAAAATAATACTGAAACTTACACAATGATTAGACAAGAATGTTTGACAAAAGAAATTAAACAATTCTTAAACAAAAATAGCGTCAAGCAGCAAAATTCGTATGAATCAAGCACGCAATGATAGATTCTAATTAAAGCAGCTTAAAACCTCGGCAAATATAGTAACTTTTAAAGAACTGTCCAGAATTTATAAATCAAATCAAATTATTGCTTTAAAATAGCTAAAAAAGCTTTCAGCTTTCACAAATCATCTTCATCTCCAACAAAATTTCTTAACAAAGCACTATCGTTTTGCATACGCTAACATTACCTGAGCAGCAACAATAAAGCATTATAACCTGAACACAATTTCATCTGAATATGAAAACAAGATCTCATACAGAAACTTCATTAGCAAATTGTCTAAGTACCTTGACATGGTCAACAAGGGCATACTCATGCATGAACCCATCAATCCTCACTGCAGTTTCTAAGGAATTCCCCAACTAAAACATGAAACTTGTTTTGGTCCATAATACCAACTTCCCTCCTTGATTACTATCATTACTATTGTTCCCAACAATTACATCTCTAGCTCTCCCTTTTCTTCTCCAATACCCATTTTTGGCTCTTCTACACCTGTTCTCTTACTTAACCCTAACTTTACTGTAGCAGTACCAATCTCTCTGCTTTCTCTGTATCGGTACGGATAGCATGCCCTCTCCTGTAAATCATACGGTTCGTATTGGCACAAGTCATGCTCTTTAATCAAGTCATAACCGCATAGACTGCTCTCTTCCTCAGTGTTTGAGTTCTTCTGGGTGAGGTTATGGCAGAAGAGTTGTTCTTCGGAAGGATAAAATGAGCAGCCCGGAGGAAGCGAAAATGACGCAGTTTTACTTTTATCGTTGGAGCCATCCATTGAATAGGCTTTATGCAGGTTGAAGAAGAAAAACAACATAAACGCAGGGAAAATCTGTTTCGAGGTTTAGCGGGACTCTGTATAGGGAGCAAGATTCCTGCGCTTGAAGTTTCTTACCACAAGCGATACTGTCCTGCGAATGGGTTCGTTTTCCTTATTTGTAATCTGTCCACCTGGAGCGTGAAAATTGGGTTTCTTTTTGATGACGTGGCACGTTTTAATTAGTATGGTAGAGTAACTTCTTTGACTACGCAATTGGAAGTCAAAAAGCATATATGTGGAGCTATTGACGGTGACAAATTTTTATTCTACTTTAAATTTAGTTGCAGCCGTTGGATTCGAGGAGATTGCCGTTATGACTTTTGCGGCATGGATAACTGCTGTTTCAGTGGGGTATTTTATCTTAGCTTGTATGATGTTCCCTATATAGATGGGCGAAATGAAATATTTGGCTTAACAAGGAAGACCTGATATGATTTCACTGGCCAGATAAGCTACTAGACTATTTTGTCGGACACTTGTTGAACTGAAACTAACGAGTACTTACTTTTTATCTTCGAAAGGAGAAAGGATGAAAGACAAGATAGGAGTGGATTTTTCTCATGGAGAATGGACCAAACACAGATCCTGATGTTTCGATCGTAGGCAGCAAACGTTTCTACCGTCCGAATTCTGGAACCCGGGGACCCAGATTACTACAACTCTGGGCATAGCCCATTAGGAAATAGATTATACTGTTTACAATTATTGGGCTGCCTGGGCTCAAGATCTGCTAGTACTGGCTATTTCCCATGGCCCATTATATCTTCTCCATCACTTATTGGCCATGTGATGGAATGTTAAAACAAAAACAAATTGAAGTTTCGAGTGTTATTTGTGACATTGTGGAAGACGTGACTAAGGCGGCAATTGCAACAGATCTTATGAGGCCCAGCAATTATAACTCGAATTCCCAATCCTTTGTTTGTAATTGGCTCTATAGAAGAGAGATGTTTCCTGTAAAAGTCTATTGTTTTCAATTTTAACTTTTCTATCTTTTCAACAAATATTGGCATAAACTAAAAAGCGAGCTCCATAGCATATCCTTATTGCATGATTTAAATGTGATTCGACCGAAAGATTCGTTCGGTTGAAGTTGTGATGATCACACTGTGGCTCTTTCATATGTCTTATTAAATGTAAAACACTAGTCACAGGCTTTCGGGAATCAGGGTCCATCAACTCTGCACCGGATTCAAGAGCGTCCATTGTTTCTGGTAAAAAGGCAGAAGATTCCGCCCTTCTAAAATAATGTCTTGGCACAAATATAACTTCAAAATAAGTTATGTTTTTATTTGGTTTTCTGGATGGTGGAAAAATGAAGATTGCAAATATTTGAGAGTTGAACCGGAATTCGAGAGGGATGAATGCCATTTAGGGTCTGGATTTTTGTAAGATTTTGGCTTGTTTCTCGGAAGGCACCAAACTCATGTGGCATGTATTTAAGGTCAATACCACAAGCTTTTCGATTGAACAGAAAAAAAGAAATAAAATAAAATTCTATTTGTTGCATTTGAAAGAAAAGGAGAATATCTCTGCAATTTTGGAATTCATAAGTTGTGTAGTCTAACCCCCAGCAGTGACACACACATTATTGTTTCTATCGTTGTTAAATAGTAAAGCAAAATGGTGATCTGCAGGGTAGAGCTAAGCCATTGTAACTAAGAAGTAGCATCCACGAACTCCTCAACAGATTCAAGAGCACTCATTGAATGGGCCGGAAGGCATATCTCCAAATCTATGCTTCCTCCGCCTTCATGTCCAGGATATGCAGACACTTTCCCGTCAAATTTGTGCGCATATCCACTGCGAAGTGCCACTGCTTTGCCCAACCCAAACTCATTTCCATATTTGTTGAACCTTGGTGAACTTCCCATCATTATACTACATGGATCAAAGAACTGATCTAGCTTGTACAGAAAGGGTGACTGCCACCATGCATCAAGCCATTCACGTACCATTTTATCAGTGTGGTTAAGAACGGCCTGATGCAGCTTCCAAGCTGCCCATCCAAGATCATGTTCAAGTAGCTTACCGGCTGTGGCAACCCCTCTCACAGTTTGAATTGAATTTCCGAAGTATTCTTGAGGCAAGGGCGGTTCCAATCTTGACCTGTTATTGATGACCATCCTGCAATTAGTTGCTTGATCAAGTGGTAGATTGCGTGCCCTTGTTATGGACCTCCAGACAAGAGCAGACAGGGACTGAAATGAGGAGATTTTGTTGGTTTTAGCTTCTGCATTAGCCTTAGCTTTAAGTTCTGCTATGGATTCAGCTGTAAAGTGAAAAATTCTCTCCAAAAGTTGCGGTGCTTCATATCTTTCGATGAACTCATCATGATGAGCAAAAGGAAGATTGATAACTGGATCACGACCATCTGGAAACCAGCGTTTGATTATAGGTGGCCGTGAGACAGAAACAGTTTTTTCTTGTGCTTGAAAGATTTCAGACCATGAATTGAAGAAATTCCAGAAAGAGGTTCCATCACCCAAAGTGTGGTTCATAGAACAACCAATAAAGATGCCATCCACAAGATCTGTCACTTGAATTGACAGCAAAGACCTTGTGTGTCCATCATGATTCAGAGCACTATCATGGTCAAAAAAAGATTTAACAACCATTGGAACATAATTTGGTGAAAGGATATCAGATATTGTCATGTCTGAAGATCCATGGATAAACTTAGCTCCAGGGCTGTTATTGCAATCAACAAAGATAACATAAGAAGGGGGGCTCTCAGTCTTTCGTGTGACAAGGCGGCCAGCAAGAGGGTAGAAATAAACGAGTGTGAGAGATAGGGAGTGTTTAAGCCTATCCAGGAAAGTGTTGATGAAGTCTGCTTGTGGTAGTTTTGCTGGTTTTTCAAAAAGAAGGCCCTTCTGTATATATTGGACAGAGATCATGGCAAGATCCCATGGCGTCAAAAAGTAAGGCTGTTTCATCTCTTCTGAAATGCATTGAGGTTGGACAAAGCATTCCGAGATGTATTGAACATTTGGAGAATTCATTCTTGCCAACCTTCCTTGCTCAAGCAATCTAATTGCTTGGTCTCTACCAATACTATACTGCATTGCAGCTTTGCCACTATATAATTGAACTCAGGGACCAAGAGAAGCACCAACTCCTGTCTTCTCTGACATTTAGTTTTAAAGGAATACATGTGGCGTGCTTGTATCCATTCATTCGCGCGCGCGCGTGTATTGTAATATTTAGTTTTTAAGAAATAAATGTGGCGTGCTTGTTTCCATTCATACATTCGATATATATATATATATATATATAAAATAAGTAATTGAAATTAAGAAGGAAAATATGAAATTTTTAGAAGGTCACGAGGATCATGATTAAAAATTAAAGATAATTTTTGTAGTATATTTTAAATAAATATGAAATAAAAAAAATTAATTATCAAAATATTTTAACTATTTATGTATTACTTTTGTGACTTATTAATAAGTGAATAGTTATTGTACAAGTAATAAGCATGAATTAAAATTTTAAAATTAGGGTGTGACATACGCGATACTAGGGTGTGGTTAAGATTCTGCAGGTAATTTACTTGTCAATTAGATATATTTAGTGTTAGTGTTTATATCCTAAAATCATTCGTGTTGTTGGTTTTGAGCATTTTGTGTTAAATTCTTATCACATGAGCTATACATATTTGTTAATAAAGAAATTATCTTTTGTTTATATGTATATGTTGCTTCTTCTATTTAATCATACTAATAATAGAATATACATATAGATCATTAAAAATAATTAGATTATCTAAATTATTTCCTACAAAAGTGATATCAAATGAGCATCGATATCGCATAATAAGCACACTGAATGTCTTCATTAAACATTATGAGATGATATTAATATGGATAATATGATAGTCATGTCATTATAACATTAGTATGAATTAATAGTTAAATAACTGTTTGTCGAACTAGATCAAAAGTATAATAAATCACATAGAAATATGTAGTCAATAATTTGTTATTTAAATATACTAGTGTGTTAACTACTCCTCAGATCTCAGATTTAAGACATCATAGTTATTAATCGATATAAATACACACAGTGTGTAAGGTGTATAAATGCGAGACTAATCATATCTTGTACATAAAAGCTAGTTTAGTAATATGTCACTTATATTGAGATATGAATGATTATCAAATAGAATTTGTTAACTTGATATAAAGAATTTTCAGGTTTCATTGACTCGATCCAAATTAGAATTCTTAAGTAAATATCAGTAAATAACTGAAATATAAATACTCTTTACTAAAAATTAATAAAAGTCATACGAAGAGTTCGTAGTGACAAGTTCAGCTCATATTGATTGATAGTTCGTATATGACAAAGTTTAGAATTTTTGACATCTGCAAGCCTTAACTTAGTTGAGATTAGATAAACAGAAGAAAATTATTCACATGAAATGTATAATTAGACATAAAAGGTTCAATGAAGACATTTTCATTATGATATAGGACTTATGACATATTACTAGATATTAACTGTAGTGGTTGAGTACCTAAATAGTTCGAAACAAATTCGATAAAATCAATTTTAATTCATGGCTAACATCACTATAAACCCAAGAGGTTACAACTAATATTTTGTATTGGTTCTTATTTTGAAAGAGATTAAATATTATTTGCAAAAAAATTAACACTCTCGGAGATAATAGAAGACTGAAAAGCATAAATAATTTATACATTAAATAGTTTAAGAAAATCAAAAACTTACGTGTCATGCCTTGAACCAGTATCTCTCACGTGACAACCATCGTGTACCCTTGTATTACAATTCCGAGGACAAAAATCACAATACAAGAGTTCGCAAGGCTCTAAGTATCATTATTTTTAAAATCATAAACCCACAAAATAAATTCAACTAAGAGTTTTATATAGTAAACATTCAAATTTATTTTAAATAAATATTATACAACTGATTTAAAATAAAATAACACTCAAAAATTATAAAATATAGTAACTAGTATCTATCATATAACATCTAGTGCTTTCTTTTCAAATAAAAATTTATGCAACTAGTTTAAAATCAAATAATATTCGAAAGTCATGAATACAATAATCAAAATTTTTACAATACATCTAGTGAACTTCATTAGGACTATGAGTCGAATATTGAACTCTATACCACTGAAAATTTTCTCTTTATTTTTAGCTATCTTCTTATTTCAATATAAATACCTGAAATTGAAAAGTGAGGGAGTGAATATACTGAAGTATACCTCGTGAGTGGACATAAAACATATATACAGTTATGAACACGTGAAATAATTTCATAAAACTATTTTTAAATCATAACATAATAAAATTAATATAATCTTGATGAAAAATTAATGAATATAATGGATGCATAGATTCTCAATAAAATTTATGGCTTCTTATTCAAAATCACTGAGCTAGCCACCTTTCTGCGATCACTCTAATTAGGAGCAAACTCAGCTGTCAGTGGGTTTTTAATGCACTTAAAACCATGAATATTCAATGAATATGCAATTTATATTATAAAATATATGACACATATTCTATAAAAATATAGTTTATATGATAAAATCCCATAATGTATGATTTTCTTCTAAAATTTTTGCTACCACTGATGTTGGCCTTGAGTATTTGTAAATTCACACATGAATAACCTCTATAATCCCATTGGCAATCTACTTCTTCCCACATATAATCATCACCTCTCTTATACCAGTCTCGTTAATGGTGCACTTATTTAGGCGGCCTCTCTGTAGATCCATTCTTAGACTATTTAACTCTGTAGCTACAGTTTTGACTCTCATGGCCAAGGCCTCCTGAGCCTATATCATATATTAAAAATAACAAATAATAACTTGGCTCACTAGCCATCATCAAATATATATAAAAACAATGATATCTCATATCATAACCATACATATTATAATGATTTTACAAAATAATATCAAGTAAAAACATATTCGTCAGCCAGAGCTTCATAATCAAATTCATATATAGTCAACAAGCCATTTATTTTTTTTTTCAAAATAATGAATGTGCATTATATCACCATGAGTTAAAACAGTATATCCAAGATCATAATTATACAAATATCTATTTTACATAAAAATGTCTATGTCAAAATATCACTATTGACCTCTGGCCATACACATATACGAATCATAAATCATGTATCATAGAAATCATCAAAATCTCATAAAAATAAGTGTATCATAAAATATAGGTTTAAATCAATATTCACAAATAAGTTCACAAACAATAAGACCTCTTCCTAGTCTCTACCACAACAAAAAAATTCAACGCCTCCTATATGATCTCAAATTACAACTTTATATCTTATGACTTTTAAAATAAAGTTTAATTTTAAAATAAAGAAAACATAAGAGTCCACTCACAAGATGAGGAGGGTATAGACTCTTTAATTCTCGTATCTCGCAACTTTGTTGTTTGCTTTCTCGATACCTCAGTAATATAAATATCAATAATCTCATCAACTTCTCAATTTTAAAGAGTAGTAAATAAAATTTATATACTATAAAATGCTTTAAATACTAAGATTCGATGAAGAAATATATTTTATCAAATTATTGAATGATTTTGGTTATTAGCCTAATTTTTTCATCTATTTAACACTTTATAACCATTCATATAACTTTAAAATTTTACACAAATACGAGTTTAAAATTAAGTGATGACTTTCAAAAAAAATAATATTCGAATAAATAGTGATCATAAATAGTAGTTGTAAATAGTAATCCCGTCATATTTTTCATTCAAATCTTATTTTGAATCATTTCACCTTCTCATTTCATATTTCTTAAGTAAATTCTTCAAATATGCATCTAATTTGAGCTAACTTAAGCTTAAACTCTACAAATATCCTAAATATAACAACCTAAACTCTAACTTTCATTTAAACACATAATGAAACTTAAATTAGTTAGAAAACTTATCAAGAGAGTACTTTTAATTTGAGAAAATTGAGTTTCTACCCGATTGTTAACCAAATTTGAAAAGCCCCAATTTGTCCAAAAATTCTAGCTTTTCATTTCTCATATAATTCCAAAAATAATAATTAACACATGAAATTAATAGATTAGAGAGTTATAAAATAATAAAAAGAAGTTCATTTAAGTGAGAAATTTGAAAGAATTTGACTTAGTGGAAAGAGAGAAATTTTCATTTAAAGAGAAAGGATAAGAGAAATAACTTACGGGTGAAAAGAAGAAAAGAAGAAGAAAAAAAAAAACATTTTTAGATTGTGAATCATTTTAATAGAGGTGAAATGTCTATATTACCCTTATAGATTAAGAATAGAAAAAAATAAGAAAGGGATAAAATGAAAATTTTATTTTCAAAGGTTAAAAATATTAATTTTGTACCTCCTACTTTCTATCTTTCTAATTCTTTCAATTTAACTCAAAATTAATTGAAATTTACTTCAATGAAATCCTCATTCCATTAGCTTTTATTAAAAAAAAAACAGCTTGTCATTTGAGATTTTCAATTAATAAGAATTTGCATTCAAAATTAAGATGCAAAGAATGGCTTAAGGACTTAATTTTAAATCCCTTATTTTTCACCTTTATTTCTCTTTTGTTTTAATCTAGAATTTGTTAAAATTGGTATCAATAGAATCCTTATTCCATTATCTTTCATTTAAAGAAAATGGCTCATTAATCAAACTTTTAAATTAACAAAAAATTCTTGTTTAAAAGTAAAGTGTGTACAGAGAAGAGCAAGAACTTGCTATAACGGATTCCTTCTTGCTGTCGGCGGAAAATTTTCTCACTGCAGTGAGAATTCTCACTGCAACTATTGTTCTCTCATTGCAGCAAAAATTTTTCGGCTACAGCAAGCTAGTTCTTATGCTGTCTTGCTTTCTACTTACTACTTTATAACCTCATTTCTCTCCCATTTGAATTTTGATTTATCTAAAATTTAATTCTATAGAATTTTAAATTTGTTTATTTTTATATAAAATAAATAGATTTTAAATTGGATCTTTTAATTAAAAGAAATTCGCACTTGAAACTTGAGTGCGCGAAATAGACCTTATGGTCAAAATTTTCTAACTCCTCTAAAACTTTTCAAAGTTCTTCTAAATCACCAAATAAGCTAATAGAGAGTTAATAAATTGATAAAAAGAGAAAAAAAAGCACTTAAATATGAATTTTATAAAATAAAAAAATACCATTAAGGAGTAAAATGACAAAAATGCCCTTAATTTGAAAAATAGGTGTTATATTACTAAATTAACCTAAATATAATTTAAAATAAGTTATAATATTTTAATATAAAAATAAAATTAAAATAAATTTGGTCAAATAATTTGACTAGCTTAAAGACTATTTTGATATTAATTTATCTTATAAGGGTAAAATGATTATTTTGCTTATTACTATTAGAAAGCTTCCAATGAAAGCTTTGAAACTTATTTGTCTTTGACTATAATATCTTTGACATTATAGTACTCAAGTCAAAAATATATAAAACGATTATTTTTTATTTTTTAAAAAGAAATTAAGCAATATTATCCAATTTTAAAATAAGCTTTCTTCCTCTCTCTCTTAAAAATTTAACCAAGGCAAGGATTATACTCAAAGGTCTAAAATCTTGGAGGCTTTGTGATTTTAAGGCTAATCAAATCTTCAACAAGCTAAAGGTTAGCTTAAACTTTGAATTAATTTGATTAATTTTGACTTTTATGCTTAATTTGCTTCTTAATACATGTTAAACCCAAAACCATAAGTTTTTCACATAATCATCCTTCATTTAGAATATTTTTAAGTTGAACAATTAACTTATAAGTATTTTTATAATCTCATGATATTAATCTTATTGTATTTTATAAACTAGCTAGGACTAAATATGATAGATGGACCTATATAAATAAAAAGGAATAAACTATGTTAAATGAAGTATTTATAAGAGATATTAAAAGATTATATTGGAAAAAAAGGAATAAAGAATTAGCAAGAAATAGTATTAATTCTATTTATGTTAATATTGATATATTCATCTTATTTTGAGCTATTCAAATGCTCAATGACTATGGTTAATATCTAACAATGCATCATAGTCCCTAAATCACAATAAAAAAATTTTTATTGAATCTTTTATAAGTAATTATAAGTTTTATATGAATAATTTCTTTTTGTTCGTCTAATTTTGACTAAATTATGGCTCACAAATATTAAATTTTTAAATTTAATTATATACAAATAACTAGTCAACATGTGCTAAACTTGTCACTATGAATTCTTTATATAATATTTATGTTTTAGCTAAAGACTTTTTTTTCAGTCGTTTATTAATATCCGACTAAAAATTCGAATCTAGATCAAGTTAACGGTACTTTAAAATTTATTGTATTGAGTTATCAAATTTTATCTGACAGTCATTTTTTTTATCAATATAAATAATATATGATCAAACTAATTTTCGTGTATAAGACATGATTAATCTTGTATTTATACACTATATAAATTATGTTTATTTATACTAATTAACAATCATAATGTTTAAGGTTTAAAGAGTAGTTAACATACCAGTATAATCATATAATAAATTACTGATGATATACTTTCATGTAATTAATTATAACTTTGATCACGTTCAAATAATAGTTCTCTAATTTTTATTTGACACCAATGTCTTAATGATATGATTATCATATTACTCGTACTAATATCATCTTATAATATTTATCAAAAATATTCAGTGTACTTACACTGCAATATTAATGTCTAGTCAATATTATATTTGTAAAAAATAATTTAGATAATTTAATTATCTTGAACAATTTATATGTATATCTTATTATTAGTATGATTAGATAGAAGAAATAATATACACACATAAATTAAAATAATTTTTTTATTAATGAAATATATGCAGTACATATCATAATAATAATTCAATATAACATGTCTAAAATCAATAATACTAATAGTATTAGGACATACAATATCAATATTTATTTATTCAAAAAGAGTTAAATTTAAGATAAAGATATTGATTAAAATTAATAAAAGATTACAATTGTATTGTTACTTATCATTGAGGTAAAGTTGATGTAATAGCTGATGCACTTAGTAGATAGTCCTCAGGAAGTTTGGCTTATTTGCCTACTTTGTAGAGTTATTTTCTTAAAGAAATCAAGAAGTTTAACATAATGATAGTAACTCATGGGCAAGATAGTGTATTGGCTTATTTGCAAGTTTAACCTTCTTTAACTAACAAGATTAAAGCCTCTCAAAAGAAAGATTTTCAACTTAAGAAGATTAGCTCAGAGGTAAAGAAAGGTAATATGTTAGAATTAAGGTTAGATAGTGCAGGAATTTTGTGGCTAAGAAAATGTTCGTGTGTACCTAATCAGGATAAACCAAATAGAGAAATTTGGAAGAAGCTTATAAGACTCTTTATACTGCGCACCTTAAAAGTACTAAAATGTATCATAACTTGAAAGAAAATTTTTGGAGAAAAAAATATGAAGAAGGAAATTATAGAATTTGTATCAAGATATTTGATTTGCCAATAAGTGAAGAATGAATATTAAAGACAGAAAGGTCTTCTCCATTCACGTTCGATACCGGAGTAAAAATTGAAGCATATCACTATAGATTTTATTAATAGACTACCATATTCTAAAAAGGGTTACAACTCTATATAGGTAATTGTTAATTAATTGACTAAGTTAGCTCTCTTTTTAGTAATAAAAAGTACTAATAATTTAGGACAATTGACTAAGTTATTTTTATAAGAAATGATGCAATTACACGGCATGCCCATCGTTATTGTGTCAAGCAAGTATTTTTAGTTTACTTCAAAGTTTTGGGATAACCTACATAAAGTATTAAGGATTAAGTTAAAGTTTAGCATTAAATTCTATCCTTAGACAAATGGTCAGTTAGAGAAAACTATTCAAACTCTTGAGGATACGCTTTAAACTTGTGTTTTAAATTTGGGTGATAATTGGCAAAAACATCTAAAACTCATTGAATTTGTTTACAATAATAGCTCTTACTCTAGTAATAGTATGGCATCTTACAAAGCACTACATGGTAATGGGTGTACGTCACTAATTTGCTAGGATAAAGTTCAAGAAAGAAGATTGTTAGGACAAGAATTAGTGCAGATCACCATAGAGAAAATCAAAGTGATTAGAAAACATCTTTAAATAGCTAAAAAAAACAAAAGTGTTGCGCTAATCATCGTAAACGTGATTTGAAATTAAAGATTTTGTATTTTTAAATGTTTTGCCATGGAAAAAAAAATTATTTTGAAAAGAAGGGTAAGCTAAATTCTCAATTTATTGGGTCTTTTGAAATTCTAGAAAAAATTAGTCTTTTTGCTTATCTTGTTGCCTTACCCCTTAATCTCTCTGAACTTTACAATATATTTCACATTTTTGTACTAAAGAAGTATGTGCTAGACAATACACATATTTTGGATTATTAATCAATTAAAATTTTAAAAGATATGTCATATAAAGAACAACAGTTCGAGATCATTGATAAAAAAGAGTAAGTATTAAGAAATTAAACTATTCCTTTAGTTAAAGTAACTTGGACAAATCATGCAATAGAGAAAATAAGATGAGAATGAGAAACAGAAATGATAGGAAAAAATACTCTTCGCTTTTCAACCTTTAAAATAAATATTAAATTTTGAGGTCGAAGTTGTTACAAGGGAGAAGATTATAATACTCAACTTTTAAGAAATAACTGTGGAATGCTTGTTTCTATTCATACGTCATGCTAATGATAATGGAATCCATAAGCCATGCTAATGAGAAAGGAATAAAATAAATGATAGAACGATGAATTAGGGACATATGACATGAAACAAATGAAGAAAAAAATAGAAAACTTATCTTTGAATAAATGTAACCAAGTTTATATGGGTAAAAAAAGAAATTAATTCATTTCCAATTAAAAACAAAGAGGAAGCAAAGGAAAACCAAAAAAAGAAAGAAAGAAATTGAGAGGGAAAAAACAAAAAAGAAGAAAGAAAAGGAGAAGTGAGAAGAAGGGTTGGTAACTTCTATAAAAAATATTTTATTATAGATTTTTTATTAAATTGATATAATTTAAAATTAGTAGGATTAAGTTCAAATTTTAGAAATTATAAATATACGAATATTTTGATATTTTATGATATTAAATTAGTGTGTTTAACAAAAATGATCTTTTAACTATTATTACTTTAGATAAGTAAATAATAATGTTAATTTTATATCAAAAAATGATATTGATGGAAAAGAACAAGTTGTAAAGTTTTAAAATTGTCAATAGCTCAACAAAGGTACGTAAATTGTATATGATTTTTTTAAGTAATTTTGAAAAAAAATATTATAAAAGGTTATTTTACTGTACATTTAAATTTTACATACACTTATTTAAAAAAAATTTTGAATTATTTTTATTTTATTTTATGCAAAAGTAAATATTTTTATATTAATTATACGTCGATATGAAATTTATAAACAAAAGAAAAGAAACAAAAAATTTTGCTCAAATTAGTAGTTATTTATTATGTATAACTGGGTCACCAAGAGATATAGATAACTAGTAATATTCTAATTTAATGCATTGCACGAATAAGATATGATATGATCTTTTATGACAAGTCACCTGAATAAATAGATTCTGTTTGTATATGATCTCTTATTGTTAAATCATCAAAATAAATATGCGACGATTGTTATATGATTTTTTATAATTATATTATTAGAATAAACGAGTGATGTTATTTGATTGAGCTGTTTAGTAAATATTTATATTTTATTAATAACTTTTAATATTATTTATTTTTATTTCAATTAAGTATTATCAATGTTGATTTACACTAATACTTTACAAGTTCTTAGATTTAATTATATATTATAAAAAAAAATTTAATCTCATCTTTAAAAAATTTATATAATTTACTTATTTAATTGACAACTCAATTTTTTATTAATTACTCTTTGTGCAAAAGATAAAACTTAATTATGAAAATTTGTAAAATTGATGAAAAATAGTGGTAAAAAATTAAGAATAATTTTTGAAATATATTTTGAGTAAATAACTTATCATCGAAAAATTTTGATTATTTATATATTATCTTCTATTATAAGTTATCAATAAATAAAAATTTTTAATTATTGTATAAGCAATAAGTATAAATTGAAATTTTGGAATTGCGATACGACATCTTTAGCCTTTGTTCAATAGAAAATATCATTTTTACTTGTGTTAGTCTTTGTTCTTCAAATTATAACCATTGACTTTGTTGCCTTGTCCATCCAGGGACCAAGACAACCACCTACTCCGTTCTTCTTTAGCTTTTTTTTTTAATAGAAAATATCATTTTTACTTGTGTTAGTCTTTTTTCTTCAAATTATAACCATTGACTTTGTTGCCTGGTCCATCCAAGGACCAAGACAACCACCTACTCCGTTCTTCTTTAGCTTTTTTTTTTTAATAGAAAATATTATTTTTGCTTGTGTTAGTCTTTTTCTTCAAATTATAACAATTGACTTTGTTATCTCCTCCATCCAATTAATTGCAACCTCCTCGTGTTTAAAATAGATACTTTACTTCAAATTTCATCAATACGGAAATGGATTGCTATTTTTTTAGGACAATTAGCTAAGAATCTGCTGAAAATAATCAACTTTTAGTAGTGGGTACGATTCGCTTTAAAATTTAACAACATTTGGACCACGTTTAAAATTTAGATACTGTATAATAAAATCATTAGCTGTAAAGCATAAATGAAAAGTGAGTTAAGTATAAATGAAGAATATCAAATACTCCATATAATTCGATTAAATAATAATCACCTTCTACTTTATATTTTATAATAAAAACTCACAAAAATTGTGAAAAATATTCCCTTACCAAATTACATACCTAATTTTTTTTTGTCTTTTTTATAATATAATAAATATTATATCCCTAATTTTTATAAAAATTAAAATAATATATATATAATTTATAAAATTATCATTAAAACAATTACATAAAATATATAAAATTTTATATTTTAACAAACATAAATTATATTTTAAATTCTTTTAATTTTCATAAAAAAATAAGGACATAATAATTATTACACTAAAAAAATTAATTTAAGAATATTATCACAACATATAAACCTCAAAAAAAAATTTATCACAAAACATTAAATAAAAAAATAATTACCATTTAATAAAAGCATAAGTAATATTTGTCATCCCCCTCAGTAGAAACACAAAAATGGCGCAGAAAAAGACTGCACTTGATCTCACACATCACTTGTTAAGCATTACTAATATTTACAGACTTCCTGAATGACCCGAGAGAAAAATTTTTATGATTTTCAATTTTCCAAATTTTGGTAACATAAAATACAAAAGAGGCAAACTTATTTTGATCAGTTACTCCTTGTCATCAATCATAATACACTTACCTTAAAGATTAGAATCTCTCTATAAAAACAATTTTGATCAGTTACTTATGATACATGGAAACGTTAAGATCGCCTTGAGTCCCTAAAGCTATTCCCAAAGCACACAAAAATACTACACTAACACTCACCAAAGTCGCTATATTTGTCCTGTTACATGCAGACCATCTAAGACACGTCCTGTTCAAACCACTGTCTGTGATCGATAAAACCCTAATCGGTCTATAAGTTTTACTCGGTACAAAACTACCCTGCAGGCGACACATACACATGCCGCAAAAATATACTCTATTAATGCCATATGAGACATGCTTTTAAGAGGACAAAAGATAAAAAAACAAAACGAGCTATCCACCGACAAACAGTGTAGAAATTCCAATTAAACATAACGATAATCACAGCAACTGAAAAAAGTCTTTGAGTACCATAAAAATTTAAACAAACAAAATAATCATGTTCTAGTCAAAACTAAGAGTCCTACATAACATTACCAGACCAGAAGCAAACTTCATTAACCTACATAACCCACAGAACTAGACTTAAAACATTGTGAAACTAACTTCACTCTTTTTCGATCACCGCATCATGCTCAAGAAACAAGATTATCATTCAGGGACAATGAAGCCAGTTGGTCTGTTGGGCTATTGGCCTGCTGCCGAGTAACACTCCTCAGAACATCCATGGCCTCCGCTACTTTTGCCTTCAACGCCTCTGGTGACTCAAGAAGATGCAAAACCTCAGTCTGGTCCATCTCCAATAGCATACCTGTAACCTTGGCCGCAGCATCTCGCTCCAGCTGCTCAACAAGAGGGTATAAACTTTCACCCAGCAACTGGCCATTAAAATAAATAGTATGTTAGAATCACAAACAAAAGCACCAACAAACAAGCTGTTAAAAACAAAAAAACAAAAGCTTACCATCCTTTGCTGTTCTGGCGATGCGTTTGCAAGAGCTGTAGACAAAGCCGTAATAGGCAGAGGTTGTCCACCGGCAGCATCTCGCATAGGCATGCTGGCACCCATGTCATATGGAACAGGAAGCATACCACTAGCAACACCTGCCATTGGAACATCTGGCATATTCCGCCCAGGAGGGTACCGATATACACGACCCCTCGGTAGCATCTGGGACATGCAAAAACTAAATCAGACCAACATTCACAAAAATAAGAAGTACTAAAAGCAACAATAATAGCTTCCATTATAACAGGCCTGTTGCTGCACCAGGGTTAGTGGTTGCTGCGTCTGTTGCACAAGACCTGCTCCACGGCGGCTCCCTGGGCGCTGACCATGCTGGACCACTGGAACAAAGAAGTTTGGCATTGGAGCCCCACCAGGCCTCATTCCAGGAACAAGTTGCTGTTGGTAACCAAACCCAGCCTCCAACAATAATAATAATTAAAAAAATCAGAATAACCTTGATCGCAGGCCATACTATTAAAAAATTCTGCATGCAAAACATGAAAATCAAACTGTAAAGATGCAATGAATGGGAACAGTTTAAATATATAACTACTTGTGGTGGAATCATGGCTGGTGGTGCTTGGCCGTATAAGAACTGTTGCCCCAATCCTAGAGCCCCAGGAGCGT
>JAWDEX010000003.1:104426-137032 GCA_035221805.1 Trichilia hirta | reverse complement strand
CAAATCATCATCTTCTTTCTTTCTTCTCTCTTCTCTTCCTCCCATTTCTTTCTGCCATTGATGAACCTGCAAGCTTGTTGGTTGTTCTCTTATCTCAACGTTTTACACACTTGATCAAGGCTTTTGTAGGTTAAACACTAACAAATCAACAAGCTAGGAGCACAGCGCATTGACTTGGAGATGAATTATCACTTTTCATATGACTATTAGTTTACAATGTTATCAATTTGTTTTACAACAATGATTGACTGTCAAATGGTGATTTAAAGCCATTTGTAAAATCCAAATTAATGTGAAACCTTCAACCATTGTTGACTAAACAATGTACTAGAGTTGGTGTTAATGGAAATAATAAAGTTGGATAACAGTGCTCAGTAAATCTGAATTTCATGTTACGTTTTGCCAAACTCTAACTCATATTTATGATGAAGAAGTTGAGAAACCCACAAAAGAACTGAGATCCTTTGGGCCCCTTTGATCCGTTGGGTAATGGCGAAGAGTCATTCTCTTTTGCCGAAAAAATACAAACCACCCAAATCCACATACACCAAATTAACGAAGACAATCCAACAACCGCCTAGAAAAAAAATGGTCACTTTGAACAATACTAAGAAACAGAATTCTAGTGAAGTGGACGCGAAGTAATGAAGCTCAGCTCCCATACGATGATATTTGTTCTGTTTCTCTCTTAACTGCACTACACCTATCAGCTTGTAACCACCATCTTTCTCAAATCCAAATTAAAAAGGACAGTCTTGTTCCCATCTTTCACTCGGACGACATCTGTCTTGCCACATTCGTTATTTGTTCAATCTCTAGCTGTCAAAGAAGAGGAACAGCAAGTAGCCGAATTAAAATGGACAGTGAAGACGAAGTAGTTGCAGTGAAGAGGGCTGAAATCGACACCACAGCACCATTTCGGTCTGTTAAAGAGGCTGTTGCGTTGTTTGGTGAGAAAGTTTTAGCCTGTGAGGTTTGTGCAAACAAGCTTCAAGAGGTGACTATCTATTACCCTCAATTAGCTCAGCACTACTTGGCGACAAGAGATACATCACATTTTTTGCACGTAAACTCCATATGTAAATATACATATGAAATCGTAGTAAATATAGTTCCTTTAATTATATCATGTGATAGAATAATTGAAGGTTCATAGAAAATTTATTTTCGCACAGAATTTGCAGATATTTTGATTGTGGAACTTTTATTGAAGGAGAAGCCAAGTAAAGTTGCATCAGTCTCCAGTAAATCATGTTTTGTCAAGCACGAAAGAGATCCATTGATAATAATATTCAGTTTTAGTTATTAATTAACATTTAGTATTAGATTTTATTAATTACTCATATGGGTAATTGGTAATTACTTATATGTGTAGATGCGAAGTGATGTAAGTGAAAACGGGATCGTTGCCACAAAGATTGGAACGATTGCTGCAGAGCTAGAGGAGACAAAGCAAAACCTTCATAAAGCTAAAGAAGAAAGCACCCTGATGGCAAATTATCTCTCATCCCTTAGACAAGAGCTTGATCTAACCAAGAAAGAGTTGCAACAAATGAAGGAAAGGGAATCCGAAAAACAAATGATGGAGTTAAAGATTGAAGATGTCAAAATTGTTGAAGGTTCAACAAAATTTGAAGTTCAGCCACAAAAATCTATGGAAGAAGGAACAGAACTTCAAAACAAGAGATATGTAACATTTGCAAATCCACCATCTCTAGCACCAGTCATCGTCCCAGAAAACATTGTACTGGAAAGACACCCTTCTCTGAAAAAGAAGAAGAAGAAACCATTAATCTCTCTAATTGGTGGGATTTTTTCAAGGAAACAAGGAAGCGCAGAATTCCTTAATTAAGATCATTTCATTACATTATTATCAATTCGGTTCAAAGAATAATCAACAATTTTTTATTTCAAGTAACATTCATATTTGTAAACTTCGTAGCGAGTACAGTTGGCCTCTCATGAGATAATATTTGTAAGCGGAGTATGGTGGTTTCTTTTGAGGGAATTGATCCAATTAAATATTTAGAATCTGTGTACTTTGCTTGCTTCATAAACTATCCAAATGCTTAACTTGAAATGGAATTCTGTTTAGCACTGTTGAAATAGCAGACCAATTTTAGGATTTCATTAGATAAAAGCAAATTCAACACCGGATTTTAAGTTCATTGAGCTCTAGGCGATTTCATTCAAAGCCACGGTCAAAGTAAAATATGTACCTCGCTTTCCGATCATTAAGGCATGTGTCCTAGATTAGGCCCACTGAATGTCATAGACAACTAATTTATATTTTTTTGTATGATTTGAACCTCGAACGGTCCAAAATAAAGTGAAGGTTACCAGCTCACTCTGTCCTAATTAGTTTGCTAGCCTTACCATCATAATTGGCAGAATGTGGTCCAAGTCTTTGGTCTTCACGTCAAAAACAAACGTGACATCAAAACCATTTTCATGACCGAATGGACTCACCAATGACATTTGCGTTGTTATTTATTTATTTATTTATTTTCACACATGAGTTGCAATTTACAATCGAAGAACTTCTTTTCCAAGTTTTTCAGTCAATACCCAGATAATCGTAATACCATTACAACATAAACTGTTGACTGTGCAATATATCTCGTCCACAAATGACCATGTTCTAATAAGAACTAGCAACTGGGAACATAAGAAGTAAAAACAAAATCAGTATAAGCACAAGACGAACAATAATAGAATTTTCATATCATGGTTATTTGCTTCAATGTACACAGAACAAACAGAAGAACTTGTCCTTTAATTCGAGGGACCACCACCCGCAAATTAAAGAAGAGAAACTGCTGACGTATCCAACAGAAACAACGCTAAACAGTTCTTTTAATCTATAGACAAAAGCAGGATATAGTATAAAACGAAGCATATTACTAATATAACCATCCATGCATGCATTTATATAGGGAAAGAGAGCCCACAAATATCAAACCAACACATCAGATTTTCGACCGTCCAAAATCCCCTCCTGGGATGACTTATTGAAGAACTCAATGCAATCAGCAATGGCCTCCGAATAGTGTGAATGAGATGAGTAATAAGAGCTGCAAGAAGTCTTTGGTGGATCATATCTGTCGCAGTTTTTGTGTCTGGATGCCGATGAGTTTGCAGAGCCACGGGAAGGGAAAGAGAAGATTAGTCGCATAAGAATCTTTCGGAAGCGATTGAAGAGCTTCATAGCAGAGAAGTTTAACTTATTGGGAGAGACAAAATTGTCTTGAGGGAATTGTAGATGAAAGTCGTCGCTACCAGCTGGTCTTATTTGTATAACAAAGCTCTCTCTTTGATGCCTGTAAATTGACATTGTTATTCTCTCTCTTTCTTGGCTTGTTTGCCAGATGCCCTCCGGGAAGTGTACTGTTATCATGTATGTCGTTTGGTTGTTAGGATATAAAAAGGGTTGAGGTTTTCAAAGGTTGTGTTTATTCTATTTGGGAAGACTCAATGAGCATATTCATAAGGCAAAAACCATGTGCACAAATCATTTGTATGGGCTTCTCTTGTCCTAACAGAAGTGTTTCTATATTAAACTTCCTTGATTAACTTCAACTAAAACCAATTCAAGAAATTTGACTGAGTATTTGGGAGGACCCACGACTTAATTAATAAGTTTTATTAAGCAATGATAAAAGGTTGGGTAATGAAAATTCAGTTAATTTATCCCTGTTTTTATCCAAATAGAAGTGAAACATGCAAGCTGAGAATACCGAATGGTTTGATGACTTTCAATATTCTTTAGATGATTTAATTTTAAAGAATAATTTGTGGGTTAATTTATAAGATTATCAAAAGCTAACATCTTGTCTACATGTGAAACCAATCCCCAATGACCTTTCTAAGCTTTAAAGAAAACTTTTTAATTGCTCCTGAATGATGGGTTAAGTCTCTATGTCTCATAATAAATCCTGAGAGGATCTCTAACCAATGATCACTTGAACACAAATGACCCCATCTCACAAATGAAACTCTTAAAGGAATGATGTTGTCCCAACTATTGTAATCATTAACTCTCTTGATGCTTAATTGATAGTAATACAAATGAAATCAGTAGTCTTTAATCCTCATTTGATCTTGAATTCTGTCAGATGGTGATCAAATTTGAATCCAATCAACTGATGATTGCCTCGCGGTGAAAGAAGTGTGAAAATTTACTATTTAATATATTTACATATAGCAGCCTTAGTTATTGAGTAATGGGAAATCATGATCATTTATATTAGATTTTGTTTGTACGAGAAGGTATAAGAATACAAAAGCTACCCAAAAGAATTCAAAGATAAAAAAGCCGTTTCAAAGAACAAATGCATATGGAAAGAGTAAAAAATGATCAGATTGTTCAGAAGAATTCAGATGATATCATTAAGAGTGGAGAGCTGGAGACAATGATTTTGCAAGACAACTATAATTGTGTCTCGTACTTTCTTTCCTTAAATAAAGTGAAAACAATAATGAGATCTGAAGACTGAAGTTTCTTCCACATTTCACAAGCGAATATTTTACGCACCCAGAGGTTCCTCATTTGCCGGAAAACCCGGGCACTAAATGGGCCACTTAGGTTGGGCCAATAAAAGACGAATTTTAGTTGGACTCAGACATATCTAACAGGCTTGTGTATGTCAAAAGACCTAGAGGGGTCTAGTTCTAGTCTTTCTTTGTTTTTAACGTCTTTTAATCCTAGTTAGAGTATAGAAATGTAGGACGTGATATATTTTGACTTCGAGTATCACTCTTTATCACTAATAAAAATTATGAATCAAATTTTTTAATTGTTATTGGCTCGCAGATGGTAGAAGTATGTGGACGTAACTAGTTTACGTAATAGCATATAATTATGTTGCATAAATATTAGCAAGAGTGTCCAATCCTACAAAGTAAATAGAAGATCAACTCGTTTAGATTGCATTTGCACTCAAGTAAATGTATCTTCAAACACTCTCCAAATGAGAGTGAAAAGTGCCGGATTTCCCAAGCTATAGATTCCTATACATTAGAGTTGCAAAGCTACTGCCCCCAAAGAAAAAAGAACCATGCCAGCGAAAAAATATTGGTTTTGCTGGGACAGTTGAAGAAAAAAACAAAAGATACACCGTATCCAACATTTTGTGCCTCTATAGGAAGGCAAGTATATTTTCTTAATTCTTATAATTGTACAATATTATTCCCGTTTCGGAATTTCAGCAATAAGTTCTTGACTTCGGATTCAGCTCCAAAAAATAACGTATGCCCTTCTATTCGCTAAATTTCTATTTCCTCTAATTATGGAGCTTATCTCTTCCGGTAGTTGATCCCCACAGACTTCAAACGTGAAGCATCTCCCGCTCAACCTCGACATTTTTTTCAATGGAATAACATAATTATATTTTTTTACCCTGAGATAAAAAAAGGATTGCCATAAATTTTCATTCGGCCCAAATTAGAATTCAGTAACGTGCAAGGCATATGTATATGTGTGTGTGTGTGTGTGTGTGTGTGTGTGTGTGTGTGTGTGTTTGTGTGTGTGTATATATATATATATATCGATTAATAGTAATCAGCCAATTACCAACCTGTCAACGCCTGCTACTTAATGTTTGCGAATCTCAGTTATTAGCGAATACTTGAGTGATTAGTTGGATTGTCACTAGGAAGTTTCTCATAAGACAAGAGGAGTATGGTCCCCAAAATTTTTTAATTCTATGGTTTTACGTGCAAGATTTTCAGTACCTTCAATGGGCAGATCACATCAATTATTAAAATGAAACTGGTACCTCCGTATGATAAAATTTATAAATCGTATTGATGAATTCATGCATGGACATATATATAATAATCATTTTCTCAAAAATCCAAACGCTTGAAACAAGGAGAAGACATTGAATGAGCATATGGGCACTGCCGAAGCATGTGTTGGCAATGATCATCTGCCCCGTATGACACCCATCCCAGCTCTTTCAAAACTTGCATATATTTCTCTCATCGTGCAATTATTTCAAGAACCAAGAAAATCTCACGTCCCACTTGATAATGTATGTGCTGTGATCACATAGGTATGTTGAAGTGTCAACTATGATGGGATTATAATCTGGGAAAATAATGCATCAAAAAATTTATAAATATGGTTTTTTATTGTGGTCCGTAAAATGTCAGGCTTCATATGAATAATGCGTGTCAGGAGACCTACCAACCAAAGTAAAGAGTATTAGGTGTGTGGTTAAGATATGCAAGGTGTCCATTGAAGAAGACAGGTCTATGACAATGGCAAACTCAACACTTCAAAGTAGCAGTTGCTTTGTCTAGTCGATGCTGCTTTTACCACATGAACAATCAAAGATCTTAGTGTTTTTAGTAACAAAATCGATGAAAGTTTACCAAAACATTTTAAATCATAGAAGCTTAAGTAGCTATCTGTATTTAAATTTTGCATTGTTTATAACAGTTAACAAACACGCATGCAGTTGCAGTTGAGCTAAATTCATTCAACTAATAAGATTTTTTTTTTTTTGACATGTGAAACAAACCAAAGATAGATTTATGTACACAATACAGAAATTGGGTCAGCGTACTTAAAGCAAACCGTTGTTTGATTGAGTTACGAGATTCGTACAGAATTTCAACGTCAAAGAGTCCTGTAAATCACAACAAAACAAGGAAGGATAGCCCTGGGATTATAGACGATCAACTCCTCCAGGTTGGAGAAAATCCCAGCGTAGCCGGCTATAGAATCGTATGAGCCAGCAGACACGCTATCCTCTTCCGGTGGTGTATCATCCGTCACGCGCCTTACTCTCCCCGCAATCACGCGACAGACAAGCATGGCTCTACGCTCGTCCGTACAGTTCTTCAAGGAATCGTGGGCCCTACCACTGCTGGCCTTGGTGCGCACCCCTTTGCACTCTTTGCCCTGGAAGCCGTGCCTGATAATGGTGCACACGCTGCACCCGGGAACAGAGCCGCACAAGCTGCATGAGCCACGCGAACCGAGGTTGCACGATAGTGTAGTGCAATGGAACCGAAGGAGTTCGTTTCCGTCGGCTGCGCACCTGGGGTTTTTCTTCGTATTGTTCAGGGCACGCATCTTGACTGTGTCTCGACAATCCTCGAACCGTTGGATTGTACTCTGTGTGTTGTGGACCTTTAATATCCGTTCGATCTTGCACACCGGGCTGTCTTTCTTGAGCCAGCTTGATTTGAAGATTATCTCTACTATGTTACGACTCGAATCCTCTGGGCCCAGTTCCGAAACTGCACCAATATCGGAAAATATAAAATAATATTATGTTGATTACGTAAAACAGCAAGTACATTTACTTCGACTTGTCGGTAGGGTCACGGGTTATCAACCAATACGAATCAGCCATCCAAGGGTATTCGTTTTCATTCATATTGGTTAGCCAGGGACAGCTGTAGTAGTGTTCTAAGTTGTCCATTGACCTACCATATGATTGGCAATACAACCCCACCATATAAAATGCAAATTAGATGGTGTTGCTATTTGCTAAATGAACGATTTGGGAAAAAGTAAGTAAAAGTGAGTTTAGCAATCCAAAATTAACGGGAACTATATGCTCTATCCTATTACCAGACAAAATGATTACGGTGTATGTTTTAAATCAAAATTTATAAGATTACATGTCGGGAAACAAAGCTAACTATAATCTACAGTTCTTGATTGCATATGAACAAGATCAGGACAAGAAATAATGCAGTAACGATAGCAACCAAAGATATATAAACTAATAAAATAACAGATAATTTTATTTATTTGAATTATGATGATATATATATAATAAGATAAAATAAAGGATATTACCTGCATGTCGAACGGCTTGATGGAGTTCCAAACTCTCAATCTTTGGGAAGACCTCTCCACACTGAGAGCAGGCACATATGGTGCTTCTTGGAGATGGGAACCTGATTTTAACACTCTTATTCAATACGCTTCCAGGTTTGCTAAATAATGGAAGCTAAACTATAAGGTAAATGAGAAAATATAAATATAATAATATTAAAACCTGCTGGGGTCGATGATCGTGTGACATTCATAACACCCAGAAAGCTTCCTGAATTGCATGCCTCTGGAAGATGACGAATAGGTTCCACCACCGTTGGATCTTGATAGCCCAGTTACAGCTTTTCGACTCAGTAACCCAGTTTCTTGACCAATTGTGCTACTCTCCGGCGAGTTTTCAGCTCTGTGTACAACTTTTGTGTTCCCATGAACAACATCTTTGAAACTGCATATAGAGCCGCAAGCAGATCCAAGCTTTGAGTACCCATTAGTGTTCTTTGCCGGGTCGTGTACTCCTGACCCTTCGATCTGTTTACAGGTGAGTAAATTCTTGAATTGGTCCCATGAAGATGGTTGCTTCTGCTGCTTTTTTCTGGTTTTCGACGGTTGTTGCTGTTTTTTGGACTCTGCGGACTCCGGTAAAAAAGTGAGAGGAGCCATGAAAAGCAAGGCCAACAGACAGAAGAAAACTGTAGTAGAGCCAGTTATCTCTTTCATGAGAAAGAAAGAGAGAAGATTTGAAACTTGAGAGAGAGTTTCTTTTCTGTAACGGAGGAGGATCCAAGATAAATAATAAAGAGGCAAAAATGAAGGTGGTGGGGTTGGTTCTCTGTTTTTTTATTATGCCATTTATTTCACTCCTTGTTTAGATTAACTCCTGTATTTGTCTTTCACAAACCAGAGAACCTTTCCACAATAAATGCAACTTGACAGTTGACTGGGTCAATGAGTTCAAAGGTGTGGTTTACATATGGAGGATTATGATCGTCTAGGGCATACATGAGCACGGTATGTGTTGAAACGGCTGGCTAGTATGAAACACACAACATGCTAGGTCTTGGTATTATTCTCTTTTACGTTCTCTCTTTTTCGATTAATGCTCTTTCCCTTTTTATTCCACTATTTCTACTTCTCACGAAAATTGAAGTTTATCTTCTGGTCTTGTGAACGAAACAAATATCGAAGACTCAAATATACAGTGGAGTGATTTATAAAGTAGAAGAGTAGTGGACAATTACGTTATTTGTGTATCGTAATGATGCATATGCTGGGGTCCAGATTCCGCAAGTCAGCAAAAAATTAAAGAGTACGAGCCATACAGACAGCATATAAAACACGCAGAAGGTATAGGGGTTCCTGTTTCAATGTCTTTCGTTATATTTCAGACGCAAAAATTAACAATATCTTCAATTTCTTTGTTTTCCCACTTATATTTCTCCACCAAAACTTCAGTATCACTCCAAAATACAATTATCTAACAGTGTTAGCCACGGAAAGTGCATTCGGTGAGCCACTATTGCCTTGGCATTAATAGCAAATTGTTTTCAGGACTCACATATCAGACCTCATTGGATTTTTTTTTCTTTCTTAATAAGATAGATTTATGATTAAATAATAAAGAATCTTTTCAGAGCAGTTAGAAGTCGGATATATATTTGGCCAACAATTCGGTTAACAAGTGAAAAAGCGGTGTCTCCTTGTCGTCTCTAACTTGGGGAGCCAGATCACCCTATTTCTGATTCACTATGGCATCACCAATAAACAAACACTAAACAATTACCATCAAATAGGAAATAAGAAAAAATGACATTCGTATAGACGACAGCAGAAGTGAAGGCACAAAAATAATATTGTCCGTTCGAAAACCTCATCCTTTAGTAATAAAATGAACCCTCGAATAGATTTTGATATAAAACTTGGAATGAGATGAATATTATGGTGTTGCATACAAATAACAAACATACTTTGTCATATATTATTTAAGGCCGTGTGCACCTGCTAGTTGGCTAAACCTAAACCTACAGTAGAGATATCGGAAATTTTGCCAATGTTTTTCCATTGGAGTGCATGTGCAGGAAAAATTTTATTAGACTACAAATAGTTGGCTAGTCATAATCGGACAATAGGATTAAACCACATCGCTGCTTTAGTAGGTAGTATATTGGTTGAATAATATCTATTCTGCTTGTTGAGACATTGCTATCAATATATTAATATACTGTAAACTATAATTTTAAAACATGAATTTATTGTTTAAGGCAAAATTTAAAATTTGATTTTTGTATTTCAAATATTATTTTTTCATTACATAATACATTTGTGTTTCAAAATTAAGGGTAATAATAAATACCCTCCTATAATTTTGCAAAAGGACAAATACAACTACTCTATTTTTTGTGATAAAACTTTCAAAAAATTTTAAATTGTAATAAATACTTTCTAAAATATTATTATTGATTCATTTTAAGATAAAATTACTATTATATGTGACTTTGTATTTTATTGGAAGAAGGGACAAAATAATAATTTTATCCTAAAATGAATTAATAATAATATTTAAAAAAAATAGTTGTCATAACTTTCAAATTTTAAAGGATGTTTTGTTACAAAAATAGAGTAGAGGATATTTATTATTTTGCAAAATTATAGGGAAATATTTGTCTTTCCCCCTTCAAAATTATATTTCACGGTTACATTGACGTGCTGTGGTCAATCTCTGCTTGTTGGTCGTGCTTATTTTAAGGTTTATTAATTAGTCTTCCAAGTTTTGGTGGCAGCATTTTCATACATTAATTTCCCTGAAATGAAAAAATATTTTATGAAAATTCTTAAAATCAGTTCAAATGCATGGAGGAGTTAATCACACCCCATTTAATTCATAAAACTCCATCAAAAATTAATAATACAATATTTTGTAAATCAATTTATACAATATAAAAAATATTCCTATTATAATTTTTTCATATTTTTTAGTATAATAACTCTCAAATTAGCAACTATTTGTACTCAATATTTCATAACATTTTAATATCAATCAACAAATTATTCTTAAAATAAATTATAAAAATCATTTTTCTTTTTCAAATTTTTTATTATATTTTTTATTACTAACTTCAAAATATTATGGGTACTAAGAAGTATTTCAATTTAAAATATAATTAAGATTAACTAATTCAAATAATAATTACATTAATATTTATTTATTTTTAATTATTAAAAAATTTAATATTTGAGTCGTAATTATGAAAAATAAAGAAAAGATATCACCATACCATAATTGAGAAGAAATATTAAATTTTATATTATTTTAATAAATTTATCCTATAAATTTATTAATAAATATTTTAGTATAATAGATATTGAAAGAATATCGAGTATAAATAACCATCAACAATTTAATTTTATTTAAATATTGTGTGATTATAAAAAAATAAGAACACAGTACCTTAATTTATAATAAGATTATTATTAATATTATATAAATTAGTTTATCAAATATTGTAAATTTTAAATTTTGAAATGGGCTTGAGAATTAAAAGGAGTCTAATTGGCAAAAAAATGGGGTGGAAATACAACACCCTCTTAACGGGCTTTAATTCAACGTCACTGAAATTTTTAGGCCCACAATCATCATCATGGTTTCAGTCGTCTCGGGCGATTTTCATACCGTGCAACGGTTAAACCCTAGTTTCAGTGGTCTCGGGGGATTTTCGTACATTAAAAGAAAAGTTCGAAATTTCGGACGTTTAGATTTCAGTAATTAAAAAAAATTATGCTTTAATTTGTTTTGATGACTCCTTTTCATCTATCCTATAAATATTAAAAAAATGTCGCAAAATAATCTTCCATCGGATCCAGTCCGGAATGCCAAAGCCACTTGGGAAGGTTGTAGTGTATTGCTCGATATCAATGATGGCGACCGTCTGGTTTTTGCTCGCCTGACGTCCGGCTCGTAAGCGTCATTCTGTTTCAGCCATCGCCTACTCCATGTTTCTATATAATTACTTAATAAATGGATTTTGCAGGACGCTGAAAATTGGCAATAAGAATTGCTCCCTGCAGCCGTTGATAGGTTGCCCTTTCGGTTCTCTCTTTCAAGTTGATAATGGAAAGGAAGGACCTTATTTGTCTCGAGTTATTCCCTCTACAGAAGGTTTGGCCATCAAATATTTTATTTTATTGCAAGTCCAAGCTGTTGCATGATCAAGTTGACTTTTTTTTTTTTCGTTTAAAGAAGAAAATGAGGGATCAGATTTTCATCATCAAATTTGGGTCATATGTTCATGGTTCTTGACCGTATTGGGATTTTCTGACTTGTAAATAAATTTGGAGCTTACTGGTCGACTTATTTACTTTTCAGATGACATTAAAAAAGAAGGAGATATTCAAGTAAGTGGTGAATTCAGAGACAATCGAGCCATTGTTGATGATAATAAAGCCCAAAGCTTAACTGGCGAAGATATTGATGAAATGAGGCGGTGAGAACAAATAAGACTTCGGATTCGATTTGATATAAGTTACATGTTCATTTTTCAAATTATAATTAAACACTGACGTGAATTAGCTTTTTATCGCACTTCGTATGCAGACAGGGTGCAACAGGCAATGAAATCGTGGAAGCTCTCATTGCTAACAGTGCAACATTTGAGAAGAAAACAACGTTCTCCCAGGTACGCTTGATTTGTGGCTGCAAATGTGAATTCCAATGAGTCTTTTCAAGGTGACCTGATGTTTTTCCATCTGCAGGAGAAATATAAGCTTAAAAAGCAAAAGAAATATGCACCCAAAGTCCTTCTAAGGCGTCCTTTTACGCGAAGGTAACCCTGGTGCTCGTAACTTTATTATCAGACATGCCAATTTTGGTTTTATTCATTAAAGTTAGCATTGCCAGTTCGTAGTTATACCTCATTGCTTTATGATATCCCCTGTTTCATGGCTTATTTTAGTTTATTTTATTTTATTTTTCAGCATATGTGAAGCATACTTCAAGAAATATCCAACTAAAATTGGGTAATTCTGTTATCACTTACGAATTTTTGTTATCTTTCTCATGAACAGATTTGGTTGATATCTTTCTATTAAATAAATTGGAGCTATCTTGATTGCAGAAGTTCTTGTTTCACCGTGCTTAATTAACATTATGTGTATTTATGACTTTGTTAGTGTGTGTGTGTTTTCTTATGAAGACAACCTTTATGTTGAGAATCTTTGGGACTACAAATTGAGTTGGAGCAAGACATTAGGTGACTCAATTAGTACTCTAGTATAACCAAGGAAAATTTGATGGCTGGAAATAGATGGCATAGAACTGTTCTCCTGTTGTTCTCTCTACACTTTATTTCCTAGTGATTCCTTGAATCTTGGTTTTGTACGAAGCACTTTGTATTATTGTTTTTTGGTATTATCAATTAATTATGTGAATATGTGCTTTCAATTTTTTGCTTTTTGTTCAGGTTCCTGCGAGTTGATACATTATCCCTTCTGCTTTCAATGGGTAATGTAGCTGCCAATTCTGATGTTCTTGTGGTGGATATTGTTGGTGGCCTCTTAACTGGTGCTGTGGCAGAACGCTTAGGAGGTTTGGAGTGAATTTTATTTCCTGGGTTCTTTGTTGTTATCTAGCATTAATGTAATTGTAAATTTCTTAAATGATAGAACAAATTTTGCAAAATTATCTTTAACAGAAGGGAGATTGTGCTTGTGATTTGAATAGTAATTATGAAATATGACAGAGTATAGTGGTCTTTTAGGTTTTTTGTGCTCTTTTAGGGAAATTTTAGATTTTTTGTTATGAATGTCAAACGGGTCCTGAGCTGGTGTAGTTGCGGACATTTCATGAAAATTTTGTTTTATGGACTCTTGGATTTCTAAATTCTTTTAATCAACAGGTAGAGGTTATGTTTGCAATACATGTCTTGGAGATTCACAGTATCCTATGGATATAGTGAGGATATTTAACTTTGGCAGTGAAATTTGCAAGAGGTACGTCTCTCTTTTAGCTTCATCATATTCATAAATGCTTCACTTGAGGCATTATGTCCATAGTTCCTTTCAGGGATAGGGATCTGGTTAGTAATATATTGGTTACCTCTGTCAAAGCAAAAATAATTCAAAAAGTTAGGGCACGTAATTCTATGCTTAAATTTTCATTTTGTTGGCCTTTAGTGGTTCATATTTACCTATGTTTTGACTGCTTCTATGTCTGGTAGATTTAGCTGTGTTGTGGCATCCAAACCGGACATTTAGTGCACTGTTAAAAACTGTGGTTTCTTTGAAGTTTGGGTGTCTTTAACTCTGATAGTTTTGATGTTTCCATTGCTCCTTTAGTTTTAGACATCATTGTTTAGCCCTGAAACAAGTTTGTAGGAGTCCTTTTAATACTGTAGGGCTTTGCGCATTTATTGCGTTCTTTCATAAATCTTGTCGCATACTTTTTGTGTCTATGCTAGACTTAGTGCATTCTTCTATTCCCGTCCTCCACTTTCCCCTTTATCTAATATAAAAGTAATTTGTGATGGAACTTAATATTTTCTTGGTGTAGAATTGTGCGGGCTTCTCTGACTGATTTCAGTCAACCTCAGAATGGAACTTCTGCACAAGGTGACCAGCATGAAAATGCATGTGACATGGAAATTCAGTTAAATGTGAGTGACTCTTCCTTATTTTTGGCAAGAGTTTCATTTTAATTTGATCAATTTTATTGGAATACTGATTTGTGCAGGAACAAATGTCTTCATCTGTCACCATGGAAGATAAATTGCTTTCATCTGAAAATGGTGTTTCAGAGCTTATTTCTGATGCCACTCTTTCTCCAGCAACTAAGATTTGTAAGGCCCCAAAAGCGGGAGAGAAGGCATTGCCAGAAACCCTCAAGTTGTGGAAAGAAAATGGTTTTTCTAGGTAGCCACAGTTGATGACTAATTGACTTATTAATATAAGGTAGCATGTAACTATTTCCTTACTTTCAAAGTCTTTTTGCAGCCTAATAATTGCTGCAACAGAGCTTGATCCTTGGAGCATAGTTAAAGATCTCCTGCCCTTTTTAGCATATTCAGCTCCTTTCGCAATCTATCACCAGTATTTACAGGTAAGTTGTTTGAAAGACGATTGTTTGAAAATAAATAGATCCAAATTAAAGAGGAAACCCTGGTAATACTGATGCAGTTCCCAATTTTTATATCTAATGGTTTGAGCTAAATTTCAAAGTTTATTCTGCCATATCCAAATATGGCGTGATAAGAATTTTGCTTTGAAATTTTTCTTTCCTTGTGTATCTCACATTTGCATTGATTTTGTTATGATTTATACACTTAGACTGTCGCTTTCTTTATCAGTTCTGGATGATTTTCATCTTTCTCGCTCGAACAGACATGGATAAGCACCAATTAGTTGGGAAGGAATAAGATTACTTACTCTGTTTTTTCTCTCTTTTTCCTCCCCTCCATTCAATTGCAGCCTCTTGCAACATGCATGCACAATTTACAGATTGGCAAAATGGCAATCAATTTACAAATTTCAGAACCTTGGCTACGTGAATATCAGGTTCCTTTTCCTAGGTGTTTGAATCTTCTTTCTTCATTATTGTGTGAAAGTTATTTCTAATTTCTGGAGAATTGACAGATTTATCTACTCAATGTACATTGACCTACCCCTGTTTGATTACATTATGTCCAGGTTCTCCCATCAAGAACTCATCCTTGCATGCAGATGAGTGGATGTGGTGGATACATTCTGAGTGGGACTAGGATAGCAGCTACCAGTTCCCAGTCATAATTTGCTGACATCGTGATCATTCATTCTTGTTGATTGTTGTAGCAACCCATTCCTTTGGTGAAGAATGTAAACTAGCTTTTGATTAAATTTTCATTTGTTTTGACTTCCCCATAAATCCATGCCATCAAATTTGTGTAAACATCCAAATTCTGTAGATTATTATAATACTTGGCATCCTGGTGGGCATTGCAATGTGATTGATATATATATATTTTTTTCACCCGCAACAATTTCTGATGGGTTACTCTGCATGACATTTACTATGAGAAGAACCTAGATTTGAGAAGGCCTTCCTTTGACTAATATTTGATTTGCATACTTCTCGAGAGTAAAAATTTCAAATAATACTAGATTTTTGTACCACCAAGGTTTCAAGTAAAGTTAGTTATTCTTACTATTTTCAAAAAATTGTGGCCAAGTAATGTAACTCAGAATTATATTACATATTAATATTAGGAAAACAATGAACATATGCGGGGAATCAAATAATTAACGTATTTTTGGCAAATATGTGCCTTCCGTCATTCTAAGAGGGTTAAAAAATGATGTAATGTCACTAAAATCCCAAACATTGGAGGTTTAGTTCCTTAATTGATGTTTGGTCCATAAATTTTAAGGCTCAAGCCCATGATTTGTTAATTTCATTTTTGGGCCATGCTATAAAGAGCAAAGCCAAATTTATAATATTGGGCCATCTATAAAGAGTAAATCACATTCGGCCACAAAGTCATATGGGAGTCTTGTTTGGTCCATAAAGTTAGTTGGCAGCCGATGCTCATTAGTCGTTATTTCTTGTTTCAGCCATTACGTTGAAGCCCAAGACTAAGTAGATAATAAAATAATCGTAAATGGCGGTAGGGAGAGGGAAATTGCAACGAAAGGGCAGCAGTGATGGCAGCCAAACGGCGGGCTCGAGCATTCGAATTCACCGCTTCGGCTGCGCGGTTTATTAACATTGACATACTCTATCTCTCTGCTTCCCTTTCCAATTTTATTTTCTCTCTTTAATTCCTATTTCCGCCTCTACACACTTCACACATTAACTATAAATTATTTATTTCTCTTTTCTTTATTTTTCTTCTCCTTTCAATTGCTTTTCCCTCCAATACTCCTAAAACCTCAAGATTTTGTGTGGCTCTAAGTGGTGGCGAAATCCATTGAAGATCCGATCCGACCCTATAACCGTCAGTCACAAATTCAATTTAAGTTGCTTCAAAATCGCTGTCAGACCCAATCATCAAATCGAACGTACCATTCCTTTCTTGGCGGGCTTCCATTTCCTTCAGCTCACCCATCAGACGGTAATACTGACAATGTTGATAATTCTACTGATATTAAAACTGTTATTAACAGGAACGACACGCATTCCGCTTTTGCTAGACTTACGGTGAGTTTATTTGTTTTTAAATCTCTTTCTCATATTCTGTTTCACTGCAAGTCAATGGTTATTGATTTCAGTGCACCGTTTATAAAATTCCAGGTTTTCGATTTCAATTTTGTATCTCCATGTGTCTTTTGTTTATCATTTTACCCCGTGGAGAGTTTCAGATGTGTTGGAGACCATTTCTCTGTATAGTTAATGCCTCGGAATTTTTGGTTTAGGATTTCGTTTTCTTATTTTTGAATGAGTAGGAGTTTTATCAAGGGTTAGTGCCTTTGCTTCTTGATTTCTTGTCCTGGGTTAAACTCTTCTCAGCTTAGTGGTTAATAGTTCTGATCAGTAATTCAAATTGTGCTTGTTTTTCCCTACAGCGAATATGTAAATGGTATTCATTTGCTACTACATCCTTTCTTATAGCTTTATTGTGCACTTGAGTCAGGCAATTGCATTGACAAATTAAACTGTTATTGTTTCTAAGCATTTGTTATCTCTTAGGGCATCTTTTGGGTAGCATGTAGAAACGGTATGTTGATATTTGTTATTTTATTATTGGTGCTGTTGTGATATATCATTGTAAAAATTCTGTAATGATCTTTGCAGTTGAAGCGAACATATGAATTAGGGAATCACGTGGCTGAAAATAGTGGACAGACACCCATCTGTAGACACATTCAAGTTGTTGATGATCCTTCGCTTGAACCAGAGTCTTTTGCAAGTGACAAAAGTACTAGGAAGTCAAAGGTTTCCAAATATGCTAAATCTGGTACTCAAAGATCAAATGATCGTATGTCCTTCGTCAATTTGCATGCCATTGCATATATCAATTGCTGGTGCGTGATCACATGTAAATCATAAAAGACATGCGGAAGCATTAAGCACAATAGCGTATAAACATTATATACATTCATTTTCAGCAAATTAAATAATTTTAATTTAATAATTATTAACTTTTAATATTTTATCGATGAAGAGCAATACTAATATTGTAATGTCTTTAAAAAATTAAATATTTTTTACTCTTTTACTTTTAGCCATTACGAGAAAAAGAACGAAAAAACAGAAGTAGAAGCTAAAGAATTAAAGTCAACTTCTTTTTATAATTTTATGTAAAATATCATTGAAATTCTTAAAATAAAAAGTATTATTAAAATTTTTAAATTAAAAAATATTATTTAAGTCTTCAATTAAAAAATATTATTTAAGTCTCTTAATTTTTAAAAATTATAAATTAATTTTAAATTCTATTTAAATATTTAAATATTTATGAAATATTATAATTTATTTTAAATTATAATAAAGTTAATTTTTTAAGTTATTTTTTTATTAAATTATTTAACCCGTAAATTATTTATTATTTTTAATTAAATAATATCTTTAAAAATATTATTGTTATTGTTATTATTATTATTATTATTATTATTATTATTATTATTATGTAACTCTTTTATGAACTTTTAATTGATTATGACTTATGGGCTTCATATTAAAGTTTAGGGCCCAGGGAGCTGGACGATCAAGTTACTAAATTAGATTAAAGGTGTAGATTTTGAGCTGGATCTCCGTCACGTTGGTCTTCTACTGTTAAATGTTTTGTAAAAGATTATTGTAATTGCATGATAAGCATTTCAGCTTCTTGCATCTTGTACAATTTGCATTGTTCTCCCTGTGAGTTCCCTGTCACCTTGTTTATGTGTGCATGTTGGTGAGAAGAAATCTCACTTTGTTCAACAAGGAAACAACATTTATCTTCACACTCCTTGTAAAGTTATGATCCGGTTGTTTTATTTCCTTTGTTACTGACGTATGTAACTTTAAAACTTAGTTTTTACGTCTGAAAATAGCACTGGGCTGAAGGTAATTGATAATATCTTTGAGAAACTGAATTGTAGACCTTCATCTACTAGAAACTGGATCGTTAACCTTTATGTTTAGCAAGTTGGTTTTGGGTTTCTGTGGAAAAATGTTTAGTTTTAGCAGTGTAAACTAGTTTGCACACTAACAGCTGACTTGAGATACAGAACTCATAATCTAGAAGATCCATTTGGATCATTCTGCTAATAACATTCTGGCATTAATCAATACTATTGCTATTGTTCAGAAACAAGTCTTTCACTGAGTGTTATGCGGATAAGTTATCATTTTAGTTGTCACATTCTTGAAAATTTACTTCATGTAGATTAAAATAAGATCTGCCTTGTCTGAAATGATCATATCCTTTAAAAAGAAAAAGAAAATAAATAAAGCTTCTGCCTGAGGGAATTTCTCCTTCCAGCCTGTTGGAAACGCTATATAGTCATTTGATCTATCTTGCTAACTGCCTACCATGTCTTGGCTTCCTCTCTGGCTGAGATTGGAAATTTATACGCTGAAGAATGCAAGATTGATGATTTTATAAGGTTGGTTAGCAATGATTTTGTCATGATGTTTTGCTTTTTTTGACCTTCGTCACATATTAAGCAATATTCTTGTTGTTTCTTCAGGGAGAAAGAGGAAATTTTGAGGACCCTGGAGGAAAATGAGAATAGCCAGAAGTACACTCTTTTCTCCCTGATGTCTTGGATCATATCCAAACTAAGTTTTCTCTTTTATTCTCCTCTCTAAATCATTGGTTTCCTTCTCTCTCTCTCAATATAATTTATATCTTGTTTTGTTAGGTATCTGTTTTTGCCTGAGGAAGATATCACTAGCCTTCCATGCTTCCAGGTCGGTTACGATAATTTATTGAGGATTTCATTGGAATCCATACTTTGCTGATGATTTGTTGAACTTACTTTGGTCAAGCTATTTTTGTCACGGAATCAAACACTGATAGCGATAAAAGCTCCTCAAGCTAGTTATATTGAAGTTTCTGATCCTCACGAGGTGTGTAGAATGGTGGTTGGGGAATGAAAATTTCTGATTTCATTAATATCCGATTGTTTGGCTGTTAATGTGAGCAGGATGTTATTTTCCCTAAAGGGCAATATAAAATGATTGTTAGAAGCACCACAGGACCAATTGATTTGTACTTTCTGAGGTATACTTATTTTTCTTACCCACTTCAATCACGCATCATATGATGGTTTTTATGCTATGAATTTAAAAAAACTTTTAATTTCATTTTCCCATTGCATGTTTCCAACGTGTTCAATCTTCTTAACGACCACGTTAATAATGCTTGTAGCAAATATCAAAGGCGAGGCAAGGAAATAACAGTTCAGCAGGAAAAATCAGTGAATGCGACTACTTGGAATTGTGGAACATTCGGAGTTTAAAATTTTGGGCTTTGTTCAGAACACGAGGAAAATGGAAAAAGTACTTCTGGAACATTCAGCTTGATGAGCTCTGAAGCTTCTGGGATTCAGAAGATAGTTCCATCAGATTGTGACATAAGTGTGTTATAAAACTTCAAAAGCGGCTCTCTAAGGCTTTGTTAATTTAATTTAATTTAATTTTACTTTCTGTGCGGATTGCGTACCAAAGGACGTTTAGCCAACTTATCTGCAAGCTGAACATTGCAGATGACTGACGATTATTGGTTCCGTTGAGATCCTGAAGTCAGCACTACAGATTTGTTGAGTACTTACAAAGTTTTATTCACCAAGTCATGATTGCTGGAATCGTTAGATCTGATCGTGTATTTGGAAAGAATATAATGCCTCATAATTCTCTGCATCTTACCACAAAATACAGGTATTGTAAATGTCAAGCATGAGAAGCAAATGTTAGGTAGTTGAAGATTACACTAAGGAAATCACATTTTGAAGTGTAAACTAATGAAATTAACAAATAATGCAGTCATTTTCAGCAAGGGTTGAGAGAAAATCGACCACCAAAATCAGGTACACGTTCTCTTGTTTTCAGATTTAGCATTTGCTGCAATGACCAAAAATTAGATTGACAAGATGTGTGGTATATAATATTATTGAATAACCACTAACTAATAGGATGGGCAAAAAAGTGAACAACTGGATCGAATTGAGAAAATCGAATGAAGTGATTCGATTCTTTATACGTTTTATTCAGTCTTTGGTTTATTAGATTGGAAAATTGAAATTTTCGGTTCGGTTTTTGGTTCATTAGTTCAAATTTGAAAACTGAATCAAGAATGACTCTACTTTTAAAATGAAAATTTAATAATTTATAATTATGTTATTTATTTTTTATTTTTCATAATATATTATTAATAAAATAACCTTGGGTGTTTATAATAATTGAAAAATAAAAGTTAAAGTTAGTGTTTGAAAAAAAAAAAAAAGAAAGAAAGAAAAGGGCAATTAGATAAAAGAAAAAAATTATTGACGAAAAGATTAGGTGGTCAATTAAAAAAGTAATTAAGGAAGCAAGCTACTAAAACCGTGATGAAGAGTTTAGATTGGTGCTTTAAAATATTGAGACTGTAAATTGGAGTCAAAACATCATGCCACTGGGACTGAGAGATCAAAATTTTAAAAAAATAATATTTTCAAGTCAAAATTTTGTGTAAATATTTAATCTTAATTTAAAGGTTAAGTATATTATTTAAATTTTATAAAATAAATTTATTTATAAAATACAGATATTAAATTTAAATAGGATATTGAAATTTTTTATTTAAAATTAAAAATTATACACAAAGTTAAATTAAAATTATCTAAAAAAAGATGATGTTATGAACATAAAAAATAAAAATAAAAATAAAAATTTGGGTAAAAAAATTTTTAGTTAAGGAAATAGCAATTTTTACTTTAGAAATAAAGTTGATATTGAATTTTAAGTTGGTTGAATGAGAATAAATATAAATATACGTCTTATATTAATCGAAGAGCTTTGATTTTTTTTTTTTAAATTTATGCTGCTTTAAAATGCATATAAAATAAAATTCTGAATTAAACTAATTAAATTATATTTTTTAATTTTAACGTAAATAAAAATATAACTGAAAAAAAAAGATAGATTTTTTTATATTATCCAACTAAAAAACCTATCTTGACTTTGTGAAGCAAAGTCGAGAAGAACAAGATGTCAAACAAAATTATACGGGATCGACTATAAAAAAATATTTACAAAAAAAACACCTTAGATAAAAATTCATAATTAAAAGTTTGAACTTCAAAATTTAACGTTGAAAATCTATAATCCATTAGAAATAAAATTGAAAAATGGTAAAAGGGTACGACCCCCAAAATTATATACTTTTAGTAAAGTTACATATAACTATTGGATGCATGTTGGGCTGCCACTTGCATATTTATTTATTATTGGAATAATGCCAGAACTGTCATCCCATTTTTCAAAAGGCACACCTGGGTACTTAAAAGTTACGTCAATAAAATCTACAAAATGAACTAAAATTATTTTAAACTAGGTTAATTTAAACTGATGAACCGAACCGAACCGAACCGAACTGAACGGAATAAGCTACATTAAATCCAATTCTATACTTTTATCTTATTTCGATTCGGTAACCTTTTTTAAAATTAACTATTTAACAAATTAATACTAAAAAGAGTCATTTTTACTATTTTCAACAAGATTTTATTAACAAAACAAGGTTATTATTTTTTAATATTAAATTTTAAAACAATAAATTAGACTGACTTTAATTTTAGTAAAATGTTGAAATAAAAACCATTTTACAGTGCACTCGTTGTACTGCACAAACTGTCAAATTCTGCAAACATTAATTCATGTTTGGTTCATTTTGGGCCACCATAAAGCGTTATTGGCTGGCTCTTGGACGGTTTTACAGTCCAAGGTATACCTGAAGTAAAAAAAAATTTCGACTTTTATTTAAAACAGCAAAACACCCACCCCAATTGTCAAGGTGGTGGTAAAAAATTTATGACGAAATGAACGCGATGGACCCTGGTGATCTTAATGGATGGTGACACATGGTAGTTAAGACTCACAAACAATAAAATAATATAAATATAAATTATAAATATTATTATTTGCTGCCTTGGATCTCGGGTGATGGAATTAGGCAGCCCAGTTGCGGTCGAAGCTCAGCTCTAGCCTCATCCTTCGGACAGCCGAACATTGTGCCGAAGGGTCCTTCAAACGACTTAAATCAATAATTCGAACTTCAAACCGCACTCAAGGTAGAGCATTTTCTGCTCCAGTGGTTCTTCGTTTTCAGTACTTTTTGGCAGAATTGACTGGTATTGTCTATAATTTGGTTTTATAAAAATAATATTTTATATAAAAAAAATACAGTAAAAACATGACCCGGGGAAAGGTGTGGGTCAAGGGTGGATGCATTGCTATATTATTTCTTTTTTATGACACCATGTAGGATGAAAAAATTACAAAATATAAAATAAATAAAAAATTATATATTTTTAATTATTAATTTAGTACAGATCCAGTTGCAAAATGTAAATATATATAAATATTAAAAATAAAAATCTAAAAATTTAATATAATGGAAACAAAATAATAAAAAATTTTACGTATAAATACAATTTAATTAAAGAAACATACCTTCTATGATGTTCACAACATTCGAGATTTGAGTAGAAAAAACGATCCCTAACCTTTGAAAATAATTAATTTAAACCTTAGCCTTATCCTAAATTTACTCAAGTGAAAGAAACGATTCGTAAATTCCCAAAATAAATACAAGGATTGCTATAGACCATCCCATTGGGACCCACAAGCACAAGATTGATGTAATTACAATCGACCAATATGAGTTTGAAGTTTGATCATTGAGATCCTTTTATGCTTGTGGCCCTAAGTTTCCATCTTCATTTTTTTTTATCACAGCTCAACTTGAAAATCTGTAGTCTAGCATTTCCCGCTTTTTATAACAAACAAGGTGAATCGAAAGGTATTGCATCAATATCTAAATAGTTGTTATTCGTAGTATAAATAGTAGCAGTATATTACTCTTATTTATTGAGCCAAGTTATGACTCGAATTAAGTTTTCCATCGTTTCACTTTTCATTCCAATTCTTTCTCTGATATTTTTCTTTCAATCCAAACACCTATATTCAGGTCCTCCTAAATTCTTGACGGGTTGGAGCAACAATTTGACTAGTCTAGGAAAAAAAATGAAACTAGAAAGAGCAAGAAACAAAACGATGACTTTTTTCGGATGCGCATTAAACAAATTAAGCGGTCGGGACAGTTCGTTTTGCTGGTTGAAATTCAACTAAAACCAACCGTTGCCATTGTCATTTTTCTACCGAGTTTAATAAATATTGAATTATTTTGGAATATCATGCCCCACCTAAAAAACCATTCAAAAATTAGTCCTGGATTCTCCAGCATTAAGTCTAAAATTATAAATACGAAAAATAAGTTTGAAATTCCAAATGTTACAAAATCATTGGATGAACAGAACATTCATTGATACAATTTGACGGTTACTGAATATTACAGTTTTTTCCTTTCTGAGTTTTCAAGTATCACAATTATTGGTATATAAAAAAGATTAATTGTTACAACGAAACCTCATTAGAAAAGGTTATAATAATCCAATTTATTAAAAATTATGATAAATCCACGGGGAAAATCGAATATGACAGGTATATATTTAGAAAATTATACAATATTATGTAATAAGGTTAAAAAGAATTAACTAATTAATAAGAGAGAAATAATTTTATTAAGAGACTTTTACCCATCCCTACCAGCAGTGAATCTGAACAGAGACCACAGAATTAAAAATTAGATCCTTCCCTATTGTACTGTGGAAAATAAGGTTCAATGTTAATGATCAATACAATTGTTGGTTTACAAATTTTTCCAAACTCGTGCTTTCTAATCTTGCGTTATTAACCATAAATTTCACCCAGTTTACAAATATATGTTTCCGAAAATGCACCTGCCGTTTGGAGGCCTCAGAAACGCCCTTCAAATCTAGCATTCTCATGTTATAACATTTTGAAGCCTTGCTTCAATCAGCTCTCACCAAATACCAACCAACATTTTCACGTATATTTATCAGCCATCTCATGGTCAAAAAATAAAGCAACAAATGAAATTCAAACAAGAAAAAAAACAAAAATTTACATCAATGTCTACGACAGATACCATATCTATCATCATTCACCTAGTGATTCATTGATAGTTTTTTCAAACTAAAATGATAAACAGTTAAGCCAATCTTTAATTGTTTGATGCAGAGTGGTTTCTCCTATATCTGCCACGTGTTACCCGGCCATCTTCCATAACAGTCTCCTTTGGAGGAGAGTTTGAGCTTTCATTTGCAGAAGAAGATATTGGATCAATCTGCATTTCCCCTGTCTCAGTGAGTCTAGACTGACTGGTAATTTCTGGCATAGCATTCACTTTTGGGGCATTTGAGGTTGCAGAATTAGCTTTTTGAGAGGTTGAGGAAGAAGAATTAGGCTTTTGAGATGTTGAAACTGTAGAAGTTGGTTTTTGAGGGTTTGTTGTTTTTGCTGGAGGAGCTGCTTCAGGTGCTTGCGAGGGACCCACCTCTTTAGCTGTTTCCCTTGGGTGCTGAGTTGACGACATGCTAGATGTAGGAGAAGTTTGTTCTTCACTTTCTGGGTGTGTTGCAGTAGCTGGTTGGTGATTGGGAACAGCAGGTTGGCGAACCCTAGCATTTTGTTGTGGCTGCAATGTGGAATATAAAATTAATAGAGCTCATTCTGTTCAATAATTCTCCTTCTCAAACCGTTGCTACATGCAAATACATATCACAAATCCCTTGTATAACTGAATTTTCGTTGGTGGATGACCCAATAGAAAGCTGAAGACAGAGAAGTCAATAGTTGTGCTATGACCTAGAGTAAACAATGAGATGCTATTATATAAACTGCAATACTACTGCCTCCAAATTGATCTGAAAAATTCATGATAACTCCAGACTACTCAACCAATTGAAGGAAACAGATCTTGACATTTCTAGAAAACACAGCTTGTTACAAGTTCAACATGATTATTTAGCCAGCTTAAGTAGTATAGCATAGCAACACATCCCTTAGCTAAAATGCTACCCCCAACTGTAAGGTATGAAATCTATTGACAAAATCATAGCTTTGTTTCTTTAGTTTCATTGACAGTGTCCATTACTTTTCACCAGTCTATAACAAAAATCTTATTGGCTCCACTCTAACATTACGTGAGACACTTGGAAAAAGATAATTGTGATGGGACCATTACAATTATCACGTGTGACATGTTGCCACAAAAGGGCATAGCCAAACAGCTAGAAATTCGTACAAAATCTCATATTCTTTTCTCTGTGAGAATACCAAAATATCAAGGGATTCTGAGAAATCCATGCATAGTTAAAAATTGCCACTAGAAAATAAATCTGAGAACTATGGTAACTCTAGTCCACTCTGATTAGATGGTTTACAAGCATCTTTATGCGATGCAGGGTATATGGTAAAAGTAAGGTGCAATAAGTTCCCATTTATTCCAGAATAAATACCTGTGAAGGCCGAGGCCTTGGTGTTGACTGTGAAGCAACATACTGCAATATCGCAAAAATCCTTGTTTGGCCATAGCTGGCAGCTCGTTGCCAATATATAACAGCCATATCTCCAGCTCTAGTCCTTAGTTCCAACAAGTTTCGATCAATCTCGTTCTCATGTTTTGCAACATATGGTCTGAAGAAAGAATCATATACATAAGTAGTTCCCTGACACAGTAAACCATGAGAGTAATTAGAATAAATCCCAACATAATAAAACATAAGAATATGGTTATGCACAATATACAGATCCTTTTTCTGCTCCAATAAAAGGCATACCTTTGTTTTTGAGTACCACAGATATACAAAGAATGCCAACTTTGCTTCACTGTACATTGGGATCCTTCAAGAAAGCAAGATAATAAAACACAATAAGAAAATAACAGAACCAACATCCCTAAGCTGAAATATTACCACTAAATTCAAATTAACCTTCTCTACCATGAAATAAAAGCATCACCAATTCTCTCACAAACTGTCAAAACAGCAACCAAAATCCTGTAACCAAAAGTAAATTATATACATCAAAAAACTATACCAACAAAATTACCGGATAACGTTAAATGGAAGGAACAGCAATTAACAGTTACCAATACTGGCACCAAAAGCGAAGTTGCTCAATGTCTGGCTTATTCTTCTCTACAGTTTTATAGCATTCATAAGCTGGGTAAGCATATCCGAAAACCATCCTACGAGTAAATTTAAAATAATTATGGTTCCATCGTGACAATAAAACCATTCAAAGCCAATACAGAAAGAGAAATAAAGTCGCTGGCATCATACACAAGTCCTCCGGTAAGGAATGATCCAATCATTTTCTCAACGACCAAAATAGCGTGACACCAACGAACTAGCAGAAAAAATAAAACAAAAAACACACATAATTAGATTTATTCAAGCAGCTATCAGATAATTGCACAAAGATTAAAAAAGAACTTCTGGAAAATCAAATTGTCTTCACTCAATTCAATTTTCTCACCTACCAAACAAAGAACTAAATTAATGATGTACCGAGCAAGTTAAACATTAAATTTACGAAGGGGAACAACAAAATTGCATAGGTAATTCAAACAATAACTACAATAACAAAATGGAAAATCATATTTAATGAGCTTAATCAACAGCCAACTCATTTAACATTATGAAAAATATTCAGTAACTAAATCTCAGTAACATTTCTGCGATTCAAAACTCATACGCAGAAACTAGTGCCAAACAGGGCCGTAAAAGTCACTCAGAATCCCGGAAAGAACAAAAATAAAAAATTATCGAATAAGAGTCCATCACAATCATAGTAAAATTATTTAAAAACTGAAGTATTATAAATCATTCGCAGTGAGGCAAAAACTTGTAAAGAGAATGAGAACGTCTTAGTACCTTTCAACAACGATTATTATCTCGAAAAGAACGAAGAAAATAAAAATCAGTTTAGCACTGAAAACGGTTGCTAATTCCAAAGCACGAGAGTGATCAGTAAATCGGCGAGAAGTGACAAAAGTTTGGTGGTGTACGGAGCAATCGTCCCCGCCGAAATGCCACGGCTAGCCGTTTGCGGAGTCGGCGCTCAAAGAGATTGAGACTAGGAGAGAAAGAGAGTGATAGCCAGCGGTCTTCTGTGTCGTTTTTTAAATATTCATTTTCCCGTGTTTTCCCTGCTCACTGTATCCTTATCCTGCTCTTTTATTTCGGCATTTTTATGTTTGTTTTTTTGTTTTAAAGTGTAAATTTATTTAATTCTAATTGAAGAGCACCGTAATTTGTTGAGAAAAGTTCTTCCGCAGTAGAGCACGAGAATAATGTGAATCTTATGATTCAATCACCGTACATTTTGTAACTGACGGATTACATGTTCCGTTGTTTCTAATGGCTAAACACGTGTAAAGTTCCTTGCTCCAGGGGATTCCTACTCGGACTTGGAAGGGCATTTTTGAAGAGAATAAAGTTTGCCCACCTACGAGTTCGGAGAGGTATCTAACTAAATTACAAATTTAACCTCACAACCGATGAAAATAATGATCAACTTTTGAAATGCGCATTGGTATTATTGTAAATCAGCAGGCACAGTGACCAAACTTCTCCAACGCAAAGGGTAATAAACAAAGCCCTCGGGCGTCGAGCCATAGGATAAAGTATACGATCGTTATGGATACCGAGTTAGGTTTATTGTTTGGGCCGAAAACAAATTACCTTACAAATCGGAGTCTAAATAAGTTTCTAAATATGATTTTTTAACCGCCAACCATTTATCCACGGACTAGGGTGGCGAGGCTTTCTTATTCACACCTTTTGGTTGGAATTCCACCCTCTTCTTGACATCCTTCTCTTTGCTTGGTTTTCACTCTCTTTTCAATCACTCTTGCATAGAAAATAAACGACGTCCTTTTATTTTGCAGACAAACAAATTGCTGAAATTCTGGACCATTTGAAAAAAAGGGTAAAAGGCTAGGCCTGGAATCCACAAATATTAGCTTCTACTAATATCTCATTGAAGTTAGTATCAATCTATTAAATAATATTATTTGAGTGACTAATTTGAAGCATGTTATTAAGAGGGTAAGCTTTTTTTATCGTCTTGTTGTTGAGTAATAAAGTACAATAATAATTACCGCAGTAAAAGGGTACAATTAATAATTAAATTATTTTCATAAGAAAAGGATAAAAGGCTAGCCCTGTGACCCACAAATATTAGCCTGCTGCTAATAACTTATTGAAGTTAGTATCAATCTATTAAGTAATGCCATTTGGATGACTAATTTGAAGCATGTTATTACGAGGGTCAGTTTTTTTATCGTCTTATTGTTGAGTAATAAAGTACAATAATAATCACTGCAACAAAATGGTACAATTAATAATTAAGCTATTTTCATAAAGGAAAGATAAAAGGCTAGGCTTGTGACCCACAAATATTAGCCTGCTACTAGTAACTCATTAAAGTTAGTATCATCAATCTATTGAGTAATGTCATTTGGGTGACTAATTTGAAGCATGTTATTACGAGGGTCAGCTTTTTATCGTCTTATTGTTGAGTAATAAAGTACAATAATAATCACTGTAGCAAAAGGGTACAATTAATAATTAAGCTTTAAGATAGATGTAGGCTATTTTCACAAAGTCATCAGCCTAATAATTTTGATTCCCATCTTTAATTTGCAAGCCGTAGGTGACATTGATATGTATGATTGAAATCTCATCAGATGTTGCGATGTACTACATGTTTCACTTTTGATATATAACTAACAATACCGTGGAATTACCTATAAACAACAAGCTTTTGGAATAATACTAGCAGCAAGAGAGTAGAGCCTCGTGAGCAAGGTAGTAAGATCAAAAATGGGGAAGCCAAGCCAGTATACATGTCGTGTATAACTTTAGCTTCACCAGAAAGAAAGTTGAACAAAAATTTCATCTTTAGTAATGCAGGGTTATTGAAGTGGAAGGACCAGGGATGATGTAGGTGCTAGAAAGACAGGGAGTTCGAAAAAATTCGTTCGAATAAATTCTCTCATTTGTTTAAATGAATCTGAGACTAAAAGTTTTTTAGAGAGGACTTTTTAATTTGATCAAATGAATTGTTCGATTTGTTTAACTGAATTATATATTATTTTATTTTATCCTTATTTGATTTATTTTTTAGATATATTTATTTTGAGTTTTAAGGATATTATTGTAATTACTCAAATATCAAACTTTTTTGTTTTGTATAAATAGAGAGTTTAAACAATAATTATGAATCTTTTGTCAAAATTTATTAAAATTTTCAAAATCTTTCTAAGATTTTTGAGTTCTATGTGCTTGGTAAATTTCAAAAAGGTTAATGTAATCTGAACATAGATTTAAGTTCACACCACTCAGATTCTTGTTCGATTATTTCAATATGCTAATACGCTACATTAGGTTAGTATTAAAGTGAAAATGCATAATCTTAACAGTATAAAAAATGAAATTGGAAGTAATTATTCTAATGTTAGAGAGCAAGGAGGGCAAGACACTAGTTGGATTTGAATAAAGGCTTGAGAGGTATATTATTACTTTTGAAAATAGAGCTCTTGTGATGCATGAAAAGCTCAAAACAAACAGTGAAGATCTATGCACTCTACAAGTAGGGGTAAATGGAAAGCCAAGAGTTACAAGTAATAGTGACCATGAGTTTGCACACGATCAGTGTGTCACTAGATGAAATTCTATCTTTCCTAGGCTGTCAACCTATGAAAAAGGTTCAAATGATGAAGTTGGCAAATATACTTAATACGTGGTTGGCCAAGGAAATGCAAGGAATGTGAGAGACTATGGCCGTGATGGCTACAGTGATGGGTTCATAGACAGTTGAGAAGTTAAATTAGATTGAGAGAATTTTTGATTAAAAATAAATCTTTTAGTTTTCTTATTTTTATTTAGACAAAGAGTTTTCAAATTGGTTGTTGGAAGTCAAAAATTTCTATAAGTATTTAAAGATACATGAGAATAAATGGGATAAATTAGTGGCTTATAGGTTAAAATAAAAAATTATCATATGGTGGAATAGAGTGCAAGAGAGCCCTAAGAGAGAAGGTAGAGCACCCATTTACTTGCATAAGATGCGACCAATAATATAGGCTAAATTTTTGCCATCTTATAATGAGCAATATTTGTTTTTGCAGCCTTAAAAATATCATCAGAGTCAAAGGTCAAGTGCATATTTTGAACTAAAATCCACATCTTTTTTCTAGTAGACCCAAAATAAAAATTGAGTAACCCAAACAATCTATGACAAGGTTTACCTTTAAAGTTCTTGAGACGAAGGTAAATGTTATAGTTTAGTGAGTGAAAAGACTAGTATTGAGTTTGTCGGTGAAAAAATCATGTATTCACCCCTTTCTAATATAGGAACCATATGGCCCAAGTCTATGAGACAAATTGAGAATCAACTAACTGAAGAATTATTGAGAAAGAATGTCACTTTGATCGAATAAGGAGAAGTTAAAGTAAAAGAGATCCTTTGAAGTAAAAGAGATCTTTTGTGATTTAGGCAATGAAAAAGTGTATGAAGAAAAAGTAGATATTTTGAATTTAGTTAAACCTTTATTGGTGAAGTTTCTAGAGGTTATTATAGAAAAATTTTCAAATGAGTTACCTCTTAGTCTAGATATTTAACACTATATAGACTTAGTGCTAGATATGAATGGAAGACTAAATTCAAGATGCGAGATAGCTTATTTGAGTAGTTAGTCATGCTATTTAGGTTGAGAAACACTTCTATCCATCTTCAGCGCCTCACGAATCAAATTACCATTGGAGAGGTTTGTATTATTTACAAGTTTCATCAAAGAAATGACTAGTGTCAACTTTGTGAAGAAAGAAAAAATGAGTTGTCTTGAGGTTAAGATAAGTTTTCTATTTAAGGTAGTAAACCAAAGTGCATTTGCTTACATGAGTGGATAGAAGAAGTTTGTAAAGGTTAATCATTATACTTTTTGCCCTTATCTTTTTGTTACTATTGGTTATGGTGTTAGCATAGTTGAAGATGATGATAGTGTTGGTGTATGCCCTAAGATCCAATAATAATTTTGGATATTTAATGATTATGTATCATGATATTATTATATTAATATATTTGATTATATTATTACATATTTGTGTTTTATTTAAATGTAATAATACTCTTAAAATAGCTGACTTAATTAGTTAAGTACTATTTTTAAATGTCCCTAGTCAAGCATTATTGTGAAAAGGGTAACAATAATATGTGAAGATTAGTATGTGTAGTGACTGATGACAACATGAGATGTGTCATGATATGAGATATAATGTTAACACATAAGTAATAGTTGGTGAACTATTGTATTGGACCGACCCAATATGAGAAATATTACATGGATTGTTATATGAGTGTCATAAGTAATTCTCATAGTGACAATGATGTATATAATCCTTTGACTTACGATCATCATGATTCCCAACATGATGAATGATATAATTTAATGTTTTCAAATGTTATCTGTAATAAGATTGATTATAAAGAAAATATTTGGCTATGTCATGAATAATGTAGTAGGATGTATTTGATCAAGATGAGATTTGTCCCTCCTATATAACAAGAGTGATATCTTTGGGTCCCTTTAATTACGCATGATTATAAAATGCATGACCGTACTTAAATGAATCGATATGTGATATTGATATCATTTAGTAAGATAATTATAGTCATAGTATCAAAGAAATAAAGAATTGAACATTACGAGGATCACACATTTCATGCCTT
>JAWDEX010000003.1:83136-104326 GCA_035221805.1 Trichilia hirta | reverse complement strand
TTGTAGGGGGAGCTGTGTCTTGGCAATTTAAATTACAAAAATATATTGCTTTATCTACCACAGAAGCAGAGCTTATTGCTTCTGTTGAAGCTTGTAAAGAATTGCTTTGGATGAAGAGATTTGTGAGGGAGCTTGGTTTTTTTCAAGAGAGGTATGTGTTACATTATGATAGTTAGAGTGCAGTGCATCTTGAAAAGAATTCTACATTCTATGGTAGATAGAAACATATTGATGTTAGATACCATTGGATTAGAGATGTTTTAGATTCTAAATTGCTTGAACTGCAAAAGATTCATACGGATGTTAATGGTTCTGATATGATGACCAAATTTTTGTTAAGAGGGAAGCTTGATACTTATTGCTTGATTGTCGGGATGGCAATTTTCTCCACCTAGTCAAGAGGGGGAGAATTGTTGGGTAGACTTTTCCCTTCTTATGTGGATAAAAAGTCATATGGTAGGTGTGTTTGTTTCCTCCTTGGTTTTGACACTTTTGTCATTTTGTTTAATTTTCTTCTTATCTTTTTGACATTGTAATGTTATTAAAAAGAGTAGAAGAGAGAAAAAGGTGAGAGAGTGAAAAAAAATTTGAAAAAGAAAACGTACAAGAGAAGAGAGAAAAGAAGAGAGAAAAGTTTTCATTTTTCTTCTCATTGTGCAGTTTTGATCAAACATCTTTTTCGAAAAATATAACCGTTGGATCAAGCTGAAATTTGATCTAGGAGTTCCTAAGATCGTGTTTTATGATCTGAACAGTGAAGATGGGTTTTGTCTTTATAGCATTAGTTTTGAGCCGTGAATAGTGGCTGATTACGTGCAGATTTGTTTCACTATACAATCTTCATCAAATTTCCGATCCGAACTTGATAACCGTTAGATTATCACAAAATATGAACAGAATCTTTTGAAGATATAGTTCTACAATCTGAACGGTTAAAATGATGTTTTGTGCACTATAACTCCACTTTTCGGGCAAAGAATAGAAGCTCGATTTGGATGAATTCTCTCCATACTTTCTCAATTTGTTGCTCCTTTTGTTGTTAGTTGTTTTTCCTTATTTGATACTTGAATGGTGTTATTTGGAAGAATATTTTGTAAGACTGATATAGTGGAGTTTTTTTGATGAACTTAAAGTCCCGTGGTTTTTACCTTTGATTGGAAGGGGTTTTCCACGTAAAAATTTTGGTGTCTCTTAATTAGTGATTTGTGTTGATTGATTATATTTTTCTGCCATTATACTTGCTGTCTCATATCATTATTGTGCTAGAGTTTGCGTGCTCCTAACATATTTAAGTAAAGAGAGAATTTTAGACTGAATTTTTATTTTATTTTATTATTCGGTCTTGTATTATTTTAGTGCTTTATTTTTAATAATTATATGTTAATTATAATAGTAAAATTTATACGATCCACTGAATTTTTCATCCTTAAAATGATTGGACATCAACAAAAGTCATTTATGATTTCTAGACAATTGAAAATTGGCAGATATATTTCCACGAAAGTACATTGGCCTGCCGCTGTTTGATTACGTTATGTCCAGGTTCTCCCATCAGGAACTCATCCTTGCATGCAGATGAGTGGATGTGGTGGATACATTCTGAGTGGGACTAGGATAGCAGTTGCCAGTTCCCATTCGTAAATTTGCTACCATCGTGGCCATTCAATCGTGTTAATTGTTGGCAAGCAAAGCACATGCCTACCAAGAATGTGCACTTGTACCCCCCCATTCCTTCGGGTGAAGAAAGTACACTAGCTTTCGATTAAATATTCGTTTTTTTTTGTTTTTTTTTTAAGCTCCGCATAAATTCATGCCATCGCATTTATGTAAACATCCAAATTCTGTAGATTATTGTTGTACTTATCATCCTGGCGGGCGTTGCACTGTGATTGATGTGTTTTTTCTGCTTTCACGAGCGACAGTTTCTGATGCGTTACATGCACGCATTTACTCTCATAAGAAACCAAGATTCGAGAGGACAATCCTTTTATCTAGTATTTGATTTGCGTACTTCTAGGATTAATTTTTCGTATAATACTTGATTTATGCCCTACCAAGGTTGAAAACAGAGAGTTATTCTTACTATATTCAAAAACTTGACCAAATAGTGTAATTCAGAATTATGTTCGATATAAATAATGGGAAAGTAATAAGCATATACAGTGAAGAAATTTGGTAATTAATCATTTAGGCAAATATTTACCTTCCCTCAGCCTAACTGAGAGCTAAAATGTGAAGTAATGTTATTAAAATTGCAAAGATAAAAATGGTTAGTTCGTCGTTAATTCATGGACCTACATTTCGCGGCTAAGGCTCATGAGTTGTCAATTTAATGTTTGAGATGTAACTGTAAATTGCAAGCTTTAGTATATGATATAGTTTCGGTGAAACAATCATATATGGGAGTCATTTGAATCCATAAAGTTGGCAATTGAAGCCCATGGACGATGTTTCATGTTTGGGCTATAAGCTCGAAGCCCAAGCCCAAGTAGAAATAGAGTCGAGGTAAAACACAATCATGAAATGGGAAGGCGAGGGGAAGGAAATTGTAACGAAAGAAAAGCAGTGATGCCAGCCAAAAGGCGGGCCGCGAGCATTCGAACTCACCGCTTCCCCTGCGCGGTTTATTCACACATACATTCGCTTTCTTCTTCCCTTTTCGATTTTATTTTCTCTCTTTTATTCCTATTTGCCGCCTGTTCAAAGTTCACACATTCAGCATAAATTCTCTATTTCTCTTTTCTTTATTTTTCTTCTCCTTCCACTTGCTTTTCCCTCCAATACTCCTAAAACCTCAAGGTTTTGCGTGGCTCTGAATGATGGAGAAGTCCAGTGAAGATCCGACCCGACCCTATAACCATCCGTCACAAATTCAATTTCAGTTGCTTCAAAATCGCAATCAGAACCAATCATCAAATCGAACGTACCATTCCTTTCTTGGCAGGCTTCCTTTTCCTTCAGCTCACTCATCAGACGGTAACACTGATAATGTTGATAATTCTAATGATATTAAAAATTTCATAAACAGGGACGACACGCATTGCGCTTTTGCTAGACTTGAGGTGAGTTTATTTATCTTTAAATCTGTTTCTGATATATCTTTTATCCCTATGTGAATGGTTATTGGTTTCAATGCAGCTTTTAGTCTTTAAAATTCCAGTTTTTTTATTTTATTTTATTTTATTTTATTTTATCTCCATGTGTCTTTTGCTGATCATCTTTACCCTGTGGAGAACTTCAGATGTGTTGGACACCATTTGTCTGTATTGTCAATGCCTTAGAATTTTGGTTTAGGATTTCGTTTTCTTATTTTTGGATGAGTAGGAGTTTATTTTCAAGTGTCAGTGTTCTTGATTTCTTGTCCTGGGTTAAATTCTTTTCAACTAAGTAGTTAATAGTGTCTGATCAGTAATTCAAACTGCGCCTGTTCTTCCTTACAGCGAATATTTAAATGGTATTTATTTGCTACGAAATCACTTTTTCTAGTTTCATTGTGCACTTGAGTCAGGCACTTGCATTGATACATTAAACTGTCATTGTTTCCAAGCATTTGTTATCTCTTAGGGTATCTTTTGGGTAGTATGTAGAAGTGGTATGTTGATATTTGTTATTTTATCATTTGGTACTTTTGTGACATATCATTGTGAATTCTGTAATGATCTTTGCAGTTGAAGCGAACAAATGAATTAGGCAATCATGTGGCTCAAAATAGTGGACAGACAAACATCGCTAGATGCAGTAAAGTTGTTAATGATCCTTCATTTGAACCAGCGTCTTGTGCAAGTGACAAAAGCAATAGGAAGTCAAAGGTTTCCAAATATACTAAATCTGGTACTCAAGGATCAAATGACAGTATGTCCTTCGGCAATTTGCCTATCATTGCATATATCAATGTCTTCTGCCCTTCTTGATGGGCACACTAACCCCTTTTATTGTCTATGATTTTGTTACCAGATGCTTCTAATGGCTTGAATTCAGCTAGTAATTGTCGATATGACAGTTCTTTAGGTAAGTTTAGATAACCTTTTGTCCAGTTGAGTTAGTACTCCCTTTTATCTCATTTGTTCATGAAAGCACATGCATAGTGAATTCATTGGGTATCCATATTTGCATGTTTTAACTTTGAGATTGCCATTATGGTTCTGACCCATGGTTAACTATATTGTTGCACATGGCAGGCTTGTTAACAAGGAAATTTGTCAATTTGATCCAAGAGGCTAATGATGGCACCCTTGATCTGAACCGTACTGCTGAAGTATTGGAGGTAAAGTAAAATGCATTCCAGACATTCCTTGTTTCTTTATATATTGGCATCTAGGAGATATAGAAAGCTTTTGTCCATGATATAATTAATTCCAACCTTTTGTCTTATTATAATAAATTGTAGTGAGAAAAAGTATCTCAATCATTTTCTACTGATATGTTAGGATAAATGTTTTGCTTGCTATAAATTTAATCTGTTGTCACGTTGAGTTATAACTATCTTATTTTCTTTGTCTATATATGTTATATTGATTTTGTACAGGTTCAAAAGAGAAGAATATATGACATAACAAATGTTCTTGAAGGAATTGGATTAATAGAGAAAACATCAAAGAATCACATACGCTGGAAGTAATTATATTATTATTGTTGTTATTGTTGTTGTTGTTGTTGTTGCTCTTTTGCAAATTTTTAATTGATTATGACTAAACAGGGGATCTGACAGTTTAGGGCCAAGGGAGCTGGATGATCAAGTTGCTACATTAAAGGTGTAGATTTTGAGCTGGATCTCCTTCATGCTGGTCTTCTACTGTTGAATATTTTTTGAAAGATTTTTGTTTTTGCATGATATGCATCTCAGCTTCTTGTGTCTTGTATGGTTTGCTGTGTGATCCCTATGAGTTCCCTGTCACGTTGTTTATGCATTTATGTTGGCAAGTTTAAGAAATCTAACTCTGTTCAACAACGAAACACCATTTATCTTCACACTTCTTGTAAAGTTATGATCCAGTTGTTTCATTTCCTGTGTTACTGACATATATAACTTTAAAACTTAGCTTTTAGGTCTGAAAGTATCAGTGGGCTGAAGGTAACTGATAATATCTTCCAGAAATTGGATTGTAGACCTTTATCTACTGGAAACTGATCATTGACCTTTATGTTTGGCAAGTTATTTTTGGGGTTTTATGGAAGAATGTTTAGTTTTGGCTGTGTAAACTTGTTTGCACACTAACAGCTGACTTGAGATACGGAACACATAATCTAGAAGATCCATTTGGATCATTCTGCTAATAAGGTTCCAGCATTAATCAATACTATAGCTAGTATTCAGAAACAAGTTTTTTTACTGAGCATTATGCGGGTAGGCTACCAGTTTAGTTGTCATATTCTTGAAAATTTACTTCATGTTGATTAAATGAGATTTGGCTTGTTTGAAATGTTCATATCCTTTAAAGAAAATAACAAAGGTTCTGTCCAAGGGAATTTCACCTTCCAGATTGTTGGAAACGCTAGTCATTTGGTTTATCTTACTAACTGCTTACCATGTCTTGGCTTCATCTCAGGCTGAGATTGGAAATTTATACGCTGAAGAATGCAGGATTGATGATTCTATAAGGTTTGGTTAGCAATGATTTTGCTGTGACGTTTTGCTCTTCTTGACCTATCTCACCGATTAAGCTGTCTTCTTGTCATTTCTTCAGTGAGAAAGAAGAACTTTTGAGGGCCCTGGAGGAAAATGAGAATAGCCAGAAGTATACTCTTTTCTTCCTGATGTCTTGGATCATATCCGAAATAATTTTTTTTTCTAAATTATTGCTCTCTCTCTCTTTATCAATATAGTTTACCGCCTTGTTGTATTAGGTACCTGTTTTTGACTGAGGAAGATATCACTAGCCTTCCATGCTTCCAGGTCAATAACGAAAAATTTGAGGATTTCCTTGCAATCCATACTTTGCATATGATCTCTTGGACTAACCTCGGCCAAGCTATTTTTTTCACAGAATCGAACACTAATCGCAATAAAAGCACCTCAAGCTAGTTATATTGAAGTTCCCGATCCTGATGAGGTGTGTAGAATGGCAGATGGGGTATGAAAATTTCTAATCATATTAATATCTGATTGTTTGCTTGTTAACATGGCAGGATATTAGTTTCCCTAAAGGGCAATATAAAATGATTGTTAGAAGCACCACAGGACCAATTGATTTGTACCTTCTAAGGTATACTTACTATTCTTGCTCACTTCAGGCACGCATCACGTGATGTAGTTTTTAAAACCTTTTTAATTTCATTTTCCAATTGCATTTTTCCATGGTGTTTCATCTTCTTAACAACTATGTTAATAATACTTGCAGTAAATATCAAAGGCAAGGCAAGGAAATAACTGTTCAGCGGGAAAAGGCAGTGGATATGTCAACTTGGAATTGTGGAACATTCGGAGTGCAAAATTTTGGGCTTTCTTCAGAACATGAGAATAATCCAAAAAATTCTTCTAGAACATTCAGCTTGATGGGCTCTGAAGCTTCTGGGATTCAGAAGATACTTCCATCAGACAGCAACGTAAGTGTGTTAGAAAACTTCAAAAGCGGTTAAGGCCTTTTTAATTTTATTTTATTTTACTTTCTGTGCGGATTGCGTTCCGAAGGATATTTAGTGAACTTATATGCATCCTAAACATTGCAGATCGCTGATGATTATTGGTTCCATTCAGATCCTGAATTCAGCACTACAGATTTGTGGAGTAGTTAGAAAGTTTTATTCACCGAGTCATGATTTCTGGAATCTTAGATCTCATCGTGTAATTGGAAAGTATATATATATATACCCCATAATTCTCTGCAACTTACCTCAAAATAAAGGTATTGTAAACGATAAGCATGAGAAACAAATGTTGGTTGTTGAAGATGACATGAAGGAAATCACAATTTGAAGTGTAAACTAACGATATTAACAAATAATGCAGTCATTTACGGGAAGGGTTGAGAAAAAATTCCACCAAAATTTGGTATATCTTCTCCGTTTTAAGATTAAGGTAGTGTATAGCATTTGCACCAATGACCGAAAATTGGCTTGAGAACATTTGTGATTTGTAATATTATTGAAAGACCAGCACTAGTTAAATGCATAATTAAAGAACCAAATGAAGAAAACGTTCGGGCTAAGACTGAAAGTTTATATTCTAAAAATGCAGGATTGATGATTATAAAAGATGCAAATAATAGAACTTCATAAACATTAATCAGCAAAGAGTTATAGCCATCATCAAGAAAATTATCAATAAAGAGTTGAGTAAACACAATAATCAACAGAGTAAACTATGATCCATATCAACAAAATAAATCAGCTGAAAAGTAATTAACAAATATAATATACATATAACATAACACATATTTATATTGTCAAATATTTTTATATTCATTACATCTATTGATTAGATTTATCATTAATTTTATTTGTTATATATATATATTAGTTGGCATTTATGATTTTAATGAGTTTAAAATAAATTTTTGAACCAAATCAAATACTATGATTTGAATTTTAGACAATTCAGTTTAATTGAATTTAATCTAATAATATATCACAATAATTGATTCAAATTTCTTAAAGTGGTTTGGATCTGGTTATATTTACAATTTGAACTTTAAATTTAAATTAAAATAATTTATTAATTTGAATTGAGTCAAAAGATAAAATTTGAAATTTTAATTTACTTTCCTATCTAATTATAAAATAATGAATATTTTATTAATAAAATAATTAATGTATTATTTTATAATATAATATGAATATTTTTATATAATAATGGTAAGTATACCTAATATTCATTTTAGCAGTTTGAATTTAAAATTAATTTAATTTATAATTCAAATTAATAATAGCGATTTATAAAATATTAATTTAAAAATAAATTTAAAAATTTTTAAAACTAATTTAATTTAATCTTATTACATTATTTGAATCGGTTTAGATTTATCTACCTTTATATAAACCCCTAGAGAGAGAGAGACTAAAGAAAGAGTCATTCTTACCATTTTTAACAAATTTTATTATTACAAAGGAAATTGCTTTTCAATGTTAAATTTTTAAAACAGTAATCAGACCGCATTTAGATGTTGGTAAAAAGTAAATTGAAAGTAACGATCATTCTACTGTGCAATCATTGTACCGAAATAATCATTAAATTTTAAATTTGTACTTTCTACCTTGTCTCTTATATTTTTAAATTTTTACATTATAATTCTAATTTATAAAAATATAATGAAAAAATTAAAAAATGCAGCGGAAGAATTTGAAAGTAGAACATAGAACTTGGAATTGCAATCCAAAATTTGGTGCTTCATATGGTACATGAACTGCACCATAGTCTTGCACTAAGTACACCCACTCAATTTAAACATAAGAATAGTAGGGTCATTTTGGGCCTTCACACTGAGTTGTTGGTTGGCTACTCGTGTCTTTAGCAGTTTCAAGGTGGGTGTTAAGGCTAAATTTTGGATTCCAAATATAAATCTTTAACTTACAGCGAAACACCGGCCACCCTCTCGTGAAGGTGGTGCTCAAAAATTACAACGAATGAACATAATGACCCGGGATATTCTTAGTAGATCGTGACGGATGGTCGTTATCACCAATTATACTTATATTATTTTATTATTTAATATAAAATATTTTATATTAAATAATAAAATAATATAAGTATAATTATATATATATATATATAATTATTTTAATTAAAATATTATTTTATAATAAAAAATATAACAATAATAAACAAAAGAAAGTCATATACTTTCGATTGTTAACGTAGTACAGTTGCAGTTGCAAAATGCACATGTATAATAAAATATTTGAAATAACAATCCAAAAATTTATTCAGATGAAAACCAAATAATAAAATATTTACATGAATAGAATATAAGAGCTTCATAAACATAATATAAATAAGATTTAATGAAAGAAATATACCTCGTATGAAGTTCACAACATTCACAAACTTAGAAAAAACCCGATCCCTAACCTTTAAAAATAACTAATTTAAACGTTTACCTTATACTTAATTTGCCCAAGTGAAATAAATGGTTGATAAATTCCAAACAACAAATACAAGAATTTCCATAGATCATTACAATCAACCAATATGGCTCTTGGTTTATCATTCACATTTCACACGTTTCAATGATGTCCATATACAAATAAACTTTAACCGCTTGGATACCTTTGAAGTTTGATCATTTGGATCCTTATGCTTATCGCCCAAAGTTGCCATCTTCATTTTTTAGCACAGCTCCCCTTCATAAAATATATATAACAGTCAGTTTAGCTTTGTAACAAACTAAGTGAATCGAAGGGTACTGTAACAATATCCAGATAGTTGTAATTCCTAGTATAAATAGTAGCAATCTCTCTCTCTTTTGTATTGAGCCAAGTTATGACTCGAATTAAGTTTTTGATCGTTTCACTTTTCATACCCTTTTTTTTTCTTCTGATACTTTCTTTCAAACTAAACATCTCTATTCAGTTGCTCCTAAATTCTTGACTAGTATGAGCAACAATTTCGCTATTCTAGGAAAAAAATCAAACTGGAAAGAGCAACAAACAAAGAGAAAGATAACCTTTTTGAACACGCACTATACAAATAAGGGGTGGGAACAGTTCGTTTTGATAGTTGAAGGTTGAATTTCAACTAAACCACCCATTACCACTGCTATTTGTCAACCCATTATAATAACAGTTGTGTTATTTTGGAATATTATCGCATGCCCTAAATAGAAATCTCTTCAAAAATTAGTCGAGGATTCTCAGACATTAAGTCTGAAACTATACATATGAAAAATGAATCTGGAATTCCACATAATTAAAAATCATTCATTGAACAGTCATTGATACATTAGATATTTATTAAATATCACAATTATAAGTATATAAAAAGATTAATTGTTACAATGAAATCTCATTAAAGATGTTTATAATAATCCAATTTATTAGAAATTATGACAAATCCGTGATGACAATCGAAGATTATACATTATGTATAAAATCACACATTACCATGCACTAAATTTAAATAGAATTAACTAATTAATACTAGATTTACAGTTTCATTGAGGTATATCTACCGGCTACTACCAGCAGCGGAATTTGTAGAGACTACAGAATTGAAAATTCAGATTCTTTTCTGTTGTAGTGGAAAATAAGGTTGAATGTTATTTTTCAAGACAATTTATGATTCACAAATTTTTCAATACTTTTGCTTTCCAATCTTGCGTTAGTAACCGTAAATTCCACCCAGTTTACAAAAATATTCTTCAGAAAACGCACCTCTTCACAAATTTTTCAATACTCTTGCTTTCCAATCTTGCGTTAGTAACCGTAAATTCCACCCAGTCTACAAAAATATTATTCAGAAAACGCACCTCTTGTTTGGAGGCCTCATAAACGTCCTTCTCAGTTGGTATTCTCATGTTTACATTTTGAAGCCCCTACCAACGAACATTTTCACGAAGATTTATCAGTCATCTCATGTTCAAAAAATAAAGCAACAAATGGAATTGAAACAAGAAAAGGCCGCAAATTTACATCAATGTCTACGACAGAAATACCATATCTATCATCATTCACCTACTGATTCATTGCTAGTTTTTTGAACTAAAATGGGTAACAGTTAAGGCCATTCTTTAATTATTTGATGCAGAGCGGTTTCTCCTATATCTGCCACGTGTTACCCGGCCATCTTCCGTTAAGATGTCTTTCTTTGCAGGAGAAGCTATTGGGTCAATCTGCATTTCTTCTGTCTCAGTTGCTCTACATTGGCTGGTAATTTCTGGCGTACCATTCCCTTTTGGGGCATTTGAGGCTGCAGAATTAGCTTTTTGAGAGGTTGAGGTAGCAGAATTAGCTATTTGAGAGGTTGTGGCAGAAGGATTAGCTTTTGGAGAGGCTGAAACCGTAGAAGGTGTTTTTTGAGGATTCGTTGTTTTTGCTGGAGGAGCTGCTTCAGGCCCTTGCAGTGGACCCACCCCTTCAGCAGTCTCCTTTTGTTGCTGAGTTGACGAAGTGCTAGATGTAGGAGAAGGTGGTTCCTCACTTTCAGGGCGTGTTGCAGTATCCTGTTGGTGGTTGCGAACAGGAGGTTGGCGAATCCTAGCACTTTGCTGTGGCTGCAATGTCAACAGTATAGAATTAAGATAAACTGAGAGCTCATTCTATTCAATAATTTTCCTCCTCAGACCATTGTTACATGCAAATACGAATCACAAATCCCTTGTATAACTGGCAAATGGCCAGTAGAAAGCCCAAGAGAGAAACGCCAATACTTGTGCTTTGACCTAGTGTAAACTAGGAATGCCATTATATAAACTGCAATACTATTATTGGGGTGCTGCCTCCAAATTGATCTAAGAAGTTCTGATAACGCCAATACTCAACCAATTCAGAGGACATATATCTTACTATTTCTAGTAAATGCAGCTTGTTTACGTCTATAGTTAAACAGGACTATTTAGCCAGCTTAAATGGAATGGCAGAGCAGGTATGGTTAAAATGCTACACCCAGCTTTGAGGTATTAAATCTATTGACAAAATCATAGCTTTGTTTCTTTAACTGCATTTGTAACAAAAATCTTGGCAGCTCCATTCTGAAATTACGTGATACACTATAGAAAAAGATCATTCTACGGGCCATCACAATTATCACATGTGGTATGGACACAAAAGGGTGTAACCAAACAGCTAGAAATTTGCAAAAGTCTCATAATTTAATCTCTGTGAGAATATGAAAATATTCAAGGGATTCTGCAAAATCTATACACAAGTAAAAATTGCCACTAGAAAATAAATAAAAACACTATGGTAAGCCTAACCCACTCAGTTTAGCTAATTACAAGCACAGTTATGCTATGAAGGGTATATGGTAAAAGTGCAGTGTAATAAGTTCCTGTTTATTCCAGAAAATATACCTGCGAAGGGCGAGGCCCTGGTGTCGACTGTGAAGCAATATACTGCAATATCTCAAAAACTCTTGTCTGGCCATAGCTGGCAGCTCTTTGACAGTATATAAAGGCCATATCTCCAGCTCTAGTCCTTAGTTCCAACAAGTTTCGATCAATCTCACTCTCATGTTTCGCAACATATGGTTTAAAGAAAGAATCATACACATATGTAGTTCCCTAACACAATAAATCACTATAGCAATTAGAATAAATCCCAACATAATAATACATAAGTATATGGTTATGCACAACACATGGGTCCTCTTTCTGATTCAGTAAATATGCATACCTTCGTTTTTGGGTACCACAGATATATTAAGAATGCCAACTTTGCTTCACTGTACATTGGAACCCTTCAAGAAAGCAAGATAGAGAAACTTAACAAGAAGATATCGGAAGCGGCATGCTTAAGTTGAAATATTGCCACCAAATTCAAATTACCACGAAATAAAAGCATCACCAATTCTCTCACAAACTGTCAAAACTGCAACCAAAATCCTGTAACCAAAAGCAAAGTATATACATCAAAAAAACTGTTACACCAATAGAAATTACTGGATAACATTAAATGGAAGGAACAGCAATTTACAATTACCAATACTGGCACCAAAAGCGAAGTTGCTCAATTTCTGGCTTATTCTTCTCGACAGTTTTGTAGCAGTCATAAGCTGGATAAGCATATCCGAAAACCATCCTACAAGAACATTTAAAATAATTACATTTCAATCTCAAAAATAAAACCATATGAAGCCAAGACAGAAAGAGAAATTAAGTTGCTGGCATCATACACAAGTCCTCTGGTAAGGAATGATCCAATCATTTTCTCACCGACCAAAATTGCGTGACACCAACGTACTAGCATAAAACATAAAACAAAAAACAATATTAGATTTATTCAAGAAGCTATCAGATAACTGCACAAAGATTAAGAAAGAACTTCTGGAAAATAAAATTATCTTCACGCAATTCAAATTTCTCACCAACCAAACAAAGAACTAAATTAATAATAATGTACTGGCAAAGCTCGATATTACATTTCCAAAGAGGAACAAGAAATCGCAAAAATAATTAAAACAATCACTACAATAACCAATGGAAAATCATATTGAATGGGCATAATCAACAACCAACACACATTATACAAATAACAATATTATGAAAAATATTCTGTAACTAAACCTCACTCACATTGTTGAGGTTCAAACCTCGAATTATCGGCAGAAACTAGGGCCAAACAGTGCCATAGAAGTCACCCACAATCCCCCAAACGAACCAACATTAAAAAAAAAAAAAAAAAAAAAAATAGCCACTACGAGTCCATCACAATCATATTAAAACTATTTAACAATCTAAGCACTATAAATCATTAGAAGTAAGGCAAAAGCTTGTAAAGAGAAATGAAAAACGGCTTAGTACCTTTCAACGACGATTATTATCTCCAAAAAACACGAAGAAGACAAAAATTAGTTTAGCACTAAAATGAGTGTTAATTCCAAAGCACGAGAGAGATCAGAAAATCGGCGAGAAGTGAAAAAAGATCGGTACGGAGCAATCGTCCCCGACGAAATGCCACGGCTAGCCGTTAAGAAGTCGGCGCTGGAAGAGATTGAGACAACGAGAGAAAGTGAGTGATGGCCACTGGTCTTTTGCGTCGTTTTTTAAATATTAATTTTCTCATGATTTCCCTGCTCACTGTATCTCTATCCTGTTCTTTTGTTTCGGATTTTTTTTTTAAACGTAAATTTATCTAATTCTAACTTAAAAGTTCCGTAATTTGCAGTGAAAAGTTCTTGTGTAGGCGCAGCAGGAGAATAATGTGAATCTTATAGATCAATTACCGTATATTTAGCAACGGACGGATCACATGTTCCGTTGTTTTTTTATGGCAAGACAGGTGTAAAGCTTGTTCCAGGGGATCTCTACACGGATTTGGTAGGACATTTCTGAACATAATAAAGTTTGCCACCTGTGAGTTCACAGAGCTATTTAAAGACTTACTAATTTACAAATTCAACCTCACAATCGATAAAAATAGTGATAAGCTTTTGAAATGCTCATTGGTATTATTGTAAATCAGCAGGCCCGGTGACCAAATTTCTTCAACGCCAAGTGTAACGAGCAAAAACCCCTGGCATAAAGTCATCCAATAAAGTATCTGATCGTTATGGATGACGAGCAAGATTTACAGTTTATCACCTAATTACCTTGCAAAGTGGTCTAAATAATTTTCTAAATATTATTTTTTTAAACGCCCTTCATGATATCCTTCTCTTTGTTTCGGTTTCCCTCCCCCTTTTCTAATCTCTCCCGCATACAGAATAAATGACGTTCTTTATTTTGCAGACAAGAAGCAGGTGAAATTGTGGACCATCTAGAAGGAAGACTCAGGAGGAAGGCCTTGTCTGGAATCCACAACATTAGCCTGCTGCTAGTAATTAACTGGATTAGTATCCATCTATCAAGTAACTAATTTGAAGCTTGTTACTATCAGGGTCCATTTTTTTATCGTGTTGTTGTTGAGTAATTAAGTACAATAATGATCACCGCAACAAAAAGGGAACAATTAATAATTAAGCTTTAGGATAGATAAGGGCTATTATTATAAAGATATCAGGCTAATAATTTTGATTCCCATTTTTAATTTGCAGGCCGTAGGTGATGTTGATGTATATGTTCGGAATCTCATCAGATGGCTGAATACTGTACGCCTCAGCGTTGATATGTAACTAGCGATCCTATTGGGTATAGTAAAAATATCCAGATTCAAACATTCAAATATCCTATTATTAGAAATATTTGAATCATTCGAATTCAAAAATGTTCGTGCGATTCTAATATTTATGCACATCAAATTAAAATATAAATATAACAAGATTTAAAAAAAAATATGCATGTGATGCTAAATAACTACGATTTAAGGGTCTGATTCACACTATTAAAATATTAATAAAATTTTTTTATTTAAAATTAGATTAATCTTATTTAGTATTATAAATTTTTAAATAAAATAATAACAAAATATTAAAGTATAATTTTAAATATAAAAGATAATTTACTTTTTATGATATTTAGCAATTTATCATATGCTTATAAATGTATAAATTTATTATAAATATCTTAAATATTATTTATTAGATAGTTATTATTTTAATTTATTTTTATATAATCATTACCTTTTATTTATAAAAAAATTTATTTATATTGAAATAAAATTTGAAAATGGTGTTGCATAAAAGTTTACACGTTTTATTATCTTTGTGTAATATACAATATTTATTTTTATAATTTTTAATTTTAATGTACTACTTAAAATATTTAATTATAATTATTTTTAAATTTATTTTTGTTGTTCTATATTAAAATTATATATTTGCACACTTGTTATTATTTTATTTTGAATTAATAAAATTTTTTCAAATTTAAATATATTTTATAAAATTCAAATTTTTTGTGAACATTCGAATTTAAAATATTTATACTGCATTTACATTGCACAAAAATTAAATATTTATACGAATATTTTTTAAATATGAATACAAATTCAATAAGATCCGCTCCAAATTCAAAAATTTGTCAGCAAGATCTAATTAGCCATGAATCACGAGCTTAAGGAATAATGCCAGCGTCTAGAGCTAGAGTGCCTCGAGGAAGGTAGTACGATCAAGAATGGGGAAGCCAAGCCAATAAACATGCGGTCTGCATAGCATTAGCTTTACCAAAAATAAAGTTGAATAGAAATTTCAGCTTTAGGAATAATGTGTGTGTAGCATGACACAATTATAAAGATACCAATGAAACAAATTAACCTTTGTACATTTTTATTTTGACAAGATTGTTGAGTCCATTGCAAGTAAAATAAAAAAGAAAGGGAGCGTCATAAGAAGAAAACAAAAAAGGAGGCATGCACGTGGTTGTGGGGGACGTTCCAAAGCCTTGGATTCTACGTTTCCAACTCAAAGTAATAGTATATAGTAAATGGTCCATATCATTGGCCATGAAGGGGGACAAGCGTCCGATGTAATTTAAAGTTTTAGACCCATTTCAAAGGCATTGTCATTTTTTCACATGATTTTGATGATACCTGTTCGGTCCCCTGTCCCTCTCATCCTTTACTCTTCTTCGGATCTGGCCACCTTCTAGCAGGCATTAGAACCCTTTTCCCACTCGCTCTTTGACTTCAAAATCTGCACAGGACTGTGTGAGTTCAGTAAGTCCAACGAGATTGATTCCAATGATGAAATGAAATTCATGGAGCTGTCGGATCTTGTAAGCCCATCTTGACGGGTTTTGTCATTATCAGATTTTGGATTCAATGCATTGGCCCATTACTTTTTAAAATGACTGTTTTCACCTTTCATTCCTTTCCCAAGTTGAAGTAAAATCTACAATGGACATTGATGGGTTGAATTGCAAGTGGATTTTGATGCAGTCAAGTGAATAATTTGGGCCAATTTATCCTGTGGTGAAGGAGAAATGAAGGGGCCGAAAAACACAATCTAATTTGGGCCACACTTTAAAGTTGTCAGCCCAAAAAATGAGAGCCACGTGGAGGTCATTACTGTTTGTGAAGTTGGAGTTTTCAGCTACTGGTGGTTCACATCCACGTATCCTAACAGAATTGTATCTGATTGCCACCGCTCTTTGTTCTTCTCGCTCCAAAGTTGACGTGTGACGTGTCAACTAAAATTGAAGAAGAAGAGGAAAGAGGAAGAAATGTCAATAGAGAAATCTGTTACACGTCTTCACTCTCCGTTCCTTTTTTGCCCTCTTAAGATCTCTTCATCTCCCACTGCTTCTTTCTCATACAAGTGTGGGAAAAACCAACGTTCTCCGGCTTCGTATCGGTGCATTAGAGCTGTCGACCTTGATCAAAACACGGTTGCTACCTTCATTCTCATTACTATTTCAGATGATGACATTATTTATTGTTCTCTTTGAGCGTAGTGATTTTCATCACCATAAGCAGGTAGTGGCAATATCAGCTGGGCTTGTGAGTGTAGCCGTTGGAATAGGCATTCCAGTGTTTTATGAAACCCAAATCGACAATGCTGTAAGATTTTATTTGAAACAGATTAATTTTCCACGCTTTTGTTGTTATTTTCTTGATTGAATTATTTTAAATTGAGCATATTTTTCCAATTTTTAGTGTAGGCCAAGCAAGAAAGTAGTCAGCCATGCTGCTCCTGCGATGGCTCCGGCGCTTGTAAATAACTCTTCAATCTTCTCCTGTTAATGTAAAGCTTATCCCATTGATTTTTATTTTTGGTGGGAAAACATCACAATGAAACTGTCCTGAAGGTATATTAATGATTTAGCTGAAAGTTTGCTTTGATGGTTGGGCTTGAAGAACACATATAATCTTTGGCCACCGTAGAATTTATAGGCTTATTTACCGGTGAAGAATTTTCTGTGAATCAAAATATATTGCAAATTTTTAGGTCAGGCAGTTCTAGATGTAGAGGGTTTGATGCACCAATAAGCAATTCTTATGCATTGTAGATCGAACTTTGGCGTTGCCTGTGGGTGCATTTGTTATTGAAATGTCTATTTACAGCAAAACTTATTGTGTCCGTCAAATTTTAGTTATACATATCTCTTTAAACTTTGCTTTGTTTGGCAATTCAATTTGGCTTAGCCTGCTGGTATGTAGGTGAGTTCCACAGCCTCATCATAGGTTCTTAAAAGAGATTATATTTCTTGAATTCCATTTTTTAATTAATATAGTTAAACATTGCCCTTACATAATTTGAGTTACTATAATTTGCATTCATTTTAATGTATGGATTATTTCCATTGCATAATCCAGGATATAAATCCACCAAAAAAATTCTTGGTCTCGAATGATGGACTATAATTTTTCATGATGTCTTGAGTCGTGTGTTAAGTGATTCCCTTTATATGATATTTTGGGTATATGATGTTCTCCATCTCAAAGCTTTGGCATCTAGAGAGATGTGGATTTTGCATGGGAACTGGTAATATCACAGTAAATCTCACAATGCATTAATTGTGGTGTTGGTTCATTAACATGCACAACTTGTCAAGGCGCTAGCATTCAACCTCGATATCTTGACCACAGGTATGAACTCCGCATGTTGATCTTTCTCCTGTAACAAGCGATCAAGAATGATACGAAAGTAAATTCCATGTGATTTTGTGCTAAGATAATCTAGTGTAGTTGTCATACAGCTTTTGATATAAACTTTCTATAGTTGGCTTACTCTGTAACCAAATTAACAGTAGTCAAATTCAATGAAGGTGTTGATATCTAAATTTTTCGGGAATAGAAGATTCAGTATATTACACAGATTTATTATTACGATTGATGTATAATTTCCTTAAGGGATATCTAAAATCACAGAAAAATAAATTATGAGTAAAATCGAATTACCAGCGAATAAACTCCGACGCTCAAGTCAATGAATAATGTAGGACCAAAAGAAAAGAAGGAAAATAAGCGTTTTATATTTGAATGTTTACCAACCCGGGGGACTAGGCTCGAGAAATGTTTGTGTATAGTATCTCTTTCTTAACCGCCCAAGAATTGTCCTCTCAAGGAATCCCTCAAAAAAATAAAGAAGAATTAGAAGAGGTCCAAAAGTCTCTTTACACGTACTGCCTTCACCTTTTATAGGGCCTTCGCACGTGTGAACATCGGAGAATGAGAGTTTGATTAGACAGGAGTAGGTATGGTAATTGAGTCAATCTTTTCACCACTCCTTTATGTTAGGTCTGGTGTAACAATGAGTGCCTGCAACTTGCAGGGCACGGCACAACCTAACGTGATAAAACGCCTGAATAGTTACTTGAACAGTGTATTTGTCAGTCCCATCCACAACTCTCGTTTTTAGAAGAGGTGTTGAGTCGCCTCGATAGTAAAAAAGGGGTCGCCTCGGTACCGAGGCAACAAGGGCGAGCTAGGCCTTCTTCTTAGTGAATTTTGGGGTCAGAAAGCCTTAGCTAGAATAGGTCTCAGGTCGGTAAATGTCATCAACATAAGTGCTCCAAGTTTCTATATCGTGAAGCGAGAGTAGAAACTTAAGTGATCGTTATGATCGAGGTGATTTAAAATTTTGATCCGGGAGTCGTAATATTACTAATCACCAACGGTCTTCATTGAATACAGCTTCTTTGATTTTGACCCGTTGTACCTCGAAAAGATCGGACATAAATGCGCCATCTCCTCGTAATGTGTAGCGCAACCACGTGCAAGCAAATTGGTAGTTACTTTATGACGCCACCTTTACTGTGGTGATATAGAGCAGTAGGTAGACAAACTTTTATCGATCCCATTTTTTATTGGAGTTCTGTCGAACTTTGGGTCGAATGTATAAGGTCAATTGGTGTATAGAATAGCTGGTAGATAAAAATTATCGATCTCAAGTCGAATAGTGTGTAGATAAAAATTATCGACTCGAGTCGTATGGTGTATAGACAAAAATCACTGACCCTGAGTCGAATGGTGGGTAGACAATAATTATCGACCCAAGGCGAATGGTCTGTACACAAAAATTATCGACCTGAGATGAATAGTATGTAGATAAAAATTATCGATCCCGAATCGAATAGTATGTAAATAAAAATTATCGACCCTGAGTCAAATGGTGTACAAAAAAAAATTACTGATTCGAGGCAAATGGTATGTAGATAAAAATTACCGACCCTGAGTTAAATGGTCTGTAGATAAAAATTATAGACCCGAAGTGAATGGTATGCGAAATAAAAATTACCAACCCTGAGTTAAATGGTGTGCAAATAAAAATTACCGACCCGAGGCGAATGGTATGGAGATAAAAATTATCGACCCGAGGTGAATGGTCTGTAGATAAAAATTACCGATCTTGAGTCAAATGGTGTGCAAATAAAAATTACCGACTCAAGGCGAATGGTATGTAGATAAAAATTATCGGCCTCAAGTTAAATAGTCTATAGATAAAAATTACTGATTCGAAGCAAATGATATACAGATAAAAATTATCGACCCCGAGTCAAATGGTTTATAGATAAAATTACCAACTAGAGGCAAATATTTTGCAGATAAAAATTTCTGACCCGAGGCAAATGGTCTATAGAAAAAAATTTTCAACTCCGAGTCAAATAGTGTGTAGATAAAAATTATCGACTCAAGACAAATGGTCTGTAGATAAAAATTACCGACCCCGAGTCAAATGGTGTGTAAAAATACAAGTAGATAATATATCTGATCCGAGTCGAATTAATGTAGAATCACAAGTAGATAACGTATCTAATCTGAGTCAAATTAATGTAGAAAGACGAAAGAGATAACATATTTGATCCGAGTCGAATTAATGTAGAAACACAGATATAACATATCTGATCCGAGTCGAATTAATGTAGAAACACAGAAGAGATAACATATCTGATCCGAGTCGAATTAATGTAGAAACACAAAGGAGATAACATATCTGATCCAAGTCGAATTAATATACAAACACAAAGAAGATAACATATCTTATTCGAGTCGAATAATGTCGAATAATAAGTAGATAAAATTATCGATTTCAAGTTGATCAAAGTAGAGATAAAAATTATTGATCTCGAGTCGATCGAAGTATAGTCGCAAGTAGATAAAATACTGATCCCAACTTCCTCCAGTATCTTTTTTACATAAGTCTCTACAATCTGCAGATTAGCAGAGTGGGCACTGCAATCCCTGAACTTGATCTTGTTTAGTTGCTATCGCAGGTCAACTGCGGTGCATTTTGGCTTGGGACCTATTCTTTGGTCTTTTTTGGGACTGTACGAAGTGGCAAAAATTATTGGTTCGCAGCAATCACTCATTCCCTTGCTGACATAGATGTCAACCTTACCTTTTTCTTTCTGTAGGCTGGTGAATCGAATATTCTGTTAAGAAGAATGAATCAATACGACGATCTTCCCCAAGGATTTTAAACTCTGAGTAGAAAGATCTCGTGAAGAGAGCGTCATCTTAATAAGATGGTATGACAGCTGAGTTATAGCTTAGAATTACATGAACAAGTTCAAAAGTTTTACGGGTTAAAATATTAATAGATCTTTGATAAAATCCAATTCAATTCGGTGGAACGCCGCTACATTAACATTAAGCTTGAAGAAAGCAACAGGGAGGGGGGGATGCTGTCACTGTAGCAAAATTGTATTACCAACTGAGAGATGTTTGCAGACCTGAAAACTTCTGACAACTCTATTACTTGACTAATCTTAGAAGCTTTACC
>JAWDEX010000003.1:61179-83036 GCA_035221805.1 Trichilia hirta | reverse complement strand
CTTGGTATTTTAATTTGTATTTAATTTTCACTTGGTAATTGTTCTTTTAAAATTGTCTTATCATATATTTTACCTTTACTATTGGACCTTTGCTTTGGACATTTACTATTGGACCTTACCTTAAACATAAACCAATTGGACTCTTGAAAAAATACTTTCTGTGAGTATGACACTTACACTCACTGGACTATACTATAACAAGACTACCTATACTTAGGTATAACAATTAATCTGTGAATCAATGTCATATGTCAATTTATAGATAGTAATTTTTATTATTTTTTGTATTGACCCATGAATTCTTACTATGTATTAGTTTCTTATTGGCCCGTACCACCATTTTGTATAAGTCTTACAAATGTTCGTTACGTGTTATTTATTTATTATTATATTTGACACTAGTTCGAATGCAATTGATTGTATTAAAGGTGCAAACTACTACATATACACTACTTTATATTAAATTAAATATAATTGAAAATCATTAATGCAAATTTAGAATTTAAATTATGCTGATAAATATTAATTAAACTCTCTCTTAATTAATATTAATCAAATTCTTTATTTTTCTTATTACATTATCAGCTAATATTTAAGACATAATGTTGATCTTGAATTATATTTAAAATTAAAAATTAATACAGAATCCGAGGGAGGGGGGCATTATAGACCATTAAAAATATTTTATCATGAATTTGCTTCCTGGATTGATCCAAACAAAATAGCTTCATTGTCAAAGTGCGCACGTGTGGACACGTCCATTTGATGAATGGGTTTTCGAGCGCACCCCTCGTGCGTAAGATAGCGACACGCTCTTTTTCTCTCTCCATAAAATTCACTATGTATCAATCAATCAGTCAAACATTTCCTCCTTTGCCCTTTTCGAAAAGGATATTTTAATTATTTTCTTAAAATTTAATAATATTTTATAAATAAAAATAATATAAAAACAATTATTTATCTCCATCTTTTATAAAATTATAATTTATAATTATTTTTATATATAATATCAAAATTAAATTTATTTATTATTATATCACATATTCAGTTATTATCATAAATAAAAAATTAATTAAATTTACTTTTATTATTAATATACATTTAACTATTAAAAAATAACAATTATTTAATAAAAATTAGGCAAATTATTTTTTATAAAAAATTTTAACTATTGAATATATAATCAATTTTTTACTACTACTAATAAGTTTATATTTTAATAATATAAAATAAATAATATTTAATTTTATTATTATATATAAAATTATAAAAAATAATTATAAATAATATTAAAAAAATAAAAAATAATTACTTTTTAAGATAATTTTAACTAAAATTAGGCAAATCATTTAAAATAGTAATAATCTTTCTTAATATTTAACTAAAATTTTATTAAACTTTAAAAAAAATTAAATAATAATAACTTATTTTTAAATCTACAAATTGAAAATGAAATCACAACCTCCGTTCCACTTTCTTTTCCCATTTTTTTTCCTTTTTGACTTCTTTACTCTTTTCTCTTGTCATCAAATTCAGAAAGCTCATTTTCAGTAAATTACTTACCCTTTTAGAAGTCTAAAAGCGTTTTTTATTCCTTTATTTTTTTATTTTTTTTATTTTTAATCCATTGGCTTTTGCTTTTACTCTTCCATGCATCTTCCCAAGATATTTCCTATGAAAGAAAAGAAAACCACTTTTTTCTTTTGAAAAGAAAAAAGAAAAAGAATTGCATAGTCTCCTTTCAAAGATTATTTCAATTATTATCCATGGATAATGTATAATAATGGATAAATAATAAATTAATCAATTCTAATTTTTGTTATCATACACTAAAATATTTAATATTTGGTTAATATATTGTATTTGAAAAAACAAGAACTTTTAAAATTTAGGTGCCATATATATACTCACATGAATATAAAATAATTGAATTTGAGTTGAATAAGTTTCATTTTTGTACAGTAAAAGTTTCAGAAACCAATTCTCCTCATAGTCTCAAATAAAATTTAAAATATTTTTTTAATTACATAAATATATTCCAATTTAATTTTAAAAAGTATTAACTTCTTAAAGTTACGGTGATTCTTTGAATCAACATTTTTTATTTTTTTATTTTTCAATTTTTAACCCCTTTTTTCGTTCTCCTTTATCCAAACCATCAATCTTAAAAGGGTTGTTCCAATAACAATGATTACTCTTTTTTATATCCATTCGTGTAACCACAAATAATAATAAAAATAATAATTATTATTATTATAAAGCTCAGTCTTAAGGGCATGTTTGGTTGTTCAATTTTTAATGCCGTGTCCCCAATGGTTCAACGAGTGGGGTCTGAACATTTCGCCCAAACCTGTCCTTGCTGTAGCATGGCTTAGGGTGGTGGTGGCCCTAACCCAAAAAGAGAACCCGGCATACCACATGCATAGAAAAATAATCATTGTTATTGGAAGATTTTCACCTCCTAATTTAAAGATTTGTAACAGCTTACTATATACTATAATAGAAAAATATTATTTCATTATTTCAAAGTAAATTATTGGAATTGTAATTATTTATATAAACTAATATAAATATTACATTATTGCTACGTTTTTCATCCATTTTATTTTCCTTTACTTATAAGAAAAAAAAAACATAGAAGAAAATATTATTTTTATTATATGCATTTGTATAAAAGTTTAGTGTTCATTTAAGATTACAATGCTTTTATTATATTTTAAAATAAAACTATAAATATATATAATACTAATTTTTAAAAAAAAAATATATGTTAATATTTAAAATATTTGCAAAATTGTGATATAAAAATTACCGTTCTAATGTACTAAATAAGGAGAGTGTGTGTGTTTAGGGCATGTTTAAAACATATTAGAAATTACCAAGTAAAAAAAACACACCGTGCAAATTTTAGATTATTGTATCTTGATTGATTCAAGTGCAACTAATATTATTTTAGACAAAATAATCATTATTTTGTTACAATGCGTTGTTGTACGAAAATTTGCCTTGGACCTTGATGTACCTAGCAATATAGTATCGGTCGTTGAGAACTTCAAGCACTTATCATTAAAAAGAAAACTACTAGGAATAAAATTAGATGTCCAGCAAAAATTCTTAAAATCAATTTAGGTTGTTACTTTACTTTTATAATGTAAGATAGAATTTTTTATATTAAAAGTTGCGTAATTTTTTCTTAATGAACAGTATCTTATATAGATATTATTTTTCGGATCTCTTATTAATTTCAAATTATGGTGAGAAATTTTAGAAATGTAAATCACATCTCCGTATTACATTATGCCACTTTCCATATTTGTTACAAGAGATTTTAGGAGAAATTAAATTAAGAAATAACTACTTTGAATTTATTTCTTTAATCATTACCCATTTCTACCTTAATGGGTAATATATTTGGCTGAAATTATGGTGATTCTTAGATCAGTTTTTTAGTAGTGACTTTCAACTTGAGATAAAAATTTTCTAAATCGTTTTTTTTGATTCATGGTCTTTAACTTAATCGGTATTGACATTTTATAGTCAAACCCTTGAACAAATGTTGAGATCAACTTTAAATTGTTTCAGGTTAGAGTTGTTATATTTCTGGTACGTCTCTTTTAAAATGAATATTTGTATCAGACTCAACAACTATCTTTATTGAAGGTAGTGTAGCTTTAAGTTCGGGTATTCAGCCATTATTTCTATATTTTTTTCACAATAAAATGTAATGAAATTTGTGTTATAGGATATAACAATCTATGTTATATATGTAGATTACAATTTGTTATGCATGATGACCGTGTTATCATTTTTTTCAAATTTGCTTTTTGTGAAAATGACAATGCGTTATGGCATGGACCACTTGTTTCATTATTGTTATCCAAGTCGATCATGGTTATCCATCGATACATTCATCTCAATCGGGAAAGTGATTTTGTACTTGCTATAATCACTGCCTTAAGTAATTCATTATAACGGAATAATTTTTTTGTGTAATCGCATTAATAACTTCTATTAATTTTATATTTTAGTGAAATAAATTAAAGAGATAAATATAAAAGTAATTAAAATATTATCTATATTAAATTTAAAAATATTTTTTATCGCATAAAATCTTAACTTTTTTCATCATAATACCTTTTCTATTCTAAAATATATCTAGTAAAATAAGTAAAATTTGAAGTAAGTGATGGAGAAGAAAATATAAAATGGAAACAATTTTTTATACTTCCTTTTCTTTTTTTCTTTTTTTTATAAAAAAGTTGTTTTAGAATGTGGTGAAAATATTTAAAAAATTTTAGTGAACAACCATTCTATATTTTCCCTTTCGTTCATAAGTTGTGTACTAATAAAATATGAAATAATTACTTTAATATTATGGAATATATGCAGTTTATTTATATTAATGTAATAAAAAAAATATAAAATAGTTAATTCCAGGGTAACTTTTAGTATTAAGTGAACTCATTTTCGAAATATTATAAATTTGGAAATTTCATAAAATTTTAACCGTGGTGTTAATGGACTGCTGTTACACTTACACACAAAAGGCTGCACAGAGCTTATTTCCTCAGCAAGCCCACAGCTAGGCAAAAGGGATGAGGCTGTTGGGTCCACACTTGGAATTTAGCCCAAATTCAACTCAACTAAAAGGTCATAATTTAGGGCAACGCTCAAATTTTTTAAATGACGGGCTTAGGTCCATATTATTCCTGTAAGGCCCAACGTCTATCCAGCAACAAAACTAAAGGTTTTAACAACAGCTACTCTTGCACGCGGACAAAACGGAAGATGTCGAACCTTACTTTAATACGTTAATGGATAGATCATCTCAGTACCTTACCTTTCTTGCCATTGTGATAATTTTGGACCGTATCCATTGACAAAAGGATCATATGTATTTTCAAAGAAATCTGAAACAAAGCTGAACTTTTAATGACCTCACGCATGGTCATGGCATCGCCACTTTCATACTCACATGCATTATTGTGTTCATCATCAAGAGAATCCATCTGCTCACTATCCTATTCTTCAGTTTCACGCCCCCAAACCCAAAAGGTTAAATTTTCCGCATGGATTATTCCTCAACTGGGTTTGAGTCCTTTTTCACCGTGGAGTGGACTAAAGCATCTGGGTATCTCGGTCGCATCAAAGTCTCTTAATTTAGGTACTGAGTCTTATCTGGGTTATGAGTTTCTTCATTGTTACAAGTTTATGATTTTTTCTTTTCGGTGTAAATTTTTTAATGATGGTTGTGCAGAGAAGAGCAGGAAGTGTAAAGGGAAGGTGGTTTATGCATCTTTATTTGGAGTTGGAGCTCCTGAGGCTCTGGTTATTGGGGTGGTGGCTTTGTTGGTTTTTGGCCCCAAAGGTCTTGCTGAGGTTAGTTCTCATAATACTTTGTGAACTATTTTTGATACGTGTTCGGGTATGAACATTAGAGTGGGGTGTAAATACTACTATATTTGTAAAACAGTGATCTCTTGCTGCTGTTGGAGAAAGATTTGATGAAAGTAAGAGGAAACATGGAGAAAGAAAAATTACATTTTGCTGGAAGGGACAGATCCCTATGGAATAGCATATTAACCGAAAGTTCAATTTTGGAAGTCCACGAACTGAAAGGAGTTCTTCATAGTTAGGAGAGGAAATCGTTATATTTAACTAGTAACTGATTCTCAACTATGTTTATTAAGCAAATTGAGATTCTGGAGATGAGATTTCGACTTTTGTAATGTATGAAGTTTTATGGCCAGTGATTAAACATAGTAGGGATGATCTATGAGAGCCCAATGGGGCATTAATGCTGGTATACGTTTTTTCTTCTTGGTGTCATCAACTCTATACTAATCAACAAATCCTAAGCTTTAACCATTTGGTCAGTTATGTGAGATGGCCTTATTGTCGGTTACCATGAATGCTTCAACCACGGAGAAGTTCTATTGTTGAAATATTGTAAATTTTAGGTGACTAGCATGTTTTTATGATTTGCTTTCTTGTTCTTATGTTTTTTTGGACTAATATTGTCATTATCACGGATCAATTGCCTTCGGCACTGCTATATCAATGCCTTTACAATCATGCTCTGCTTGCTTTCAGTTTGGTATTATAATTTATGTTTCTGCCTTCCTAATCTCAATTTAATTATGGAGATGAAGGTTGCTCGGAATTTGGGGAAAACTCTGCGTGAATTTCAACCCACCATTAGAGAACTTCAGGTAGTTTAATTTTTTGCCTCTTCTATATGAACTTTGAGAAACATGCCATAATGAATATCGCCCTGTTTCTTCCTATGTAGGATGTTTCTAGGGAATTCAAGAGCACCCTTGAGCGAGAGATTGGACTTGATGAAATTTCAACTTCAATGCAAAAACCTTACAACAATAACCAAACTAACACCATCTCAACTCCTCCATCAGTTACCAGCACTGAATATTCTCAAAATGTGGCTGACCCTAGTGAGTGATTGGGCATTACCTATCCGATTAATTATCTTCCTTTCCTTCTTACTATTCTTATATTATGAAGCTACTAAATTGTCTAAAAATTAGCTTGCGAGGATTGTTAACAGATATCAATGCTAAAATTTGTTATAATGTTCTAAGACAAAGGAACCCTGATCATCTGATAGGCTTCATTTGGCGTTTGAGACAATTGAACCACTTGACTAGTACAGTTTTTGTACTTAGAAATGGTCATGAGTTCCATAATTGAGTGGCTAAAGGAATTACAAACGAGAAATACTAGAAAAATTTGGTCATGATGATCAAATATTATCATGTTTTTCCATGGATTTTTGTTTCTGGTGAAAGAGATTGTCAACATGATCTTGAGTGTTGTCATAGGATTATAATTTCTTTATGATTGTGTACTGGGACATTCTTGTAGATAACTTTTTCTAGTAAGAAAATTTCCTTTCAATTTAGCTGTTGTTCATGAGAAAATTATGTTCTTTGGTTGCCATATTTGTATGATTTACAATCAAAAGGCTAGGAAAAGTCTTCCCCAAAGAATTTTTGTAAAATTGATGTAATTTATCTTAAAGTTGCAGATGGCTCACCATCACCAAATAGAGCATATACCAGCGAAGAATACTTAAAGGTCACAGAAGAGCAGCTACAAGCATCTGCAGCACAGAAGCAGGTGCAATCACCTACTCAGGGGGAAAGCATGGCCAAACCTCAAACTTCGTCTCAAGGTATGTTCATTCCTTGAGCACTTCACTTCATCTTCCGCTTTCTCTTGCTCCCTAACATTGTGTGTGTCAAGTCGTGGCAGAAATAGTTGAAGAAACTGCTGGTGCAGTGCCACCACCACAAAGCCCGGAGAGTTAAGAGATGAAACATGGTAATGTAGATGGTACGATGAAAATGCTACACTGACAAATGGTCCTTCAGAAACTGCATAGTGAGACGTGAATGGTCACGAGAAAGATAAACGAAGTGCTATACTAATCCCAGTTTCGTGTTAAAATTTTAATTGATAATGATAGCGTCTTAGTTCTAAGAAATTTGTATGAGCCATGATCAGTTCCTGAATTCATGTAGAATGCGATTTGTTTTCAAGATTGAAGAAGAGGTTGCTGTATGTTAAGGAATGGGTGATTCTTTTTCTACTTATGGAACGATTTATGCAATTTAGGTTCAGGAAACATTAATCTCAATGTAATGTGAAAACACAGGTAATTTCATGCATTAAATCCTTCAAGGGCAAAAATAGCAATGGCCATTTCATTTTCATTTTATTTCCCCGAAGCAACCAAAAAGGTACATTAAATGGCAACAGATAGCAATTAAACAATTTTTTTTTTTTTTTTATTTATTTATTTTACCGTTTACATTTAGAAGTAAAGTCATGAAGTTGAAAAAACAATTGAATGGTAAAAAAGAAACCATAAGGTAACGTTTGAGCCCCAAAACTGAAGACGTAATTTCCAATATTTTTGAAGGACTTGTTGACATTAGTGGTTATTTTTTATTGCCAGGATTAAAAGTTCTAGACCATTTGGGCCAAATATCCGGATCAGATCGGCACAACTCAGTTTAAAATTGGGGTAGCGACGTGGAACGCGCACCGGGTGCACTCTACAGACTTCCACAGTTAAACTTGCTGGGCGCAGACCATAACAAAAATACAGGGTTTTCCGAATTTCTCGTCGTTGGTTTTCGCCTTGAGCCCTCTTCGCATGGTTCGCTACGGTTTGTCTGCTAAATGTAAGATACTTGTCTCTGTACTTTTTTCTTTTTAATCTTATCTATATGAATTTCATATGTTTGTGACGGATAGCTCTAGGGTTTGTGCGGTTCGACTTTTGCGGTAGGTTTCTTAAGATTTCGTTTATATGAGATTCAATCTTGACTTGGTGGGTCTCTGTAATTTGTTAAAACGACTCATGTCGTGTGTTTGCATTAGTTGTATTCTGTGGTATACCGAGGCCACCACTCTAAGGATTGTAATGCAATTTCATGGGTTAGTCAAGTTAGGGACTTTAGATAGTATAGACGTTCTGGGTTTTAGAATTATAAAAAAATTGGCAAGGCAATGAATTAGATGGTGCGCAAAACTCCATGGATGGCGGTTGTATGATAGTTTTAGTGGATAAAAATGGTTAGGAGTTCGCCGGTTCTGCTTCAGTTGGAGTTTAAATTAGGATAGAAAAGACTGGCATAAATATGCAATTGAGATTATATTGTGGATGTTTCGTATAGCTTTTGATTCCATATTATTATTTTAGATAAAATGTACCATACTCTGTTCCACTGCAGATTTAATTAAGGGAAATTTTTTCGAACAAATTCGTTCTTTAACTTTGCAACTGAAGTAAGATTTTTTGCTTAGCCACTACTTTGCTTATTCCCTTTTGCGTATGTGTTCAGGGTGATTTATTTGTAGTGCCATCAGTAATTGAAGAACATTGCATAAACTGTAGAGGAACTTTTTTTGAGGGCATTGCAAATGGATTCACCTGAACACAGTCGAAGTTACATGAAACGAGAAATAGAGGATGGTCTTGATGATAAGAGTGATAGGGCTAGGGATGATGAAGAGTGGGAGGGCAGTGATAAGAGGAAACATAGGTCAAGCAAGTCTAGAAGGCCTAGCAATGGTGAAGAAGCTGAAGCATTAGATGCCAGTGGAAGAAGGAGAGGATCTGGTGATAGAAATGAGAACCACAAGAGGTCTGGTGGCTCTAGCAGAGCAGATAGCGATGAAGATGATTATGACACAAGAAAAGATCAGCGTTCTAAGCAGTTGAAGAAAAATCAAGAGGAGAGTTCATTGGAAAAGTTGAGCAGTTGGTACCAGGATGGAGAAATTGATAACAAGAAAGCTGGTGGGGATAAATCTGGTAGTAGAGGGCACAGTCGAGCTGATGAAAGTGATAGAAGGAAAGCAACTTCAAAGTTCTCAGGGCATGATGGTTCCAGGAGTAAAAGTAAGGAAGAAAGATCACAAGATGGAGAGTTTGAGAAGGCACTGGACAGAGATTCAAGGTACTCAGATAGAAGGGAAGGTGGCCGGGAGAAGGGTAATGATTCTTGTGATCAGGGAAGAAGTTCAAGGAGGAGGAGGGATGAGTCTGATACTCTCAGGAAAGCCGAAGAAAATAACTATGAAAGAGCTGATCTGAGAAGTGGAAGGGCTTTTGATTCTAAATATGAGAGATCTAAAGAGAGAAGTGGATCTGCAAGACATGAGTCTGGCGAGAGTAAAAGCAAGGGTATAGAATCAAGTGAAAAGGGTTTCAAATCCAACAGCAGAGAGGAGAAAAGGGTTGATTCTGAGAAGAGTAAGAGCAAAGGAAGGCCAGAAGCTCTAGAAGAAGAAAATAGGTCTAGTCCTATTAGTCACGAGGACAGATCTGTGAGGGATAGAAATGAGAAACACAGGCAGCAGAAAACTCCAACCGGTCGATATATTCCCGAAGACCGTGAAAGGCCTTCCATCAAAGATGAAGATGGAAATACATGGATGAAAGATAAAAGCGGTAGGGAAGTAGGACACTCAAACAGGTCCAGGACCCCTGAGAGGAGTAGCAGACGTTATCAAGATTCAGAACACTCTGAGGGAAATTATGAAAGAAATGTTGACTTAAAATGGAGGGTGCTTGATAAAGATAGTCGTAGGGATGATAGATCAAAAGCCAGGGATGATAGTTGGAGCGATAGGAGTAGGGATTGGGAAGATTCAAAAGAGAACTGGAAAAGAAGGCAACAAAATGGTAATGATAAAGATTCAAAACATGGGGATACTTTTTATGATCGTGGCAGAGAATGGGAGTTACCAAGGCATGGTCGAGATAGGAATGACCATGAAAGGCTTCATGGTCGGTCTGCTAACAGAAAAGATGGAAGTAGGGGTGAAGCTGTGAAGACATCATCAAATTTTGGAATTTCAAACGAGAATTATGATGTGATAGAGATCCAAACCAAGCCTCTTGATTATGGAAGAGCAGAGGGTGGGCCTCATTTTTCCTGGAGAAATGAGGTTGGTCACCAGTCTGATGCTCAATTGGCTCCAAACGAGCAAGAGTGGGCATATATGCGAGAAGATAGGGCAAAAAGAAATGATGTTTATGGATCTGGGCTCCTAGGTGACGATTCCAGAGACAGTTTTATGGATGATGGTACCTCTATACGAGATCCAAATTCGTGGAGGGACGAAGTTGACTACCAGAGTGGTAAAGGAAGAGGCCAGAAAGGCGGTCCGCCGGGTCGCCCTGGTGGTTCTGGTAGTGGTTCACAGCCTTCATATGGAAACCAGGAGACTGGGTCTTTTGGCAGAACTCCACCACAGGTAATGAAAGGGAGTAGGGCAGGGAGAGGAGGAAGGGGCAGGTCTACTGGGAGAGACAACCAACAGGTTGGGGTGCCATTGCCTATGATGGGATCGCCTTTTGGACCTCTTGGAATGCCACCACCTGGACCAATTCAGCCACTGAACCCTAATATTTCACCCACACCTGGTCCTCCAATTAACCCAGGTGTCTTCATTCCACCCTTTCCTCCTCCTGTTGTCTGGCCTGGGCCACGAGGAGTTGATATGAATATTCTAGGTGTCCCACCTGGTCTCTCTCCTGTTCCTCCTGGACCAGCAGGCCCACGGTTTCCCCCAAATATGGGGACTGCACCAAACGCTGCCATGTACTTTAATCAATCAGGCCCTGGAAGAGGAGGTCTCCCAAACATGTCTGGGCCTGGCTTTAATGCCACTGGACCAGTTATGCGAGGTACAGCACCTGAGAAACTCTCTGGAGGTTGGGCTCCTACCAGATCTAGTGGAACACCTGGTAAAGCTCCTTCCAGGGGAGAGCAGAATGATTACTCTCAGAATTTTGTTGACACTGGTATGCGGCCCCAGAATTTCATCAGAGAGTTAGAGCTCACCAATGTTGTGGAGGATTATCCCAAGCTTAGGGAGCTTATACAGAAAAAAGATGAGATTGTGGCCAAGTCTGCTACTGCTCCCATGTATTTCAAATGTGATCTGCGTGGATTTGAGCTGTCCCCTGAGTTCTTTGGTTCCAAGTTTGATGTTATTCTTGTGGACCCCCCTTGGGAGGAATATGTTCATCGAGCTCCTGGTGTGGCAGACCATATGGAGTACTGGACATTTGAAGAAATACTCAATCTAAAGATTGAGGTAATCTGTTTGCACATCCCTTTTGCCAGTCTTGCAATAAGAAATAAGCAAATTTGGTGCTTATTCTTGCATTTGCATTTGTGACGCTGATTATATGTCTATTAAAGAGCTAATGTTAATACCTGACCATTAGAGATGACTGTTAAATAACTAGTTTTGATATCCAACCATTAGTGACTGATTACTAATAAACTGATCCATGTTTTTAGGTAATCATATGATTACGATGTAACATCTATGGAGATGAGTACCCTTTTACATATATTTATTTTGTGAATATGATATGTTCTTGTCTAGTGCCATATTTCTGTCTCTTTGAGCAAACTTCTGATATGCATTTGTCAATTTTATTCTCAGTCAATTGCAGATACTCCATCGTTTATCTTCCTTTGGGTGGGTGATGGTGTTGGTCTGGAGCAGGGTCGTCAATGTTTGAAGAAGGTGCCTAATTAAAACTTGTAAATTTGAATAGGAATAGGACCTCTCTTTCTTTTTTGCTATCATAAGAATAATATGCTGTGATGTGCAGTTATGTGTTGGAAGAATTAATTGTATTTTCTTGGGAATGCAGTGGGGTTTCCGGAGGTGTGAGGATATTTGCTGGGTGAAGACAAACAAAAATAATGCAACTCCAGGGTTGCGGCATGGTCGTACTTTGTTTCAGCACTCAAAGGTTGGTAGAATGTTCATTTTGAATCATATGTTTAAGCATTGTCGTACTTTCTGAACTACCCCCGTTTATTTAATTCTTTGCAGACTCGTGTACTCATTTGCTAAATTTATATTGACTTGAGGATATGAATTGTGATGAAGGAACACTGCTTGATGGGTATAAAAGGAACTGTTCGTCGCAGTACTGATGGTCACATAATCCATGCCAACATTGACACGGATGTGATTATTGCTGAGGAACCACCTTATGGTCAGTAATATACTTGACATCGATGACGTTAATTGCAGAAATATGTATCCATTCAATTTGTGTTTATTTGCTAGTCATTTACATGCAAAGAATGTACACATGAAAAGACCACAAGTAATCCATTTTGGCATGGGCTGTGGGAAAACAAGTACCATGGAGAATTATAGCCAAATTTTGCTTTAATTGGAAAAATATAATGTTTCAAATGTGCTCTACTGAGATAAGAAAAAGCAGCTACATATTTAATTTCTTAAACGTTGTTCTGGTTGAGTTATGTGTACAATGATCCTGAAATTCATTTGCCCATGAAATTGTAGGTTCCACTCGGAAGCCTGAAGATATGTATAGGATAATCGAGCACTTCGCCCTTGGTCGTAGAAGGCTTGAGCTATTTGGTGAAGACCACAATATCCGAGCTGGTTGGCTGACTGTTGGTAATGGACTGTCATCATCAAATTTCAATAAGGAGGTACGCTATCATTTGAAAGCAAGGTTCACTATAGTTTTGGGGACTCTGTTTATGCGCTTAGAAACTTGACTTTTGGGGAAATGGAGTCTTACCAGCTGGGTTGGTTTGGGTATTTTCAGGCGTACATTAAAAACTTTTGTGACAAGGACGGAAAAGTCTGGCAAGGAGGAGGAGGACGAAATCCGCCTCCAGAGGCACCTCATCTTGTCATGACAACCCCTGAAATAGAGGCTCTCCGTCCCAAGTCACCTATGAAGAACCAGCAGCAAGTGCAGCAGCTGCAGTCGGCAACCATTTCCTTAACAGCCTTGAATTCTTCGGGTAGAAGAGCAACTGGAAATTCACCCCAGAATCTCTGCACCCTTGGTTTAAATCAAGAATCTAGTTCTAACCCATCTACTCCAGCTCCCTGGGATTCACCAATGGAGGGATTTCGAGGAGGTCGAGAACTTGGCAATACGCCTCCAGAAGAACAGTATTTTGATATGTATGCTGCTGCATATAGCGGGCAGGCAAGTGGAGAGTACCCAGATTTCGAAACTCAAAAGACAAATGAATTTGTTGTAGCCAAATTTTGAGCATGATACTAATGTTATTTATATTGTATTGCTTCGTAACGTATTTTTTGTTGCATATAAATGAAAAAGGAAAGGCCATTGCTTGACCTGCGCTTTCAACTCTGTTTTTGAGAGCTTAAAACCCTACAAGGAAAGTCCGTTCGTCTTCAATGTTAATCCAATAATATTCTTAATACTTTCTTTTGCATAAACACGAAAAACAAATATTTCTACCGCAGTTTTTCATTTTATTATTTCTTACTAAAATTGTCGAAGCAGCAAATTTTCATTCCTCTTTCATATTCAATTGCTGCGTATTCATAGATTAAAATAAAATTGCATCTTATGCTGTCTCGCTACATAAAATTACTTTCTTCGAAATTTGACCTCAAATAAAGAGCAAAATCAAATAATTTAAAAATCATAGCACCGGCCGTTTCGTTCCCAATCGCCGTAACGTGTGGGCTCTGGGCCTTTGGGCCCACCCACCTCTCCGGTCTCGTTATTCACGTCATCTTCATCATCATCTTCTCCCTTCTTATTTTTATCTTCTACTTTTTCAATTTTGACGGTATCTTCTCGTTCTTTGACGGATTTTTCTTGCTGAGGATGCTGAGTTGACGAGCAGATGATTCGACTCGCTACAGAGTTTGAAGAGAACGCGGCCATCGTCTCTGATCGGGTGAATGGTGAGGACAGTTTTGGTGGAGCTGAGAGGCCGGAGATTGACGCAAACATACGGCCGAGTTTGTTCCTTCCCATTGCCATTGCTGTTTCTTTCTTTTCAATCTTACAAAGGACACCAGGAGCAGAAAACCCTAATTACAACATGAAGCGCAGAGTGTTTTATTTTTTTTCAATTTATTTTTTTGCTTTCACCTGGCTTTGGTGGCGGTGATGATCTTCAAATGGCCTGGGCTGGGCTTGATTATGCGCAAATCCATAACCCAGCCCATGATATTAACCTATCCAATCTTTCTTTTTTTAAATTTCTTTTGATGAGGTTAATTTTAACATTCTTCTCCATTTTGGCATTCATGTCGTTAATTTCTATGCCTTCTACAAAAATAAGAATTCTTTATTCTTTACAAAATTCAGGGAATAAATTTATAATGATGAAATCCATTTTCAAATAACAGGATAAAGCAAAAATTTGTCCTTGAGTATCTTACGGAAATTGTTGGTTTATAAAGGTATGAATATATAACATTTTATTTTAAAAATTATTTTTTGTTGTACATCCTTTAATAATTAGGAAAATAAAATTTTATTTTTTAATTACGTATTTTGTTCACTGTTTTTGTCCAAAATTTTTTTCCAACTTTGTTGGCCCTTTTAGTTTTCTACTTGCCGTGATCAGGTTACCTGTTTTAGAGACTGTAAAGGTCCTTTCAAAGACATGCAACAGTGTCTTCAAACTAGGAATGGTAAATAATTAATACAATTTACATTTTGAAAAATAGTTATATAATTGTAACAAATTAGTCCAATATTTTGAATTATGGTTGGCCTAATCTGTATTAGATACTAAATTATATTTAATCATGTAATTATCTCTAAGATAAGGTGTTACTTTATTATCATCCCCGAGTTCCATCCAAAAACTAAATTCGGCTCAGTCCGACTCATAATTAAAACTATAACGAATCAGGCCGAGGCCAGGCGGAGCTAAAATGGAGGAATTCGAATCGGACCCAAACTTTTCTGCCAAACAAACTGTATGAATTATTGTGTATTACTATTAATAATTAAACGTTAATTTTGTTATAATTATTTTTTTTTTTAAAATGGACTAGATTTGATGTTGAATTTTTCTGTTTAAATTTATTGTTATACTGAACGTTAATATGAGTGTAAGAGTAAGCCATTCTATTAATTTTTTTAAAAATAAATTATATTATAATTTCTTCAGTATCTATGATCAGTTTTTATTAAATTATGTAGAATATATTTTAAGGTCCAGATGTAATGGGTAAGAGATGTTGAGCTTATGCTAATTAAATTATAAACTTTGGGTTTTCTTAGTTAAGTATAAATATAGGTTTTAGTTTATAAAATCTAAGAGTAAACCCTGACCAATTGATTACTCAAAACGGATAATATCTATTTTATTATTTTGTAATACGAATGAATAAAGATTAGGATTGTTTTGGATTTTAAATTAATGATAATATTAATCAAATATTTCACTTAGTAGACTTTTAAACCATACCGATACGATAACAAAAACAGTCCCAAATTAATTCTTCAAATTTTTGTGTATATTCTTCTACCCTTCCAAAATCCATGAGAGGGCTAAGGCATAGCTCTATTAAGGGAAAATGCTAGCAAATCCACAAAACATCAACACATTATCCCATTAGTTAGCCAACCAAAACGATATGGATCGAGTCGAGTGTGTAGTCATTCTCATTGTTTTCACAAGAAACAACCAAAAAGTCTATTCTATATGCGTTTTGGTATTTTTGTTTATATATATAGAAATTTTTAGGTTCGAACATGCGAAACATTTTTAACATACGAACTCATAGCCTATTTTTTTTCAAAAGAATATTTTTTAAGAAAAATTCGCGAAATTATGGTTACTTTCTTGCAAATCCGTATTTAAAAAAAGTTTGTATATATATTAACAAGAATGATATTATTATTAATATGCAACTAGAGAGGGCAGCAATATTTGCATTGAAAACTCAATATCCAATTTTACTTATTCAAAATAGACATAAGCTTCCACCACAAATTACCCTATCTAGTGATTTAGACATCAACTAACAAATCCAACCTCCTATTACGATCATCAACTTCCAAAAACATTATTACTTGAAAACGGAAACTTAATTCATACAACTTCAACATTAGTATCTTTTGCACACAATTCATAAACTCTCTAATAAACATAGAAATTCAAATACTAATAAAACTCCATTAGAAATTCCTTACCCTTCTCCAACATCTCGATTACACCAGATTCCAATGTTATCCCCACATCAATTCCTCCATTCTTTCCGGCATACAAGTAAATCATCCCATCGAAACTGTTGTTGAACCAGCTTCGGACGATCTCAGGCTTCTCCCATCCGAAATCGTCGTCGTAAAACTTAACCTTGGGGAGTTGCCGACGGCCACGCAGTTCACACCGGCATCCTTGAACTGGAAAATATTTGGCGCACTCTCCCACTCTTTGCTACGCTCATCAATGGCCTTAGCATTGTGCTGCTCTATAGATTTTTGTATCAACGAAGAGCCGAATTCCGGCGGGTTTGAGGTTAATAACCCAGCAGCGGTTACGGTGAAGATGGCCTGAATTAGGTTTCCGAAGCAACTCTCTGTCATCGGTGGCTTGATGCGTTTCCTGCAGTCGGTGAAAACTGTGAAGACGGTGTAGTCGCGTTACATGGCGCCAGATATGTACGGCGAGAGATTGGATGTTGAGAATGGTTTGAGCCGTCGGATGAAGGGTTTGAGTTGACTTTTGACTTGATTAATCGATAGCTGGTTCGGAGAATTTGAATTCTCTCTCTGAGTACCGGTTTCTGCGTGGCATTACCGTTGGTTTGTTGGTCAGGCTTTGTATCGCCGTTGGATTGCGAGTGCGGGTCAGTGGGGGCAGAGAGATCGAGCTCACGCGCGTATTGCGAACTTTTGTGCGCTAGAGGAAAGGTGGGACTGAGATTGAGGGGACCCGTTACAAATCTGAGCCCAAGAACTCATGAAATGCCACGTGGATTTTCCATCTAGGATCGAGTGATTGAAGGCGCACCCAATTGCTAGCCCATCCATCAGGTTGTTCAACTGTGGGGAGAAGATCCAGGTAACAAGTTAGTAGGCTCGTAATGGACGGTAAGATGAAATGGATCTACATCAAATGAAGCCGTGAAGCTATAAATATTTTATCCAACGGTGGAAAGGAAATTAACAGTGAGGTATTAATACCGGTTCAGAAGAATAAATTCTCAATCTATTACCTGAAGTCCAAGAGGAACGGATCCAATACATTTGGGTCCCAAATTCAGTGTAGCAACACCTTCTTTCAAGTCTTAACTATAAAAACGGACTAAATATTCATAAAAAATATTCATATAAATATTTGCATAATTAATGTAAATGATAATTAAATTCTTGTCACCTTTTAAGACATCTATTTTATGCTAATTTTTTTATTTATTATTTTAACTATTATCATAGTTAATTAATTTTAAAATAACTATCTATGATATAATTTCATTAAATATATGTACCAATAATACATGATAAGTTAGTCTCATGAAAAACTCTGATTTACATATAATATTTTTATTTTGAAATAAAAATGTTAAAGGACTTTTTCTTAAATAAGAAGGGATTAAGAGTATAAGAATACAATTAACCAGATAAGGTGATATAGTCTTTAATCTTAAAAATTTTAGATTTAATATTAAACTTGATTGTTACTTTTGCGCAATCCATGAATAACTATATATTTATAATAAAAGGGACTTATGGTGCTAAGTTAGATATATTTTAATTTGGTGTTGTTTGAAGAATTTGAAAATTTTAACCTGAGTCAAAGTTCTAAATTAAAAAAAAAAAGAAGAAGAAGGGATTAAAAAAGATAATGTTACAAATATATAAAATTAAAATATATAGTTTTAATTTTTTTTTTTTTTTTTTTTAGGATACAAGATTGAATTTTCTTTTAGTTATCCCAGAGGAATGTAAATAATAGGATATTTATGACGTGGTTTGAAGTTGGATGTTGAAACTTTAGACCCATCAATTTATGTGTCTATCGGTCTATTGACTCAAAACCATTAGTAGGTCACAAGATAATTCAATTATTAATATAAATTAAAGTCTTAGACTATATCGTATGTATATGCCGTGCCTGCGTCATTTCCACATTTAAGTTTATTTTGTAATTGTCATTGAGGCTCAAAATTATTTAATAATCAATGAAAATTGCTGTCTTGTCAAATCAACGAGAGCTTTTTGGTCCATAGAAATTAAGAGCAATCAGGAGAGGTCACTCAATATATATATATATATATATTGAGTGACCTCCCCCTTTTTGCTCTTAATTTCTATGGAATCTATATATATATGACTTTGATAGAATAAATATAATAAAAGTTTTGTTAAGTAATGTTATTAAAGTACTAGCTAAAAATTATATTTCTTATCTATAAATATATTTTATATTTAATATAATAATTAATAAGTATTTTTTATTTACTAAAAATTATAATTTATTAAATACAGTAATCTTTAAAAGTATTGTCTAATAATACCTACATAATAATAACACCGCCGTCTCACAAGTTTATTAAATACGGGCCATACATTATCTTCCACCGTTAAATGATGAAATTAAATGCGGATGGTTTGATAAAAATAACAAAAATAAATAAATAAATATAAAAACAAAATGAAAAAGAAAATTCAAAATAATTATTTTTATAACATTTGAAAGTTAATTTAACTGCACCGCCAGCAGAGGGCGATGAATTCCGTCCAAATTCAAGATTCCGTTGTACGGAATCAACTCCCAGAAAAAGGCGGCATCTTCTGCGATTGTCAGATCATGGACGGCGATCTCTTCAGCCACTGTCTCCGCTACTTCAACGCCGTCCATATTGTCATCAAACTCAACCCGAAAAACTCCTTCATCTCTTCCAAGCTTGCCCGCCAACTGATAAAACTCCTCCAACACAACATTAAGCCCATATTTCAGTTTCTCACCCACGGCCTTGAAATCGTGGCCGCCATTTTCCTTGTAAATTAACAGCTTTTGATTGTAGTAAAAAGCCAGATATGGAAGATCAAAGGTGACAAGTTGACACTCTCTTCTTCCAATCAACTTGCTTGGCTTGACATTGGTTTTCCTTGTAATCTTCACCTTCACCATTTCTTCCTTCTTTCCTGCTTCAGTAGCTGCCATTTTTGCTAAGGTTTTGCAAGTAAATCCGGGAAATAAAGCACTTTCCTTTACAGAAGAAGATGATAAAATTGAAAAAAACAGAAACTTTTCTACTTCTGGGGTTGAAAATAAGGACACTTATAGCAAATGGGAACCATTGATTTAGTTGAGAGTACATTAATGGAGTTCATGGAAACAGTTGTGATCAAATAATAAATCTTTGAGACTGGGTTCTGTTGTTAGTTAGGGTTAAAATTAAGTTGATCGGTGAATGTCTTCTATCAATCTCTGCGTTATGGCTTCTGCCAAAAGTGAAAAATATTTAATGTCTGCATTATGTACCAATTTGTGTGAGGATATACATTTGCATATATCTTATTATCTTGTGCAGATGTCCTATGACTAATTGTAGGTTTACTTGTAAGTGTTTTACTTTGGCTTTATGCTCTAAGTACAATACAAGTATCATAATTCTAAATAAATTTTACTTTGTCAATTAATTATTGTGGAATATAATTATTAACTATATGAAGTATAAATAAATTTTTTTATCCTATATATGTCACGACTGTTGAAATCATTCACAAATCACAATGTTTCCTTGAGATTTTAAGTTTCGCTTTAAAATATAAATAAATAGGAGAACATGAGGGAAAAAAAGACAAAGTAGCATAGTGAAATTCTGAATAATCCTATAAATAGTTTAAATAGGTGAAGTTTACAAGAATTTCGTTCAAGTCAGTACCATTTTAAAAAAAAAGAAGAACTATTCACATAAAATTATAAACTTATTGTTAACGTGATATATGAAATTTCATTATTAATTAATATCTTACACAAATATGCTCCTAAAAGATATACCCTTAATTCTTATAATCTCATCATGTCAATAAACTTCAAATTCAAGTGGTTAAAACATCAAATTAACTGAGAGGTCACCATGTCTATATTTAGTTTCAGAAAAGGCTAATAGCTTGCATTAATTGACGGTGATATTTCAGGTTATTGTTGTATTCGTGCCCCTTTATAATAATTGGTCAATCTATTTTTAAAAAAAAATAAAAAAATCAATGAACCGACTTGTTAAGCAGGAGTCGTACTCAATTTGGGTCATGCAGCATGCATTTAATTGTATTGTATATTTTTATAGTCTTTTAATTTCTCTGTCGTAATTTTGTTTTTTAATTTTTTATTATAATTTATAATTTATAAAAGAATAAATTTTAAAATTTAAAAATTATAATAAAAGAGTTTAAATAAATGTATTTCTAATTCAAAGTAACGTAGCTCTACCCAATTATGTTTTAACAATTTTCTCCTTGATGCGGACCCCCAAAAATCTCGAGCTGTGATAAATGGCGTTTGTTTTTCCAAATTTTGGCAGAAATGGTCAAGTGGTTGATGGCCGTTTGTTATTGTTGAAATGATAAGATAGGGAGAGTTGAGTATAAATTATAGAGAATATCCGACTAATGTGATGCAATGGAACAATTTAAGCATCCTATCACAGTTTGTGGTAGGTCTGAAGTGATAAAATTGGACGTCATTTATTTAAAATTTTCAAATAAATGAGTCCTATCATTGTAAAAATTGGACCACTTCTAACATAACGTGTCATGCTACAGAGTAACTGTAACACAACAGAGTATAGCTCTTAAGTTAGCCTGTACATGTGAAGAATAATAAATTAAATTATTTTTATTATTTATTTTATATCAATTAAGTACAAAGTATACATTTATATAAACTTCTAAATCATCATAATTTTAATAAAATAAGAAATAATTGTAATATTAGTTAAACAAGAAATAAGACAGTCCTATTACATTTCTAACACTCCTCTCGAACTTGACTAGATAATAAGTTTGAGTTTGTAATCGAAAAATTTAATAGAACTTGTATGATTGTTAACCAGACTGTGAAGATTATCTTCAAGTCGTCGGTCCATATTCAGCCCGAAAGGAACATGCTAATTCCGTTCTTGACTTTCTCAAAGCTTTCTTTCAGCATTTTAGAGCCTCGAGATTTGTTAGTGTTGGTACCTTGGGTATTATGACAGGTCCTATGATCGTGTAGTGCAGAAGAACAAATATAAACCCAAGTATAGACATTTCTTTAAGTCGACGACAACTGATGATGCTGAGACTGTAGAGAAGCAGAAGAAGATCAAAAAATGGTGAAGTTTCTCAAAACAAGCAAGGTAGTAATCATTCCCTAATGTCACTACACCAGACGTAAGGCAGTAATCGTTGGTGATAGAAATGATGGTGGCTTCTAGGGTTAGGGTTCTCTATTCTAACAAACAGCGAGAAAATTAACGGTAAAGCTTGGCTAGACAGAACTCGGGCCACTGTAGATCGCAGTCGGTGGCGCTAA
>JAWDEX010000003.1:30219-61079 GCA_035221805.1 Trichilia hirta | reverse complement strand
ACACTTATAATCCGAACTGGAAAAATCATCCGAATTTTAGTTGGAGAAATGATCATAATGCCCATGTACCAGCACAATAAAGACCTTCCAATCCTCTTTCATATGACCAGTCAAAATTGAAAAATTTTGAGGAAACCGTGCATTCATTCATTGAAAAACAAGAGTCATTCAACAATCAAACAGCTCAAGCATTAACTGATTTAAAAAGTACTCTTGAAAAATTTGTATCTGCACTTAACATTCAGGAGAAATTTTCTTCTAACAAGGGTTTGTGCGACTTATGTCCCGAGATTAATTTGTTATTACAATTGAAACAAAGGCCTTAAACGCACCTCTTTTTGCATTTCCTCCCAAACGGGGTGTTTTTATTGTTGAGAATAGGTTGGAAAGAGCCAGCAATGTTTACGGCAAGCTTACAAGGAGGAAGGAAGAATGGTGACTTGGTTGATATTTGAGGAAGAGCTGTTGGCTCGATTCGGACCGACGGAATGTGAAGACTTTAACGAGACATTTTATCAGGTAAGACAGATTGGAGCTTTGCAAGAATACCAGAAGGAGTTTGAAAGACTGGGCAATCGGGTGCATGGACAGGCACAAAAGGTGTTAGTTAGGATGTTCATGGGAAGACTCAAGACTAAAATTGCAGCGGGCATTAGAATGTTCAAACCAAAGTCCGTAAAAAAAGCCATTAGCCTTGTGAGGATTCAGCAAAATTACCTACAGTCACCACAAGTCAATCGTTTGCTTTCAAATATTTGTCCTTAATCAAAATCTAACCTAATCTCGTCAATAAAATACCTGACCTGGGAGGAAATGCAAAAGAGGCATGCTCAAGGCCTTTGTTTTAATTGTGATGCTAAATTCTCTTAGGGACACAAGTGCTACAACCCCCAACTATTGTTGCTAGAAAGAAATTTCAATGCTAACGGTGAAGATAATGCAAATAAACCTTGGGGGCAAGGTTCCAGTGAAAGAGAGAGTATTGATAAGTAGAGAATCAGTTTAAGCCAACGTTTAGATTATGCGCAAAAATAGGTTATGTAGTAGCTAGTTGTTAATAGGTGTTGAATCTTTTTAGGAGTAGTAGTTAAACTGAGAGGTTAGTCCACTGCCTTCCCTCATGTCCACCATCTGCTCACCAATTCCCTCCCAATCAATGCACTATATCAATGATCCTAAGGCCCACCCAACCATCCCCATTGCCAAACCTTACCCAGGACAACCTCTCCTCCCAGCCCAAAAAGGCAATAATAGGTACTTATCCTCATCCCCTTTCATATCCTGGAACCTCTCCGGCTTGAATTCTCACGTCTCTTCCCATAAATTCGGATAGTTTTGTATGGCCCAATTATTTACCAATAACATTGTGCCTCATGGGACATTGAAACCTCCTGTAGTGCAGTCCACTGATGACATATGAGGAACTAATCCTGGATCAGCATGGCACATCCAGAGTGTCTCTTTGATGATGCCATGAAGATATGGAAGTTTGGCCAGATCGGATTCGTCAATTATCCTGTTTTGCCCAACATTGATGTCAATTTCTGCCTGAACTCGTACAAGGATATTTGGATTGTTCAGCAAATTTGACAGAGCCCATTCCATTGTTCCGGTTAAGTTTCACTTCCCGCGGATAACATAACCTGGAGACATAATCAAACAATGCTTCATATAGTGCTGTGAAATTATTGTTTAACTAAAATGTTTCGACTTAACAAGTATACAGTCTATTGATTACTTGCATCATGCATCTGATAATATGATCTGTATAGTATTCCGGCTCAGTCTCTTGCAGCGATAGTGGCACATCAATCATAGTTCTACTCTCTCGTTTAGAGGGAGAATCACTCCTCATTATTCTGTGCTCTTCAATCAATTCTGCATGAGCTTATCTCGCTTCCCCTGGAGTATAACAAAATTCTTCTCAACTTTATTCAATCCAGCCCATTTCAAAAATAGCAAAATATCTACAATATTTTTTGCCCCACTCAATTGAAAGGTCTCAGTCACAATACTTTAAATTGTCTTGCTTCCTCCAATCCCGTTATATTTTCTTCGCAATATCTCTTCCCAGCAATCATCCTCATCATAACGAATAAGTGTCAGTTCGAAAAATGTAGTCTTCATGTCCACAATCTGGAACTCACCACCCATTGACCCTCGGAAAAGCTTTTGACACAATAGCTTGAGCTCATCTGCTCGGATGCCATAAAACATCTGCAGTCGATGAGATGATAGTATTTCAAGGGAAGCCATGCGTCTTAAGTTGCGCCAGTGATCACCATACGAGGCCCAAACAAGGGTTTAGTCATAACCAAGGTGATTTCGAGCAATCAGGGGTGGGTTATATCGTTCTTGGTAAAGCATTCCTCTGCAGCGGAAGGAGAAGATACAAGCATGACGGGCGGAATCCGAATCTAATGAATAGAATTAGACCATATTGGTTGGATAGTTTGGCCCAGGTACGATGAATTGGCTTCTTGAAGAGGTAGAGATGGCCTATAATAGGTAGGGAAATGGCCGGACTCGGTGGGAGATATTATTAAGTTGAAAGAAATATTTGTTATAAAATAATAGAAAAGGAAGAATAGAAAGTAGTAGTATAACGAAAAATCCATGGAGAATTAGATGGCACTAAATGCAATCTGATTTCATTAATAATATTCATAGGAGGAGGAGAGAAATACTAGATCAAGGTGAGACTTGAGAGAGAGCATATTTTAGCTTTCCCTCTTAATCGATTCTGTTCGTATATTCATAATATGTCTTCACTCGCTGAAAAAGGTTTGAGAAAGTCATTATTCTCTTGTAAATCCATCTAAATCATCCATCAATATTATGACAAATGTGGGTTTCTAACAATAAGAGGCTGGGCATGACTGGACAATGAACTGGCCGGACTTGAACATTTGGATGCCTCGCATGGATATTAAAAACATGCTGGTGGCTGGCCTTAAGAAGTACCAACTGTAGATACTTGTTATGTTAACACTGTACTAATTTTTTGTAACCTTTGATATTTGAGGATTTCGCTGTAGTGGTTAGGTTCATTGATTTACTGCTCTTATGATTGTACTCGAAATATTCCATTGAGTTGAAAAGTTCTAGAATTTCTAGAACAGGATCGTTAGTATATTGCCGTCTGCGTATGCTACTGTGATTTATTCAGTCACCCCAAGAACATGCCCGTAACATTTTAAAATAGATAATTTATAAATCCAGGTCATTTGATATTCAAGGGAAATTACTCAAGGTAAACAGTTAAATACCATGATCAACAGAGTCAATACAGGGGATTAAAATATGCAAAAATTTTACGCTTTCATGGTGTCTTGATTTCAGTAATGACGCAAATTTTAACGTTATGTTCATCGAACCACCGTATTAGAGGAGAAACTTTCTTCAATAATTGAAAAGAATTTGCGACACAACAATTGCTCTGCAGCTGACTGAAACCGGCCAAATTGCGTTCTTCTCTGGGAACATATTGCCTAGATAATTATCAAACGCATGGTATGATACATTCTTTTTCAACTTCATGAACTCATGTTTGAAGGAGTAGACACCTATGAAGAGAGAAATTCTGCTTATCCTTGTGCTGACGAGAAAATTTCAGCCCCTAGATCATAGTTGCTTAACCTTCCTTGTTGCTTGATCCAAGGAGCAATCCACATTAACAAGCTAAGCCATGGACTCGAGTGCAAAACAATGACAGCACTCATTCTTTCCAGGGATAAAAAACTATATACTCTGTGTATACATCAAATTTCTTCTCGGAGGCAATTACACATTTCCTAGCTCATTTTACCTCTATGGGCTAAACAGTTTTCTAACTTTGTGAATAAGCCTACGACATATAGGACAAATTTTGCTATCCCCCTCCATAATCCTGCAAAACAAATGAATTATTAAAATCTCTTTACGGATTTGTGTGGTATGATAATATGCATTAAGGTGATTCCATGTATACCTCTTAGCACAGTCATAACAGGTTGCGCAATGGCCGCATGGAACAAAGAAGCAGTTGCGTTGATCATCGTAACAAATTATACATAATTTTGCATCATACAGATCCTCTGAAGAGCCACTAGAAGATCCTGAATCATCTTCTTCCTCATTTATCGTTCCGTATGTGACTTGAAATGGTTTTTCAGGTATTATAGGGTCAGTTTCAGATACTTCCCTTGCAGCTGTATCCATTAAGTCACTTTCACCATCACAGGCTCCAAGGTATTTCAGTAATAGAAAAATCATAACGACGACAAATCCTGCAAACAATATACAAATCAGGTTATAAGTTTGTCTGAGATATTATGAAAAATGTGGAAGTTTCCAATGAGGCTTGTGTCTGATCCCGTACCTAGAATTGCAATGTAAGTGATCACACGAGCCACAAAAGATATTTCAATATACCAGCCCTCTAGATTTCCCTGCAAATGATTTATTTATTAAGGTTAAAATTTCAGGAAAATTTTGTAAGCTGATCAAACACCTTGCAGAGATGGGAAAAGGAATGATGGCCTACATTATTGGGTGTAGTAAGAATGACAAAATGAGTACTGGGAAATGAGAGTTTGAGGCGGCAGGATCCGTTTGACGTAGAGCATGTGTTCTTTGCTTTTGTTAGATCATACATTTTGGATGTAACATTTACACTCAGAGTCATTATTATGCTTCTAGGATTCATGTTAATGACGCCAATATAGTACCTATCATCTTCCTCAGTAGTGTATTCAGTATCTTTACCTGAAAGAAACATGCAATGAAGTTAGACAAAGAGTCGAATAGCAAATTCCTTGCTTTCTTAATTGCAAACCATTTTAATTATTTTGAATGGGTTTCTCTGATTTCTTATATTATTAGATAATGTAGCGCTTGTAGCCAGCCCAGTGGACAGATTGTTTTTTTCCTAAGCAGGAGATCATAAATCTCGATCCCTATCTGGTGCGTTAATTTTTTATAGTTTTTACAACTGGGTGCAAAATGATTTTATTTCTATCAGATAGATCCATAGCTACGGCCTATGAGAACCAGGAGTCCATGAAAACCCCTACTGAAATAAATTGTTACATTTACAGAGAAAAATACTGAATCTTTTCATTTCTATTAAATAATAAGACATAATATATTAATTCATTAATGGTGTATCAAGATTCTCAACCCAATTGAAATGAATTATTACACCCCCCAACCCCCCAATTTTTGAAAGTTTTATTTCAAGTAAAACAAGTATATTCTAATACAAATACCGCTGATTGGGTCAGGGCTGGCAAGGGGATCAGAGGAACTTGTAAGTTTTGGCAATATTGTTTGTTCAAATTTCCGTTCTCCTACAGCAACGTGTACATTTGTCAGACAAATAAATTCCCACAGAGAGAAAATTGAGCTTAGAACTTTTCAAAACCATACTAACCTTTAATGATAATAAGTTGGGTTTTATTTAATTTGCTAGCCTGAGTTTCCCATTTCATACGGATGCTGGAACCTTTGTTCAACCACAAAGAGAATCCCTGGGAGATCCAATTTTTATCGTCATCAAAAGCAATAAACCAAGCTTATAATATAGTAGAAATTAGATTTCACCTTATGGCTATAGGATCCAACAATGATATAGTTTGACACGCTCCAATTTGTTGCATAACTTAATACAGGCTTCTCTGACAACCCGTAAAGAAGAACTCCTTTCTTGTCATTATCCCTCACTTCAACTTGCTCAACGAACAAAGAACTTGCCTCCATCAACCTTGATGCACTGGGTCCAAGCATCATGCGATGATCCCCGTAGTATCCATATCGTAGAATCACCGAAACTGCAAAAAATGGCTTCTTTAAGATTGAATGGTCAGTTCAAGAGAAATTGCAATAGAAGATGCAAAATAACGTGCCACATAGCCATAATGTCAAAGGAGCTAGAAGGCGAGCCCATGTCTCTTGCCAACGACGAGGAGGATGCCTACTTGGAGGAATCAACACTGGCCTGAACATGGCTACTGTGGGAGCTAGCTAGTTGTTGGGAAAGAGATGTAAAAATAAATATCGATGAATTTTGGCCAAGATGAGATATTGGGAGAGAAGACTAGTAGGTTTAAGGGGACGTGCAAATACTATATCAATTCAACAAATAGTTTGTAAATGGCGCGGTGAATTGAATGGCAAGTTTTCTTGAACGTTAGGTGCCAGTATCAGCTTCCTACTTTTTCTGGCCAAATTGAATAATTGACCTTCTGTTTTTAACTTCGTATAACTATAAATAATATTGGGTAGCTGCCAATGAAATCTACCCCCTTATCAGCCTGCGAAACAAATAAAATATGAGTTGGATCATCGTTGTGGTGAGGCCCATTACGAATGGCGTTTACACTAGCCCTCGGACATTTGAAGCCCAAGTATTGCATTTTGAGTTCGAATGCCAGGACAAGAACCACAGAGACTTCCACCCAATGCTGGAAATTGACGTCCTATAATACGGAGCATAATTTACATGGCTTGATTTCTGAACAAGTAAAAATATATTCGGTGCATAAATAACCCAGCAACACCGACAAGAGAACATTTTTTCTGGTGTCTCCCAAATCTATCTAACAAAACTACAATCGAAACGAAGAACGATGAAGATGAAAGTTGTGGAGCCCTTTGTTTGAACAAGATGTTGCGGTAAAACAAGCAGTGGGGTAACATAGAAGGCATTGTTAGTGGTAAAGGCTTAAGGAGAGACACACGTGCGAGGAATGATTGACCCGTGGGAGTGAGGGCAGAATAAAATGAGAAATTAATGACACGTTTCAATTGGTAACTTCAGTGGCAGGGAATCGTCCTCGTCAACTTCGCCTAAAGGCACAACTGAAAGTTCAAAACCATGTGCTAGCTGGGACCCTCTCATAACTCCATGACGAATCTCTTATTAACCTCGAGCATACCAAATTAATCAACCCGTTTGTTCCCATTATCCCAGATTTTGAACCTGCGCATCTCACGCTGGTAGTTATCACGAACGATAAAATATAACAAATATACCCTCAGATGACTAAGATTTTGGAAATCTTACTTGCATCAATAATTGGTATTTGAAATGAAAACCCATCAATTGTTAAATTGGATTAACCTCATTTATACTTACGCTATCGGCGACCACTTAAATTAAACTTGAGACCAGCTTCATATCAACAGCATCAATCATCTATGCAACCACGTATTAGCCGTTTCAAATAGGAAAAAAATCATGGAATAGCTAGGGCTTGAAGTAATGGCTTGCTAATGACTCGATTTTGTCAAGAGAGTAACCATCGAACGACGCTCACAAAGTAAATAAAACAAAATGTACATCTAGGTCATAATTCGCCAACAATGTTACTCAAACGGGAAATATATTTTGACCTAGTTAGATGAGCAATCTGACTGAGGAAACATATGTGTAGACGAAATAATCATAAAACAAAGACAAGCATCGAAATAGTGAGTTAAAGCTAATGAGAGGCCCAAACCAAAGTCACAACATTTACTAGGATTTTATTATAAATTCGACATCACTCAAATACAGATGACATTCCGTGCGCCAGAAGGCCACTAATTTTTTAGAATAACGTACAGTACCGCCTCAGGATTTCTAGGTCTACCCCAACGCCGCTTCTCTCTAATGTCATCTTCTTAAATTGCCTAATGGTGACAAAACTATAACATGATGTTCTTCCTCATTTTTTTCTCCACTTTTTCATATTATAAATACATCTTGAGTTATATAGATAAAGAGCGTCCGATTCGATCACCTGCTTTGTTAATAAACCGACATCTTAATTTGCTACTAGTTAGTCATTTCAAGAGAGGGTGTAGACATTTCGCCTAAAACGGATCAGGGAAAGAAAAAGATGGGAAGAGTGAAGCTCCAGATCAAGAGGATTGAAAATACAACAAATAGGCAGGTCACCTTCTCAAAAAGAAGAAATGGACTTATCAAGAAAGCCTATGAACTTTCTGTTCTCTGTGATGTTGATGTAGCTCTCATCATGTTCTCCCCATCTGGAAGGGTCAGTCTCTTCTCTGGAAACAAAAGGTTTGCTGAAAATTTTTTTTGACCTAAGTTACCACATCCATCACCTTTTATCTAGAGTTACTAAAGTTGTTTCTTTCTTGGTCTGTCACAGCATTGAGGAGATTCTGGCGCGGTATGTCAAGCTTCCAGAACATGAGCGAGGACGGTAATTAATGAGGAGTTCTGTGTCCCTAATTACTTATTCAATGATAGATAATTCTGGTTCTGTTTGTTCTGATGGTTTTTCTTCTCCCTTGTTGATGGATATATATCGCGGTGCCATGCAATAACAAAGACTGCATAATCAAGAGGTAAGCACACTCCAAACTAGTATTACCACAGGGACGGGCCAAGGAACCTAGTTTTTGAATCTGTCCGGAGAGATTGTTTGAGATGATGACTTTCAGCATATATATACTTGCGTGCAGTGTCTACAAAGAGCTCTCGGCAACACAAGGAGCGAGGCCAGCCAAACGTATCAAGCACCCGGGTAACATATTCCTCCTCTAAATGATTTCTGCAATTAGCATATTCAATTTCTATTGAATTTTGTGAAAGGAAAACGACCTTCTTTCTCTTGGATCGAATTAGCGTCGCATGACTTTAAATTTCTTAATTTAATTCTGAATTATTTTTTCAAATTTGATTAATTTTTCCATTAATTTTTACTGTACAAACAGCCCAGCTACTGCTGCTGATTCTCAGCTCAAGGTATTTTCTGCATGAAATTTTATTCCATACAGCTATACATGCTATTATTAAATAATTATTAAATATCACAGGAAGTTCAACAAGAAATCCTCAAGTGTCAATCCATAATGGACAACATGGAGAAACGTCTAAGGTAGTCGTTTTTACTTGTAGCTACAACAGAAGATGGAAACCCTCATCTTAATCAGTTATTATTTCTTTTTGGGTATTTATTATATATATATATATATATATCTTAATCAGTTATTATTTCTTTTGGGGTATTTTTTATGCACATATAACTTCTAGGATATTTGAATTTGATCCTTCTGAAATGACAACACCGTATGAGACTGAGTACCGAGAGCAAATGCTCGAGAAATCTTTAAAAAAAGTTCGCATGCATAAGGTAAGGTGTAAGATATATTCTTTATTTATATTCTGGAGAACGAACCAGTTACAAATGTTGGAGCTTACGAAATTTGTTCAGCGACAATTTCTGGGAGAAATGTATAATTCTCCTTGTACACAACCAACTTCACAGGTATGCATATATAACTAATGCTTACATGATATGATATCTCCGTAAGCAGCAAAAGAGATTCTAATTAAATACAATGAAATTAGGTGCATCTTCCTCTGGAAACGGCAGATATGAATGGCTTTATGACAGAAAACAGAAGCAATATCTTGGAATGGCTTCCACCAAGAGACCCACAAATTCAGATTGTAAATTTTTTGGATTCAAATGCTCTTCTTCCCCTAAGGTGCCTGATTATGTTATGTTGAAAATTTTCAGTATATATATAGATAAACTACATCGTTGGTTTAATTATTCTCTAATATATGTTTTCCAGATCAGATCAACCTCAGTATATACAAGAAATCTTACCGCCACCATCAAATCTATACCCTGGACAGATTATGAATACTGATGATCAAATAAGCCCAAGAGGTGGTTTGGAGGACGACAACATTCATATGCAAAGTCCTGAATTTGGACAAGCCATCGATGTCAACACGTCCGCATGGACTCAATTTTATCCTACAGGTATTTTGTCTGCCATCCCTCAATTTGCTAATTATGCATATTTCCTTCCAAAAAATCAGCTCGAAATTAATTAATATGATCCAAACCCTGACCCAGGTACCTCAGCTATCTTAGTCACAGACACTTTTACATATATGTGCACTGCACACACGCAACAAAATAATCATCGCCACGGATAAGATACGTATATATGCAAACAAGGGTAGTCAAGGAAGAGTACGAAATACAGAATTATACATTTAGGGGGACGACTTTCTTATATCGAGGACGAGAGATTCTGAAGTGTGAAGTCCTCCGTCATCCTAATAAATGAAGGACTTTTGTTAAAAAAATTGATGTTATCTGATATTTTTATAATTTTGATTTTAAAAATAGATGGAAAAAACTTGCCCTAAGATTACGGGTTAGATTTGTATTGTTGTAATTAATGAAAACAAAATCCCTGTTGGTGGTGACTAATGAAGGAAGATGTTATAAGCTAAGCAATTCTAATTAACTAACTATTAAAGTAGACCTCTAACGATAGCTAAACTCATGACTGAAAGCATATATGTCATCGAAAAATAATCCATTTGTGATAATTTCGATTATTGTTATATTTAACATGATGACAGGTGACAATGGCTCCATTCCAATTGAAGAACCCAGAGAACGAGCTCTTCTTGACTTGTATTTTTCTCAGTTTACACCATCTACCATGTTGAATAGTACTACTGTCGGCGATCTACATCCATCATGATACCTTACTCATAAATCTTAATTATTTTTTCCATTATCTCATAAATATTTTTTAATCCCTCATAATTTCTATAATCCTCTCGAGTTTTTTAATATTTAAACTATATATCTAAATATCTTCAATTATTTGTTTTCATATAACGTTAGTTTATCTGGCTCTCTTACAAAATAAAATTTTGATGCATATGTATAACTGTGTCTACGTTAGATCTTTATTTTGGTCTTTTTGGCAGAACAGGTAATGTTTTTGTAATTACTGATCCCCATTATATTTCTTCATATTTTTAATAATTTTGAATGAAATTATATATCAACCATGTTGTTTTAAACTTTGGAAGCATAAAATTAAATTTATTTATAAAGAAAGTTTCTTATTTAAAAATAAAATACATTATTCCCAGCTCGTTATTGAAAAACAAACAATCTGTGACTGTTTTTCTTTGACTTTCTCGTTCACAGAGTCATTAACATAGACTAGTTGCTCATTTATACGACCATTCACATGGATATGCTTCCCATTTTACAAAGCTACTACACGTACAATCTTTAATAACAAAGAAAAATACTCAAACAACTTCAACTTTATAATCTACAATGTGTTCTTTGTTTCTTCTTTACAGATCTCTGTTTTATAAATAGAGTTTTATTGACAAACTGTTTCATAGATAGTGAGTTTTATTCACAAAGTTCTCTGTTTTAAAAATAAGGAGTGAATTATTTGAGTTCTATATTTCAAAAATAAGGAGAGTATCATTTGTTTCAAGATAAATAGAGAGTTTTGTCTATTTTAAAGATAAGAAGAGCATTCTCTGCTTTTGAAATAAGAATATTAGTGATAGACGTAATAAGGAATTATAGGTTTCAAAGAGAATTCTCTATTTTAGAGATAAAGATCCCCAAATAAGGATATTAGTTATAGAAGTCATTATCAGTTTTTGATCATGGAGATAAAGAAAGATAAGAAGAGAGTAGTCTTTTTATTCGAAAACTAAGGAAAAAGTTATAGTTATAGAAATAAGAGTTTTTTTATTCAAAATATAAGAAAGACAAGATGAAAGATCTCTATTTTAGAAATAGGAAGAAGTTCTCTATTTCTAAATGAGAGTATTATTTATAGAGATAACAACAAATTTTTTATGCTAGAATTACTCTTTCTATTTTTGAGTTTTCTTTATTATAGAGATAACGATGTTACTTAGATATTACTTATAGAGTTAATAAAGATGCTTATTGATATAAGAATATCTTAAAGTTAAGTTAAGAGTATGCAATTTCTTTTTATCGGTTGTAGAAGATCCGGTAGAGAGTTTGAGTGTTTAAGGGTGATAAAAATAAAGACAAAATTTGAAACAAACCGGTTCGGTTCAATTATGATATAAAAAATTATTTAATTTTAGAAAATCAAACTATTTGGCTCTATTTTAAATATTTAAATAAATAAATTTATTTAAAAAAATTTTCTCATTAATATATACAATATTTTAAATTAAAATTACTAGTAAAGTTAAATTTATTAGTCATGAGAATTATTTTTTTACAGATTTTGTTCATTGACAAATTTCTTATTTACAAAGTCCTAGGTATAAACAAACTCTAATAAAAAAAAATAAACAAATTGATTTCAAAATATACTCAATTATCTATTTCTTTGCCTTTTCATTTATATAGAAAACCTTTGATAAAAAAAATAACTTTTACATTTTTCTTTTTTAATTTTTCAATTCACAAAGATAAACTCTAAATAGAGATTATTCGAAAAGATAAATAGCCAAAAACGCTTCATTTTTTTTCTTTGTTTTTTTATTTGCATAAATCAATTACTAGTCATTTGCATAGAAGAATTCTTTTATTCTTCTTTTAACCAATCCTGTAAAGAGAAACTTTAATAACCATAAAATAAACAAAGATTAATGTTATTGCCAAAAAATTTTATGGTGGAAAAACTCTGACACTACACAAATTTTGTCATTCTTTCTTGCTGCTAATGACAGATATTTCTTCTTTTCAGTAACTTACGAAATAAACACATTCAAAGCACTTCTTAACTTTTTAACAAGAAAATTTTGATATTTAAGTAAGAGACATGGGATTAGAAGTGCAATAGCTTTTTTGAGAAAGTTAGACTGAATCTTAAATACTAAAGGAAAAAGTTAATATTTTCTTGATATTGTTGTTTAAATTGCCAACCCTTTACCCCGTAGATAGGATTAGTATTTATAGATATAGATGGCGTGGATCCTAAGTCTTCCCTTATAGGGGACATCGAAGAACGAGAATGGATGATATCTTTGGGAGGATTTAACATTCAACCTTAGTGTAATAGATTTCCTTGTAATCATGTTATCTAGAGGGTAACCACAATGATTATTTTGTACGCTTTGCCTATTACATCATCTTGTCATACCCAAAACTTAGATGTAACTTATAAGCTTTAGGGGTGTTTCTCAAGGTTTCTAGTGCATTTTCTCTGTAGTCGTTTCTCTTTTTTGTTACGAATGATTGTCATTGAGATTAATGCTTTAACCTTTAGATTAGACTTCTGCTCTAAAGGTCAATATATGATTTGCCTCTCCATTAACTTGGCAACCTATGGTTAAAATCAAAGCAAGCCTCTCATGATCTAGGTCTTAATATTGGGGTTGATAAGAAAGAAAACTAGTCATTGGAGAAAGAATTTGATTCATATATAGATAAGGTTGATCTTAGTGGTTGCAATCACCTCTATTATGAAGTTGGCAATGTGGCCTTTGGTCTGAGAGGTATGAGATTTTATTTCCCACAAAGATTTTTGACGGTGCTCAAGCTGCTTTGATCTTAATGCAAGTAAGATTATCTCTTGGTTGTTATTTACAAGATTTAGGTTTTTGTGAAGATGACCACGAACCTTGGACAAGGCAACCTATAGTCGATAGTTATAAGATTTGTTTCCCATTTAGATAGAGAGGTAATCAAAAACTTTGCCATTTATAATAGCCAATAGCAGGATCCTAGCCTTGCCAAAAGGTCGATTAAGATTAGTTGGGATAATGGCAAGCTTGAAAAGATCTTCATTATGAGTCTAAGTTTTCAGAAAAATGAAATTTTGCAAGAAATTTTCGATTTTTGTGACCCTGGGATGACTTTTTTTGTAAGATTTCTTTTGAATATCAAGACTATCTAAACCATTTTACAACTATAGGCTTCATTCAGTGTTACATGCCAAAAAATGTCCTAAGGGTAACTCTTAATCTACACTTGCATTATTCCTTACATCCTTGTATAAGTTATTTTTTCAAATAGGACATATGTTGATCTTGCACCAAGTGTGAAGTAAACAAAGTGCTTGGGGGAAAAGTAATTAAGCTACAAATATAGAAAAGTAGAAAAAAAAGAGGGACGCCCTTAAGGTTCAAATGGAGAGTAAGTCCGACAAATAGGCTGAGGAAAGAGAGAAACTTAAGAATTGTATGGCCATAATTGAATCCCTTTCTAGTGCAGCTCAAGAAGAGATTGAAGCCTTTAAAGCTGTGCAAATAAGTGAAAGGCAATAAATGAATCCTTTAGCGATGTGCTCACAAAAAGGGAATAATCCCTTAAAAGGGTGAGGGCTCGATTGAAAAATGCTGAGCAAAGCAACTAGGGCCTAATTAAGCGAGCTAGGAGTTTAGAGGAAAAGTTTGTCGTCGTAAAGCAATATGCCAATGACAAGTTTAAGGAGAAGGTGAGATTCGGGCTAGATAACACTTGCCACCTTTTTCAAGATTGCCACCTCAAACTTAATTTAAGGTGGTTATTTGATAGGCTTAAAATTGATCCACCAGCTTCTACCCAATCTACTAATCTTGCCATCGGTGAAGAGTCTCAAGATCCTTTGTCAACAGGGACTTATACTAGGGTCGTCATTTTTGTCCTAGTAGACTCTTTTGCCATCAAGTCTAGGGATCTCAATCCCACACATGATGTAGCCACAGACCCTAGAGCAAGTCAGGGTAAGGTGTATGCTTACGCCTAAAAATAGCTTAAAAAAATAGTCAGTTAAGACTCCATAAGAAATATCTACTGGAGCTAGCTGTGGGCAAGATATTAGTTTATCCTTTTGAACCCTGAAGGGCTTTATGTAAAGAACTTTTGTAATAAATAAAATATTTATTTCTCTTCATTATTTTTTGCGTGGAGTTAGGATTTTATTTTCATTTTTTGATGTAATTTTTGTGGTATTTTAACTAAAATAGAATCCTAACCACTTTATACCAAAAGTATTAACCAAAATGCAACTAAAAACCAATCTACCTTAGTAATTATTTGAAAGTCTTGAATGTTTAAAAAAGATTCTAATCATTTATTAACAAACGAACCCAAACTAGTCTAAAAAAATTTGCACCCAAAACTTTAATAGCCACTTGATAGGTAAGCATCTTCGAGATTGGTAAGACCCTAGTTCGATCAAATGATCTAGTTTTCTCAAGATTTCTATTTAACAATTAAGATGATTGACTTAGCTATCCATTGTCTCCTCCCTTACCTGCCTTGAGTTGACTTTTTAAGACTTTTCTACCTTTTGCCAATTGGGACAAAATTTTTTCAAGAATTTTTTCTTACCCTCTTAAAATTGACTTTTTCAAGATTTTTTCACCCTTAACTAGTTAAAATAGAATTTTATCAAGAGCAATTAACTCTTTATGTTGCGATTGATTTTTTTGGCCTTTCTTCAAATCAATTTCTTTACCTGCCCAAAATAAGCTTCTTAAAGACCTTCTTACCTTTAGCTAGATAGGATGAAATTTTCTCAAAAATGATGGACTCTTCATGGTAAGGTTGGCTTTTGGTGATTTCCTTTGTGTCATTTCCTTTACCTGCCTAAAATTGATTTCTTCAAGACCTTCCTATCCTTAGCCAATTAAGATAAAATTTTTTGAAGAACTTTTTCTTACTCGTTTAAAATTAGCATCTCTAAGATTTTTCTACCCTTTGCCATGAATCCTAGCTAAATTTTCTTTAGAGATAACCCATAAATATAACAAAGAATTATCTAGATTCAAACAAAATTTGTATTTGGTGATTTTAATTTTATTATCCCTAGTGACTATATACAATAAGCTCTCGATCGCAAGGGTATCACATTTTAAACATAGCAATATTTTGCAACTTTTTGCCCCTTATCTTTTGACCTATATTGCTTCTTTCTAATGAGGATATTTAGAGGTATAGTATGGCTGTCTAACTGATGAGGCAAAACAAGAGCTAGCCTCCTAGATACTTTCTAATTCCTTAGTGCTCTATAGGAATGATTTTCTCAGATCACTGGATAAGGTGTCTTTAGGTACTTTATCTATTTTCATTATCCTTATAGAGGTTGAGAGTTTGCTTAATTCTAAAAGTATTTGCAATGTAATTATTTAGATAATAGTTTTTTAAAAGCACCTTGATTTGGTCCTTTAAATTCAAACAATCATCGATGAGGTATCGTAATCTTTGTGATAGTTACATTACTTATGCTATATTTGCTTTGATGGTTTGAGTTTATAAGCCTAGGCTCTACCAAATACAACCCCTGATTTTAAATATCTTTCAAAATTACTAAGACAAAGACTTTTAAGTGACAAAATCTTTTTTCCTTCACTGTTATTGCTCTTCTTAAAGCTTTGTCACCACTTTGTTATTGAGGTAATCCCTGTTCCCTGCTATTAGGTCAAAATTATTAGAAATCATGACCCCTTCTTTGGTCGAGGCCAAGTTTTTTCTAGTTCTCTTGCCTATTTTTTGTGATTATAAGGCTTATATTGCCTTCACTTTTCTTTCTAGAAAGGTTTAAATGACCACCTCCTCTTACGTGTACAAAAGGATAAAATCTTTAGTCTTCACTTTATTTAGAAGTTTCTTGTAAATGACCTTAAAAAGATAGTTAAAAGTTTTTTTTTTTTTTTAATTAAAGCGCATAGCAAGAACTCAATTTCAGAGAATGTACATAAAGGCTCATGCTATTGGACTGTCATTTAATCAATAACATAATTAATAACAAAGGTTGAAGTACTTTGATCATGGTTAGACATGGGCGACAATTGGCTTGTAAAGGTTTATACTCTGTGTGTGTGTCTTTAAGTAGATTTAATACAAACTCGCTAGTGCATCAAATTAATCATAGCACGTTAACTTGATTGTTAGTGAGTTTAAGTTGGTAGGGATAGGCCTCACCTTCGCATTTTTAAGAAAAAGGTATGCCTTACCTTTATTATCTCGATCCATCAGAAATTAAAGTAACTTTACATGATTGATTTGATATACCATGTTAGTAATGTGTATAGCCACATTAGTAGTAATTAGGGTGTGCATAATTTTTTTTTTTTTTTCATGTTAATAGTGTATATGGTGTACCTAAAATATATTTCTTCTTCATGGAACAAAAAGTCCACCTCTACCAGTCATGTCCACCAACTCTTCATTGACTTTCTCCCATTCAAAACATCAAATCATCAATCCTATTGTTAATCCAACCATGCCCAAGGTTAAACCTTTTCCTCCCTGAACTAGAAGTATATGTGTCAGCGAAAAATAATTCTCTATATGATAATTTTGGATTATTTGTTATGATGAATATAATGACGGATAACAATAGCTCTGTTCCAATTGAAGAACTGAAGAGTATGAGTTTTTGTTGGCTTGTATTTGTCTCAGTTTACACCATCTACGCTTCTTAAATAGTACAACTCCACCATGACACTCATACATGTTAATTATTTTTGTATAATATCATAACTATTTTTATATTTTATAATTTCTAAAAGACTATATATACACATATCCCCGTGAGTTTTTCAATATTTAAACTATGTAAGTAAATGTATTCAATTATTAGTTTTTATATATCATTAGCCTATCTAGCACTCTCACAAAATTTTAGCCATGATATATAAGGTTTTGTCTATGTTAGATCTTTATTAGAACAGATAATGTTTTTTTAATTCCTGATATTATATGTTGAAATAGATTTGATCCCCATTCCATTTTATATTTCTTAATATTTTATTAATTTTGAATGAAATTATATATTAACTACGGTGTTTTAAATTTGATAAGACTAAAGTTTTTATATATATTAATGACCGTAAATAAGAAAGCACAATTATTTTTGATAAACAATATTTTTATTAAAAATTTTAAAATAGAGTCAAATTGTTTGATTTTTTCAATAATTAAATATTTTGTTAATATCATAATTCAACCGAACCGGTTAATTAAACCAAACTAGTTCAATTTCTTTGATTTTTACCTACTCTTGAAACACTCAAAACTCCTGCAATTGATCTTCTGGAAATAAACAAATAAAAAATAAAAAATTTACACTCACTTTAACTTCAAGAGAATTAAAAAATGGAGAGTAACATCCTTACTTTTAGAAGAAAAAAAAAAATTTCTCTTTGTTGACTTTATAATTAATTAATATGTTTTTATCTTATAGAGAATTCAAATAACTCGCTCTATATTTTTGAAAAAACTAAAATTATATGATGTAGAGAACTCTACAAAAAAAATAACTAGTGAATAAAAAATTAAATAATATATTATAAAATCTAAAATTTAGAATTAATTTGTTAAGTATTCTTTTATTATTAAAGATTATTGTTTTCTAAATGAGAATCATATTCATGTGAATGAAAGTTTGTCTATCTAAATAGAAAGTTCCAGTAAGAAATTTTATATACAAATTAATTCTTCTCATTTTATTTGTTTTATATAACAAAATTTATTATTAAATCTTTATTAGTACCTTAAACTTTTGAGTCTATTGTTAACGAAACAATTACCTTATTATAATGAAATCAGGCAATTCTACACGTGTTACAAAGTTTTGTATTGAAAAATTATCAATATAAACGTTAGCCTAAAAGAGATCATAGTATAATGAAATCAAGCCATTCTACACAAGTTGTGGCCCTTTGTATTTCTCAATACAAATCTTATTTTCATTTTGTTGAGTAACCATGACCTTTATTTTTGTTAAACGACAGCATCTGTGACTTCAGTTAATAGATTTTAGAATTTTTAAAGACAAATTTGATAATTTAAAAATATATTATAATAATCTTACTTATCAGTATTTTAACTAAAAGACTAGTTAAAATAAATTAAGGCCTTATAAACAAAATTTGAGAGTTTAAAAGATAAAATATTCAGGGAAATGAGATTAATAGGTTGTAATATAAACATATTAGAATTTAACAAATAAATTATAATTTTAAAAATAAATTTAATCAAACAAAACTTTGATAATTATAATAAACAAATTTTTTCGTGAAAATAAAAAAAATTTTAAATAGCAAATATAAAGAAAATAATTGAATATAATTATTTTTTGAAAAAAGTAATAATAATTAGATTTGTAAGATTTTAAACCTCTTTAATTGAGAATATAATTGTTTATTCGTGTAAATAAATTTTTTATTTATAATAAAATAACCAAATAACTTGCATAATATTAAATTTTAAGTTTAACAATATGAGAATATGTAACTAAACAATAATTACTTTAAATTAAAAAAAAGGGTTTATTTGATAAAATTAAATAAATCATGCTTATATTTAGTAAAGTGAAGAATGACAAATACTCGCTATGCTTACCTTAAATAATAAATATCTCCTTATTTTATTTTCACTACAACTCTCCTAAAATTTGAATGTTGTGACAATATTTTTTTCAAATTAACTTTTTACATTTTTTTTATAGTGCAATAATTATTATATTCTTGATCTTTATAAAAGTATAAAAATTAAAAAATATATATAAAATAAATATTTATAAAATATATAAAATTTAATTAATAAAATTTATATTTTAAAGAAGATAAAAATTTTATAAATTATATTTTAATTTTGTTATCAGTCCATAATAATTATATTTGTTAAATATATTATATTTATAAAGATTATTTTTAATTTATGTTAGTTTCTATTTATTTTTAATAAAATACGAACAGTTAAATTTTTAGGGCATTATTTTTGTTCGTAATTTTGTAATTTGTATTTCTTACACCGATAGGATTAGCGTCCCCACTTACCATCCGAGTCCCGGGAGATTAGAGAAGCAGACATCCAAAACCAAGACGGTTAAAAAGACAAGTGTGCTTACGTGTCAACACATGCTCCCATTACCCATCATAAAAAAAATATAATCCCGCCAATGCCGCGAAGAAAGCCGGGCACTCCATTTCAATTGTTTTGCGAAAATTCCCGTTCAGAACATTCAAACTTAATTTTCTATTTAAAAAATTTCTGTTACAAAGACAAAACTCAATGTACCGAGCGCCTAAATTATGTGTTCAAAACAAAACCACGGCACTTTCCCTCACTCTTTCGCCTTTTACTACTTATTCCTCCCTTCCCACCCGCCTCACAAATCCGTACTCTCAGTCTCTCTCTAATGAAACAAACTCACAGGTCCTCCGTCGACGGAAGAAGAGGAAAGTAACATTACGATGGCGGATCAAGAGAACTGTGTTAGGTTCACACTGGCAACAAAGAAGAGGGCCGCAGCGGGAAATGCGGAACACCTGCAGGTAAATAAGAAGCGAGTGGTGTTGGGGAACAATCCGACTTGTCAAATGTTGTCGTTTCCGTGAATCCCAATCTGAAACCCGAGTCCCAGAAGCCAAAGGGTAAATCGAAGACCAAAGCGAAAAGGGATTTGGTAAGGACAAAACAGACTACGGCCACCAAGAAGGAAGATGTTGAAAAAGATGTTTATACTGATGCGAAGTCGGATGATCCTCGGATGTGTGGGCCGTATATTACCGAAATTTACGAGTATCTTCATTAGATCGAGGTATTTAGAAATGCTGCTTCTAGATGTTTTTGTTTTTCTTTGTTAATTATAATGGGCTACTAGACAAAAAATCTCAGACTTCAAATCATATTATTTTATGTTTTCTTGGTTTCATGAGTTGGGGATTTTGTTTTTAATTTTTTTCCTCACCCAATGTAGTGGATAATTCAGATGAGCCATTACTTATTATATTTTGTTTCATTTGTAGGGTTGAGTTTGATTATTGCAATGATGAATTGGAATTAGGTTTTTGGTTTCGTGTGAAAAAAACTGTCAGTGTTAGAATTTGTACCTTAATATGGCAGATCTTGCTGATATTAGGCTTTAAATTGAGGCATCAAATCTGACTTATATTTAAAGATAGTTTGAGATTATGCTCTTATGTTGACCTTCAATCAACTTTGATTAAACCCAAGAATGCTCTGATGACCAGATTGTTCCAAAGAAAAGACCTTTGCCTGATTACATAGAGAAGATTCAGAAGGATGTTGGTGCAAACATGAGAGGAATCCTCGTAGATTGGTTGGTGGAAGTTGCCGATGAATACAAGCTTGTTTTAGACACGCTGTATCTTACCATTTCTTATTGATAGATTCCTTTCTTTGAATGTTAGCAGTAGGCAGAAACTTCAGTTACTTGGTGTTTCTTCAACGCTCATTGCCTCGTAAGACCCCAAATTCATTTATTCTTTCTCATCCATCTTTCTTTTTTCTGAAACCTTTGTGATCATTTTATAATTGTCTGCTAGCTTATTAAATATTTGGTTTGTAACTAGTAGAAAGTATGAAGAAATCAGCCTTTCGAATGTGAAAGATTTTTGCTACATAAAAGATAATACATACACTAAAGATGAGGTAATTATTATTTTTCCTTCACTTGATTTCTTTATTATTTTAAGATTAATCACTCTGTTCTTGCAATTAAAATTATGTGTTATCAGTGTGGAGGTGGTGAAATGGAGGCTGACATACTTAGGTCCTTGAAGTTTGAATTGGATAGTTCCACGGAAAAGATATTCTTAAGGCAAGAATATCCGTTCTTTCTACTGTTAATCATAATTGGCAAAAGGTTTAGTGCTTTGTGCTAATTGTTGTTACTTTTATTATGTCAATGAGCAGGAGGTTCACTAGGTTTGCTCAAGTGGGTTACAAAGTAAACTCCTCATGTCCCTTCCTTATTTTTGTAGGTCTGCTTGAGGTATGAGTATGTCTTATTGATTATTGATTGTTCAGTTTTTTGTGCTTTCTACAGGTTCCCAATTTACAACTAGAGTTCCTTGGATACTACCTTTCAGAATTGAATCTATTAGATTATGCTTGTGTCAAATTTTTACCTTCTTTGGTAGCTGCATCTGTTATCTTCCTTGAAAGATTCATAATTCGACCATCAAAGCATCCTTGGGTAAGCTGATTTCTATTTACTTTTGATGTTTGATTGAAGCCTGAAGTGAAATTATTGTGCAAGCCATTTGCATTCTGCAGACATCTTCTTTTCATCTGTACTCTGGATACAAACCATCTGATATAAAAGAGTATGTTCTTTTAACACATGACCTGTATTTTAGTAGAAGAAGAGGTACTTGGCAAGCTGTCAGAGAAAAATACAAGCAGTATAAGGTACATATCTGGTTCAATGTATATAAGGTTATGATATTAACTGTCACATTGTTAAAATAGGAATCTTAGATGTTATTGCTTGCTGGAAACAGTTCAAATGTGTGGCCAGAATGCCCTCCTCTCCAGATATACCTTTTTGTTTCTTTGAAGATATTGAAGATTGCAGTTGGACTGGAATTTAGGATTCTGATTTGTTATCAACAAAGGAGATTTGACTCCATTGCAGAGGCTTGATATTGATTTGCTAACAAGTATCCTGACCCAGAGGATTTACTTTTAGTGAGCATTTCACTAGTCTAATTGATGGAAGAGATCTTCGAATTGAATTGCTTATGATGAAATGCTGTGTGGTTGTCAGAGTTTGTAATGATCTGATACTTGGGGATTACTGAATTGCATGGATGGCACTGGAAAAACATGCAGCTACTGACAGTGACCTTGGAAGATCATTTTCTGCTGGGGTAAGAGGTTTGTAATTCCTTCAGAAATGATGGTGGGATGTGTTAACAGATGCATTGTTGATTGGTTTGATTTTTTACTTGGAATGCTGTGTGGTCAGAGGACATGGACTCTTTAGTTTATAGATTTGAGTGATGTAAATTCTTGCATATAAATTGATATCTACGTGGAGAAGCATCATAAATGTTTTTTGGGCCTGCTAAGAGACTAATTGTAGTTTCATTGGCATTGTGCACGATTTTGACACTCTTTTGAGCTTAAATTTTGTAGAAGATTTTTTCTGTGGTGCCATTGACTTGGACAATTAATTTGGCCGAAGAGTTATTCGCCCATGAGTTGAGTAATTGGGAAAGTGTTATAGGTACATAGATGACCCTTGAGTTTTGGTGTCTTCAAGCAGCAGCTTTGCCTTTGCATGAGCCTTATAATAATACCTTTCTCCTATTTCTGATTGCCTATAACGATCAATCTTCTTAAGCGGATGGAGTTTTGGTTTTGAACGTTTATTACTAACGTATAGTCTAGATTTGAGTCGAGATCTTCTTGGGTAGGACATGTGTATGACAAATATCGTTGGAGTTGGTTGTATCATCTCCTGAATTTACATGCTTGCACTGTTGCACATAAACTGGATCAAAGTGGTGCGATGCCTATATTATTTTGTATCTCCCTTTCCTACAAGCAATAAGCTGCAATAAACCGATGAATTTAGCATAGCTGGCGCACTTTCCTACACTGATTGAAAATGCTTGGTTATTAACATACATATATTTTTTGTTGGAATGAGGTGTCTATATTAGAAATCGTTGATCATGTCTTATGCAAGTGAACCCATTTTGCTGTTGGTCAGCTTGGTGATAATTCTTTAGTAAAGCAATGAAATGAGTATATGTTCATGGATTCATAGTCACTGGACCTTGGTCACACAGTAGAAGTTGATACTAACACTATGGACGGTGATGTTGGGCTAAATTGGGTTGTTACAGAAAAAGGTGGACATCTGGTACATAACCGTGGCAGAAACTGGGCTTATGGGGTCCAACGTGTTGGAAGGAAATCTAAATATAGGTTTGTCTTGTTTGTGCTGTAGAATGAGAGCCTGGCCTGTATTAGCTTATTAAAAGAGGATGCTTTTACTGAAATTAGTACTGAGGGCTGTCGTGGAACGCTATTCCATATAATCATTAAAATAGCATTAGCTTAAATTTATTAAATATTTTTCGAAAGGAACCTTAAATTAATATTGTCTATTTAGGAGTCTTGGTCTTTGATTCCCTTTCATGCGTTTGAATCAAAGTTTTACTTAATTTTAGTGGGGTAAAGATGTAGAGTAGAGCTTGCTTCATCCACAATATACAATTACTTCTTTTCATGTTTTTCTAAAATATTATTTACCATGTTTTACTTTTTGCATTCACTCCAATTTTTTTTGGGGCCTCTACAGTGAAATTCATTAGTATGTACTCCGATGCATGATCAGCTACGTGAAGCATGAATGTACAGAAACGAACATGGTAATTGCAATCCAGATTTTTTAATTGTCTATTTTATATGTTTGTCAGCCATTTGAAAGGACAAAGCTAAAACTTTCCCACATTTCGGTCGAATTCCAGCAAAGTTTTCAAACAACTCATGGCAATCCAAGCAAGAAAGTGAAACCGTTAGTCACGGAATGCCACTGCATAATATGGTCAGATAACCAGAGGGTTTTCTTGCCTTGTTGGGTATAGTTACCACGTATAACAAAGGTTATTGGAGAAAACCATTGGTTTTATTGCGCATGGTTTGACCACTCAAAACGTTTACTTTAAGCAAAGATTGTTTTGGGGGCCATGAAAATATTGTGTCATGTCCCTTACACTATTCTTTACCCGTGATTATATAAGCTTTTCCATGAACAAAGAAAGTTCTTGGAAGAAAACATGACTAATGACTGATGCGGCTCAGATACTCATAAAAGTATTTAGATTTTTTTTTTCCTGCCAGTAGAGAGGAAGTAGTTATAAAGAGAAACTTTGACTATTCTCTAAAACAGACAAACGAATGTCCAGACAAAGAAAAAAGCACAAGAGCCAAGATCTGCATTATCTATGCTATAAATTGGACTTGGAGTGGCCCTTATTTTAGGGACTGAAAACGAAAAAAAAAAAAAAAATAGCAATAAGAAGTTACATCGTAAGTTGTCCCCCTTCTTTGCAGGGGTACTCAAATGACCATACATTGCCTTTTTCTGTTTTCTTGCGTTTCCAAATAAAGGCCAAAGCCATATAACTTTTCCTGCAAGTGCTTTTATATCGGAACCTTTCTTCAGCTGGTCCCCTGGTATGCATTTCAATTGTCTTAAGAATTAGAAGAGTTTTCTCTTTCTCTCTTCAAAAAAGAATACTCAGTCATTTTTTCAGCCAACAAGATGCAGTATCGACAGTTGGTGCAAGTGGGGTTGTTGCAGAAGTTAACTGTGGTGATTTTTCTGTTATTGTTAGTCTCAGGAGAGAAAGAAGAGTCAATGGTTTTCGGTATGAATATTAATTCACTCACTGTGTCTGAGAAACAAAAACAGAAGCAGTCACGGTCAAGTTTGAGGCACTCATTTGATTCATTCTTTTATAGCAAGAGGAGAGTTCCTAACGCTTCAGACCCTCTTCACAATCGTTGATAAATCAAGCAGAATTGCAACATGTGAAGAGAAGACCTCAAGTTTCAAAAAGCAGAAGGGCAGGAAGCTAAGTATTATTGCCTTCCGGGTTGGATTTGTGTTTTTTTGTCAACGATGGTGGGGGTATGTGAAAATTGCGTCCGTCTTTTCAAATTTTAATTTGCGGGACCTTTCGGCCTTTCAATCCATATTATGTGCTACTTTCTGTGCCCTATATATGTAAATTTATGAATATATATAAAGATTTGAAGTAATAAGAAAATTTGTTCGTTATCTTAATTTAATTGTTTGTTCTCTTCCATTTTTTCGATGACACTTCCTTTCTTCCACATTCACTTTTTATAGCATATTTTCTAAGGAGTTTGGCCTGGCTCCCCATCAATGGAAATTGTACCGGCACAAGAACTTAAATATTATTTTTCACAAAAATGAGGGGGTTATCAAAACTCAAAAGGAGACATCTTATCTCGTCTTGTGATGTTGGCAACCAAATTAAAATATTTTATTCGAAGCAGAGGCTAACTTTTTCACTATTTTCTAAAAACTTGTATTCAAATCTGACAAAGATAAACATAAAATGGTAATCAAGCTGGATTAATGATGAAAACTAAGGAACTAACATTACGTAAAGGCATATTCACGTTAGATTAGCACGGACTCGCCTGCATCGAGAAGCAAGTTCTCAACTTTGTTTGAACGTGGACACAAGTACGGACATCGATCAGATAACCGCGAGATGTGCCGACGCCCAATGAGCCCATGAAATTACAATTCATTTAGCAATGGGCCTAATCATTTCCCTCCCTGACTCTTATTGTCTGTAGCCAATTCGAAAACTCGATGACCCAACAGGTACGAGAGACCGAAAAGGGAAATGCACAAAATAATAATCCATTATACATATTTCTCGCTACCCTCCTAGGTGGCAATGCACCACGAATGCGCATGAAATAGATACTTCCCACAACAAGAAACATCAGAATTCATATGGATAAATGCTAGGTAAATTTGCATGGGTCACTAGTTCTTCGATTGGTGAACCTACAGCAGCTACAGCTTCACGTGTATCAATATTAAACACCAAGGATGGGAGTGGTGTAACATGTAAAATATCAATATTCCTTTGATTCCTTTCAAGTTGGAAATTACGGTGGAAACTATGGACAGAGGCGTGCCCAAGATTGTATACTGGACCGCTAGACTAAAAAATAAATATGTTATACATGATTTTATAAATTATTATAATCATAAATTGTATATTATTAAATTTTATCTAATAATAATAATTTTATCTTAAAAGTTATAAATGATATTTTATCTAATAATAATTTTTTATTTTATGGGTCATGCTCGGCCACGCTGAATATGGTGGAGTATAAGGAATTTGATTTTGCCCACCAAATATTTGTTGATAGATTAACCTTCAATTTAGAAAGAACAAGAAGAAAGTTAGATTATCTTTGTTAAAAATAAATGCGTCTTTCCTCCAGAGGTGGTTCCATCCTTTAACAGGATTGTATTCCCCAATACCTTCATTCTCGGCAATATTAAAGTGTATGCCCCTGCTACTTTTGTCATTTGAAAAACAAGCAAAATTTCTGCTCACGGTTAAGCTCATATGTCCCATGCTTTTAGCTTTTAAATAATATGCATAATTTATGGAAAGGTTTTATGGAATGGACTTATACTACGGTTGCGAGAAACTACACTGTGGCTTATATAGTATTAATCATATCTCACATTCTGGATAGGATCAGAAATTCTATCACATTTTGGTTTGGACCACACTATTAAGGGCAATTGAATGCCTGCTTAGTGGGGGACAAAATGAGGACATCACTGTCTTTGACCTTTTCATATTGGACACCTCTTTTAATTTAACTAAAATAATTTCACCTTAAATTTGCAAACTTCATCTTGCATTCTACGAAATGTGAAGATCAATCTGTCTGTCGTTGTGTTGTTTTCTGATCGAACTTTTACCTTCGCTATGGAAAACTTGTACAGTTACCTTGCTTTCGTATTCCTCATTATCCTTATCCTCAAAATTGTATTCACCGGCCACCGAAATTTACCACCAAGTCCGTTTGCCATTCCAATCATTGGCCACCTCCACCTTATCAAGCAGCCACTCCACCGAGCACTAGAGACTCTATTGTCACAGTATGGTCCTATCATATATCTCCGTTTCGGTTCCCGGCGTGCTCTTGTTGTGTCTTCTCCTGCTGCTATTGAAGAATGTTTCACAAAGAATGACGTAATATTTGCAAACCGGCCACAGTCGATGGCTGGGGATCATTTTACCTACAATTATACAGCCTTTGTGTGGGCACCTTATGGTCGTATCTGGCAAAGCCTTCGTCGTTTTGCTGCTGTTCAAATCTTCTCACCTAACAACCTGCAAAAGTCTTTTCCCTTTCTTGAAGATGAAGTTCGTCTTCTTCTTCGCCACTTGTTTAAACATTCAACCAGCGGTAACCAGGAGGTGGAGTTGAAGACATTGTTTTCTCTCCTAACAGTCAATTTCATGATGAGAATAGTTGCTGGAAAACGTGGTATTGAGGAGGCAGCAGACATGGAGGTTACGAAGAAATTCCTTCTGGAATTTAAGGAGTTATTTTTTCCTAGCCTATCAATGAACATATGTGATTTTTTCCCAATCTTGAGGCTAATTGGTTATAAAGGAATAGAGAAAAGGTTCAGAAGGCTGCAAAAGATGAGAGATGAATATCTGCAGAAATTGATAGACGATGTTCGCTTAAAGAGATCCAGTTCTTCCTTGAAAGCTACTAGCACAAGGAAGATGTTATTGATAGAAGCCCTCTTGTCTCTCCAAGAATCAGAGCCTGAATTTTATTCCAACAATGTTCTCAAAAGCACCATATTGGTAAGTATCAATTATTTCTTATTGTGTATTTTATTTTGTGTAGACAACTGAAAATTAAAAATTCAACGCAAGTTTTGCAAACGGCAGACATCTTTGGATGATGTATGGGGTTGACCACGACCTACAGATTTAAGATTTATGGTGTCGACATTAAGGTAGTGTATAGCTTCCATGGGCCTAATGGAAAATTATCTCCAATAATTACTCTTCGTTCCCTTGAATTTGAACTTTATTGTGGTAGTAAATGCAAAAGACAAGGTAGTTGGAACATTATTAATCTCAGGAAATGTTTGTTTGTTAGGAAAGAAAAGCACAGAAAATATTGAAGAATGTAAAGCTTTATTAGAACGAATCAATCAATGTACAGATTACAATGAGAATGGATCTCTTATATAAAAGATCTAACAGTCTAGGAACTCTCCAGATAATCTATAACAACCCTCATTCTCTCAAATTCTACCCACGTAACAACCTGACAAGCTGGCAATCCACATCACCTATATTAACAACTAACTTCCATTCTGGTAATCCATGTCTTCAGCTCTGTTAGCTTCACTGTCACTAACTCCAGCTCTGTTCGCTTCCTTTAACTTTGTCAATCTTGTTTACTTCAATTACTCTCACAAAGCTGAGTGCTATTTCTCTTGAGTGAACCTTTTACCAATCATTCATATCCTTTGACAAATAGGTTTGCCACCCAACTTCATAAAGTTCGTTAGTGAAGAACTTGAATGTAAGAGATGGAACTTATTATAAATTCTCGATCACGTAGTACAGAAGCTTCACTTAACGACAAATAAATGTTTCATTGATTCATTATTGAGTTAAAATTTCTTCATTTCATATTCAAGTTCTGGCATAATTTACATTAAAGATCCCCACTCTGTCTTTTATGCGTTGATGTGTATATGGCCAATTACCATGTTTGCTATTGTTGATCACCGGTCTTCCCCACATGCCATCACTAGGATATTTTGTTCTGGAATGGAATGGAATACAATCCAGACCTGCTCTGTTTGATTTGTTTTATTTTATTGTCTTAAGACTATATAATTGAGTATTCTTTTGTGCAACAAGTGTAAGACATTCATTGTGAAGTTTGGAGTATCCTGTGCTTCAGATGATGTTTATTGCTGGAGTAGAAACAACAACAATTACATTGGAATGGACAATGTCACTCCTATTGAATCATCCAGAGGTATTGCAAAAGGTGAAAGCAGAAATTGATAGCAATGTTGGATCTGAGCGCATGCTAAATGACTTGGATCTCGTCAACCTTCCATACCTTCGGTGTGTCATTAATGAGACACTTAGATTATATCCTCCTGCACCACTTCTATTGCCACATTCATCGTCTGACAATTGCACTGTGGGTGGATATCACATACCACGAGGTACGATGCTAATAGTGAATACGTGGGCAATGCATATGGATCCCAATGTGTGGGAAGAGCCTACCAAGTTCAAGCCTGAAAGATTTGAAGCAATTTTTGGCGAACAGGAGGGACCCAAATATATTCCCTTCGGACTGGGGAGGAGAGCTTGTCCAGGAGCTACGATGGCCGTTCGTACAGTTTCTTTTGCTCTAGGTTCGCTCATTCAATGCTTTGAGTGGGAAAAGATTGGGCAGGAGGTGGACATGAGTCAAAATGTTAAATTGTCTCTAGCCAAGGCAAATCCTTTGGTGGCTAAGTGCAGTCCACGCCAAAATATGATCGAACCGCTCTCTCAATTATAGTTCCCGTGGAAGTAAAAATATACGAACTCCAAATTTCCACGGCCCTGTTCGTACACATTTGTGCGTATATACTGTTTGGAGACGATAAGTCCTTTTTATGTACTATAATGGAAAGCAAGTGCTTCTCCCTAGGAATATTCTCTCTCCATATAGGGCATCTGCTCCGTATTCTACTGAACTGCAATTTAGTTTTCTCCTATTTTAGTTACCTATATTAATTTATTCTGTTACCTAATGCTAGTTCTATTATTGTTTTTTGTTACAAAGTTAAAAATGTATCTACACTGAAACCGATTGTACTCTTTCTAACTTTCGGGGTTTAATGATGATGAGACCTAGAAATTGGTCTATGGAAATAATCTTATAAAATCTCGACAATTTCAAAATATATGTTTCTATTGGTTTGACTCTTTCACTTCTTGCCTATTCCAAATTATGCATCAATTTTATATGGTCTGCTACGTCCAACCAGAAAAATAATAATGTGGCCATCCCTGGTCATGGACTAGTGGTGTCTTCCTGTGTTCGAATTGATAAATTTGTGATCGACATAAAGCATGGAAACAAATTAGAAAATGGAATCAGCAATAGGCAAGGAAAGAAATGATGCATACGTGACACATCCCGAGCTGCTGGCTGATGCTGATCTCTCTAAAGCTTCCATCCCTCCATTGTATCGTCAATGAATCAATCACTTAGTTTAGAATCCACAGCACTAGACTAATTGATAAGGGTGTCTAACGGGCTGGAATTGGCATATTCGAGCCGGCTTGGTCTGGTTCAGCAAATTGAAAAAATTGAAATTGACCTGAACTGGTAACTATAATGGTCTGAGCTAGGCGAGTTTAAAAGTTTGCGTTAAATTAAATCGATCCAAAATTAAAGATGGAATTGTTAACGGGCTAGTTCGGATTAATTTTGATTCATTAAACAGTTTGATTTCAGTTTTGATTTTGGGTTGGTTCTAGTTTCAGTTCTAATTCATAAAATGAGTTTCTTAAATTTAATTAAGTTAAATTAAAAATATTTTTTGAATTATTGAAAATTATATAAAAAAATATCTTCGATAGTATTAAATTTTATTAATTAATTAAAAAAGACAATAAGGGGAACATTTTAATCTGAACCTTATAAATTTTTTTACATTCAATCACATATTATAATAATAATTAAAAAATAAAACAAGTTAATTAAAAAAATATT
>JAWDEX010000003.1:20157-30209 GCA_035221805.1 Trichilia hirta | reverse complement strand
GAGGGAGACATTACTCCTTATCTTATTAAAAATTATTAAATTTAAATGTTAATTATAAGGCGATAGTTGAATATTATTATTTTTTGTTTTTGCCGTTTTCTTCTTTATCCCATTCATAGTTTAAATCGCTATTAGAGTTGATTATTATTGAAGTTATTATAGTCTTCTTTCTTTATTGATCTAATCTCTAAAATACATTCATACCTCTAATACTTCTAAGACTATTGTACTTCTATGTGATTTTAATATTTAACCATTCAAATTGAATGCACTTTTCGATAAAATCTTAGATACTAATAATGTGAGAAAATCTTATATCATTCTTGATGAGATAGGATAAAATTTATAATTTTTCTTCCATCATTTTAAAATATCAATATTTGTCTCTAGTTTAACAGTTGGACCTTACATATAATATGATAGCTTGTTAAATAATGATGATGCTCTTCTTGGTCTCTTATTGACATTTATGTATGGATTAAAATCGTTGCTAAAAATAATGAGAATTGAGAAAGAGGAAGAGCCTTCTCGATCAGTACATATAGAAGTACTTACAAAATATTTAATTTTGTATAAATAAAAAATATCTAAAAGATTAGATGATAAATTTTTCTTACATTAATGGATCCATTTTTTAGTTTCGTTATTCAAATATTCGAAATTATTTAGATCTAAAAATGAATAAAATTCACAATCAAAAACCTTTATCTTAGGGTTTAGATGTAATGCAATATAATATAGAAGTGGCATTTCATTGTAATACTCTCTAAATTTATCTATCATGATCGTTATTATTCCGAAGAATATTAGATATTTTATTTATTATTTAAAAATATATGCAATGCTATATAATGTAAGAATTACGTGATGCGTTATTGGATAATATTGCCCAAATAAAAATTTTGTTACTTCTTTTAGTATTGATAAAAGTTATGAAATAATTTTTACAACTGAAAAATATTCCTCAATTAATTTATAATCGCTCATTTTCATATTTCAAAATTCTTTAATCGAAATTCGATAAGGTAAAATAATTTTAAGTATTTCATAGATGGAGTTTCACTTCATTGGCATGCTAGAATCAATTTTTTTACCCTTAACTCGGATTGACTACATAATTTTTTAAATCATTAGGCTTTAACTGGAATCGATTTTAAATGAAGAACAATACTCCTAATAGCATTAATTGTTGATTTCAACATTTTATAACCATTTTATATACACAAATTCAATACGTGACAAGTACACTTATTTTTCTAAGTGTAGGTTTAATGCATCTCTAAAAAGAGGAATGATAGTTATGTCATTAGATGCATTATCAAATAAAATATAAAAAATTTTATCTGTAATCTTAAATTTTTGTGTAACACTCTTAATAATTTTTGCAATAGTTGTAGTGTCATATAAAAGCTCAAAAGGTCTAAATTTTATAATTTTTTTAGTTAATTGCTAATCTTTATTAATCTAATGACGAGTAACACAAATATAATACAAATTATTAATGATTCTCTAATTGTCAGATGTTAATAAAAATGTATAATTATTTGATTTTAAAATAATAATTAAAGTTTGTTTCATCTCTTCAAATTTTTTAAATGTATATGTTCTTACTATGGTCCTAAGTATTTTCTTAAAAGTTGATTAATGTTATTGCATCATTTTAACAAAATGTAGAGATCATTTTGTGTAATTGTTAATCATCTATAATTAACAATTGACAAACTGTATCTTTACATATAGTAGGGTTAAAATAAAAATTACTACTTATCATTTCACCTATTATTTTAATTTATGTAAAATTTTTAAATGTCTTAAATATTTTTTATTTATGTGTCTTTTAAAAATATCTAATTCATTCTCTTTTTTGTACACGTAGATCGCACTACAAAATTTACATCTTATTTTATTGAGCTTGAAATTTTTTTTTAAAAACTTGTCATATCATAGATTTAAGTTGTCCACTTTAACTATTACTAGCAGTTATAATTTTGTTGGATTTGTTACACTATAAGAAGGTTATTCTTCTAAAATATTTTCATAATGTTCAAATAGGAATATTGATTCATCGATATTATAAGAAAATTTATGTGATTCTTGTGATGAGTGATATGTTATTTTAATTTAATAACTAAAAATTAACTTTTAGTTTAATTAATTTATTTTTTTAATATAAAAATTAAATTTAATTCTAACTTTCGACCATAAAAATTTAAATTAATTCTAAATTTATAACACAAAAATAATTAAATTCAACAATAATAAAATATAATTTAAATTAAATTAAATTAAATAAATAACAATTAAAAATTAACAATAATAATTAATTATTATATAAAAAATATAACTAACTAACTTTCTAAAGCAAAAATTTAAATCAATTCTAACTTTCTTACAAAAATAATTAAATTCAACAATAATACAATATAATATAAATAATTTAATTTAAATTAAATAAATAATAATTAAAAAACTAACAATTATAATTAATTATAACTAATAAAATTTATTTAAAATTAATAACTAAAACAATAATAAATAAGTAAAAAAATAACAAAACAAGTAACAAAATATAAAATAATTAACAAAAATAAATTGATTAAATACTAACATTTAAATTTTAAAATTTAGTACTTAATAATAAAAATTTAATAATTAATTAAATACTAGTTTAAAATTTTAAATTAATAAAAAAATTAAATGACTAACTTTTAATTTTTAAAATTAAGTTATTAACAGCAAAAATTTAATAATTAATTTAATAGTACTTCTAATTTTTAGAATTTAACAACTAAAACTAAAAATTTAATAATTAATTAAATACTAATTTAAAATTTAAATTAATAACAAAATTAAATTACTAACTTCTAAATTTTAAAATTTAGTACCTAATAATAAAAATTTAATAATTAATTTAATATTAACTTAAAATTTTAAATTAATAAAAAATTAAATTTCTAATTTTTAATTTTTCAAATTAAGTTATTAACAACAAAAATTTAACAACTAATTTAATATTAACTTTAATTTCTAAAATCTAATAATTAATAACTAAAAAATTAATAATTAATTAAATGCTAAATCTAATTTTTTAAACAAAAGAATTCAATAAATAAATTAAATCAAATAATATATACTAATACAATATAATTATTATCTTCAAATTGTCAATAATTGAATATTTTAGGAGCGATTGTAATTTATTAAAACTTGAGAGCTATTAAGAATTTTAGAAATAAAAAGAATAATTTATTAAAATTAAATAGAAATAAATTAAGGGGAGGGGCATTTATACATATAGGTAGGTGCGTGCGTGCGTGTGTGTAACCGTTTGTGGCAGATTGTTTATCTTTTATTACTACTCGCAGGTAGTAATATATATATATTTTTCAATATTTTTTATTATCTTTTTTTGTATTTGGCATGGACCAGTGGTTTGAACTTGATTGGCTAGTCGGTTCAATCATTGGTTCGTATTTTTAATGGGTCTAAATAATTTCGAGCTTACAGCGAGCTGAGTTTATGATTTTAAATAGTTAAAATCGATACAACTCATTTATTTGAATCTGAAATCGGATCGAATTAGGTGAACTGTGATTGGAGTTAATTTAAATTCAAGATTTTAATGAATCGAGATAATTTAATTCACAAATTAACTCAACCCGATAGGTAAATCATATTAATCGTACGCTATATGAGTTATCATAAAAATGTATAGTGAGAGGCTATGGCATCCCACGGGACACAATTATTCGTTCTTGAATGCTTGGGCTTTACACTTGCACCCTAATTCACAAGACTAATTGTACCTGATATGACTCATTATGAGAATGCACAGCAGGAGGCTATGACATCCCATGTGGCACAATTATTCATGAATGTGCGGGCTTTACACCTGCTGTGGGTAGATCCCAGTATATTGAAGTTTGAGAGATTCCAGGGAAGGAAAGGGGAAAATGTAAAGGAGGTTTAATTTCATCCCATTTGGTTTAGGAAGAGAGCAGTGCCGTGGAGTAGGATTCGCTGCGAGGCTCATATAGGCTTGTCATCGAGAATCTTAATTCAATGGTCTGCGCGGGAAGATACTGGGGAAGATAAAGAGGATGCAGCTTCGAGAGAGAACAGAACATATCAGAACAAGCCAGAGGAAAGGCATTTAGTGATAATATTCGACCTTGTAAATTTCTAGCTAGTGCTTTTTCTCAGTTGTGAATTACTTGTATGTTTCTGCAACTTATGTATCAAATTCCCCCAGCGAGTTTTACATGTAAATAGAGAAAATGTTATGTAGATGATTACAAGCGTCTTTCTAACTTGAATGCAAAAACTTGCATTAATTTTCTTTTTGTAGACCTAGTACAATCAAAAACCATGCCGCATGGAAAGTAAGTCTGTTCTTTTAGTAGAAATCCGAGTCCACAGTACGAATTGAAAAATTACCGCCACTCAATATAGAATATGAATACTGACTGCAAATTTGCTAAAAAATCTTTATAAATTTATTTAATTGTAAATGAGTTCATATACATACTTATTTAAATAATTAATAGTAATTGTGTTGAAAATATTAGACTTTAATTTAACCCATTTAATAATTGTATCATGTAATTGAAACTCACAAATTTGTGTCGAATTTATAATTAGGAGGACTCTGTCTAAAATTACTACTCTTGGTAAAGATTTTGTCCTCACTTTAGTAGATTTTCTCTTGAACTTTTAGTTTTCAATTTGAGATGTTATTAATATAATTATTTTAATAATTTTTTAATACCATATTAATTTATTTAATTATTTACGTTAATAATTATCTAGTTGTATTTAAATTTAATATATTTTTTTTAATTTTATTCTTAGGTGACTTGATAGCCTCCTTTGTTTTGCTTGACAGCTTAAATTTAAAGATGGGTTGAGGCTTTAATTTAAAAAAAAATGTGTGCGTGTATACTCATTTTTATTTAATATTTTTATGGTTATTTATTATCATAAATAATTTATATTATTTTTCTTAGATAGTTGCACTTAGAATATATCCAGAAAATCTAAGAAATTTATTCTTTTTTTAATTGATATAATAAGATGCTAATGACAAAGTTAAATTTTCTTTGTTAATTCATCAAGAGCAAAGGTTTACAGCGTACAAGTTCAAAAAATGAAGAGAAATTTTGTGTTGAGTTTATAACGGTTTAAACGAGTCATGTTTAAAATGACCACCCTTATTGAAGATTCTATCCTCCCCTTTAGTAAATTTTCTCTTGAACTCTTAATTTTCAATTTGAGAAATTATTAATGTAATTATTTTAATAATTTTTTAAATATTATATTAATTAATTACATGAATTTTTATCATTATCATAATCATATTGATATTTAATTGTTTTGATTCTATTCTTAAGAGTTGTAACTAAGTGGCTTGATGGCCGTTTTATGTTTAACTTGACAACTAAGATTTGAAGTTGGGGTGGGACTTTCATTTTAAAAAAAAGGCGTATATATATATATATATATTAATTTATATTTTTTATAATTATAATTAATTTATATTTATTTTTCTTATATAGTTGCCCTTATAATATATTAAGAAAATCTAGAAGGTTCATTAGTTTTTAATATATACAATAAGATGCTATTGACAAAATTAAGGTATCTTTATTAATTCATCAAGAGCAAATGTTTCCAGCGTACAAGTTCAAAAAAGTCATGTGCAAGTACGATGGCGGGGGATGCAGAAATTAATCTAAATTTGAATAATAATTTCTAAGCTGGCTTTGTGAAGTAATTAACAGTATACAAGCCGTCACCTCCTAGAATGCAGGGGACGCAGAAATTAATATAAATTTAAATATACAGTTTTTTAAAGGATTTCCACTGTTTTTAGATCGGTAAGAGAACAGAGCCAACGGAGGCATGCTACGCTGCCAGATTTGACAATTTGAAAGTGGGAGAGTCACAAGACAATCCGAAACTTAGGCAAAAAATTTAGAGACATTGACAGAACTGGCTTTATTTTTTCATATTTTCATAAATACTAAAGTTATAATAGTTATAATAAATACAAATTGTATTAAAATAAAAGTGTTAACACAAAAGAAAAATTAGTCAAAGTAATATTTTAGTATACTAAAAGATTGTGGTATTGATATTGCGGATTCTGTCTATAATTCATTGCTAGTAGAAGAGTTGACCGAAATTGATTTGGGATCCCAACCAGATAAAGACGCAACGGACACATTCCCAAATATACAACCCTGCGTTTCTTCTTTGAAAGTAAAATCCTTACTTGGGACTGAGGAGAGAAAAAGTTCGCCATGGAAATTCTGCACTATGTAGCTCTGTTGCTCTCTGTGAGACTCATCGTCTACCAACGTATCCGACGAAATAGGATTCAACAAAAAAAACTACCGCCAACCCCTCTCAGTCTTCCTATTATAGGTCATTTCCACCTCTTCAAAATGCCCATTTATCAGACTCTCAACAATCTATCGGACAAGTATGGTCCTATAAGTCTGAAAAACGAAGAATATTCAAGTACAAGGTGATTGTATTACTAGCTCAATATTTAAAAAATACAACTTTGTTTATATACATTCAAAGAATTGAAAAGAGAAAATATGAGAATAATTTAGAGCTGAATATGTGTAACAATCTAAGAAGTTTAGTGATGTCAATTTATTATCAGTCTTTCATTATTTCTGGATGATCAGCCAGGCAATTGACGACCACAGGCTAGCTTTTTGAACAGTGACAGATGAGGCAACTCTCTTTACTCTGTGCTGTACAAGTTTCTATTTTTATCCTGTAGTTCACAGATTTTGGAGCACTTGGGCTAAAATAGAAAAGGCGTTGGTCCAATGAATAGGTCGGTTTTGGGGTCCAAGTTTCAACCCACAATGCTACCATTGAAGCCTCCGCGTTTCCAACATTCTCTGGATCTTCAAAATTTCCCTCTTTAGCTGATTGTTCTGGTAAGAACATTCACCTTGCATGAAGTAGAGCTATTGAGCGGGCCAATTCAGCCCGCTGCAGATCAAATCGAGCCAGTCCGTTTATTACTAACAGGCCGGGCTGCTGCATACCAAATTGAGCTGGCAATGGGTCTAAACAGGCCAGCCCGCTAATTGAATTTAAGAATTTAATATTTTTTTAAAAATATATAAAATAAAAAAATAAATAAAACACACTAATTACTAATAAATATAATATGTCAATAATAATAATAATAATAATAATAATCTAAATAAAATTTAACTTAAAAAAAAGATCAACAGAGAAATTAGATTTAGATTTTTTTGTTTTATTCTTTTGTCTCTAATTAAATGGGTTGGCTAGTGGATTAAATGGGTCATCCAGTTTAATCCATGTATAAAATGGACTGGGATAAATTGGTATGTAAATAAATAGGTCGATTTTATTTAGATTCTAACCCATTTAAATGGCAAGTTAAACGGTTGACTTATTTGACAGCTTTAATTTAAAGTAAGAGAATTTTTCTACAGACAGAAGCTTGGTAAAGATGTCAATAATATGTTGATTAGTTAGCAAACATAAAATTTCAACCTCTACACTTGACACTTCGTTTCTAACAAAATATATGTCAATTTCAATGTGCTTGATCCTTAAATAAAGGAGTAGATTTGATGCTACAGTTGCTGCACTTATACTATCAGACTATATAATTAGAGTGCCAAAAAATTTTAAGCCAAGTTCTACAAAGATAGATGATATCCATGCAATTTTAGTGCATGTTAAAAGCCAAGGACTTGTACTCGGCATTAGCAGTGGACCTGGCTACCACACTTTGTTTCTTTGAACTTTATAATATCAAATTTCCTCCCAAGTAGGTACAATATTGGCTAATCAATATTTTGTCATCAAGTTACTTCCCTTATTGGGATCAGCAAAGGTTACCAAGTCAAGCATTATGTTTTTATGAAAAATAAGGCTAGATTCCTTAGTTTCTTTTAGATATCTTAACAACTTTTTACAGGCCTTTCAATGCTCATCTATGGGATTTGACATAAATTGGTTAAGTTTGTTCACTGAATAGGATATATTTGGTTTGGATATAGTTGCATGCTGCAGATATCCAGTGATACTTTGATATAAGGTAAGATCTGAAAACTCTTGTTTATCTTATTTGTAGAGTTTGCTATTGGTGCTTATTGGGGTGTTTTGCCCTTTGCATTGGTCCATTTTCACCCTATGAAGTATTTCTTGAATGTATTTAATTTGAAAAAGGGTTAATGATGTGTTTGATTTCTGTGCCTGTATTTCAAAAAAGTAATGCAAACTTCCCAGGTCTTTGAGTGAAAAAAACTACTTAGTTTGTTGATCAATAGCTAAATCTCATTTTGGTTGTTTCCAGTAATTAGAATGTCATTAACATAAATGAGAATAAGAGTTAAGCCATTACCTGATCTTTTGAAGAAGAAAGATACATCTGATCTTAAGTTGCTGTAATTTTAAGATTCAAAAGCTAACTTGAGCCTATGATACTAGGCTCTTGGTGCCTATTTTAACCTATAAATAGCTTTCTTTAATTTGTAAATATGGTGTTGTTTGGATGTATCTTTAAATCTCTCAGGTTGTGTCATATATACTGTTTCTTTGAGGTCACTATTCAAGAATGCATTATTTATATTTGACTGTCTTATCTTCTGATTATTCATCACTGCTAAGCATAATGCAATTCTTATTGTTGAGCCTTTGACCATTAAACTAAAGGTATTTGTAAAGTTAATCCTTAGTATATAATGGAATCCTTTGGCTACCAACCTAGCCTTGAGTCTCGGTGTACCACTACTGGGATTTTCTTTGATCTTGCATATTCATTTATTCCCAATTACTTTTAGCTTAGGATTAAAAGGGACAAGGGTCCAAGTTTTATTTTATTTAAGGCATTAAACTCCTCTCTCATAACTTCCTTTCAATATTTGATGTTGAGAGCTTCAGTTGTATCTTTAGGCAATAGATCTAGGCTTTTGATGGTGTAATTCTTTGGTTTGAATATTTTAAATTTTGATCTGGTTGTCATTAGGTGAATTGAAGTGTTTAGAGGTAGGTTGAGTGTCACTGGTGGTTTAGGTTTTGTTTTATTTTTAAAGCTATAGTTGTGGTTTAGCTTATCTTTATCAATTTGTTCAGATGTATGAATTCCAGCAGGGGTTATAGACTCTTTTTCTATAGTAGAGGTGTTTGAGTAAGCATGACAAGTTGTTAATTTCTTTAAAGGTGATTTGTTAGTAAGAGAAGGAAGACAAAAGAATTTAGTAACTAACAGTCTATTTGATGTTGCAACATTTGGATTTCTACTAGCAGAAGGAACATTTGACTCAAAAGAAAATATTGACTCATCAAAATTGACATGTTTTGAGACGTATATCTTATTAAAAAGATAGAGACACAATTAACCTTTGTTATGCGCACTCAAACCAAGTAATGCATACTATGATATATGAAAATCAAATTAATGTTTGTTATATGTTCTTAATACTGGGTAGCATGCACAACTAAATTTTCTTATCATTGATAAATTAGGCTTTATTTTGATTAAACTTTCAAATAGGGTCTAATTTTGTAAGCTTTAGAGGCTTGTTCTGTTTATTAAGTAGGTAGAAATGCTAAATGCTTCAATCCAAAATGTTAGTGACATTTTTACTTGTATTAAGAGGGTTAAATCAATTTTTATTATGTGTCTATATTTTCTGTTTGCCTTCTCATTTTCGTGAATAGTGTGTAGCATGCATATCTTAATTAAATTCTTTCTCTTTTCAAAAATAGTTCAAAGATTTTAAACTCTCCTCTCATATCACATTGCAATGCTTTGATTTGTCTTTTAAATGTTTTCTTTACTTGATTTTTGTATGTTATAAAAGTTTTGAAGGTATTTAATTTTTATTTTAAGGAAATAATTGTTGATTTCTAATGGCCTAAAATATGCATAAATAAAGTTTTTCTCTCTAGAAAACAAGCTATAAAACCATGCTTTTAATATAGAAAACAAGGTTACAAAATTACTCTTTAAAGTGCATACCTTGCTAGCCTTTGATTTTGATGAA
>JAWDEX010000003.1:0-20057 GCA_035221805.1 Trichilia hirta | reverse complement strand
GCTGATGATTAAAAGAAGATAAAATGACTTTGGATTTTAATATCAGTAAATATTCATTTATACAAGCAAGTAGAAAGGAAAAATTTCGAGAGAGAAATGGATAAGAAAATGAAGACAATAATGAGAGAATCAAACCTCTAGATAAAAGGTCAGGAAAATCCCATGACCTTACTACCTCCTGTGATGAAGTCACCGTAAGTTTTATAATTTTTCCCACATAAATCAAATGCAGATACATTATGTACATGGCATGTTTTTTTCTTTTTTCTTTTTTTTTTTTTAATCCTTGCAAGATAACAATAAATTTTCTAATGTGTTTATTCTATCCAATCTTGATTTCTTATGTTTGGATCAATCAATCATGAATTGAAAAATCTCAAAACTTTGGCAATTTGGAGAACAAGGTTTTGGTCTCTTGGTCACGCAATTCTGTTCCTGTAAGCAATCAATGGAAACCTGTAAATGACCAAATTTTCAGGTTAAATCCGTACAGGAAACTCTAAAAATAAATCCTAGGAGGATTGGCTAAACTTGAGTAGCTGTTTTTAATGAAAGCGCGGGAAAACCGGTGAGAAGTAATGTTTGGTAGTTGTGACTCGTAGCTGACAATAAATAATGTGTTATACGGATGAATCACAGTACAAAATGAACGCTTGCTATTATAAAGTCCATAGGTTGAGAGAAATCGCGTGCTATTTGCATGTAAGTGGTTTTGCTATTTGTTGTAGAACAAAAGCACTTATCCTACAAAGTGCCTCCTTCTTTCTCATCAAAAAATTTGGTAGTTTGTCTCTAGTGATTAGCCAAAAAATATTCCCAAGGATAAGCATTTTCTTAAAATAGATAATAAGCAGCTGATCATTGATGTCTCTAGGCAAATGCATTTGATTTGTGATAAAACAACGTTCGATTCTCTTTTGAAAAAATAATTCTTATCTTAATTTCTTAGCTGAAGAAAGACATTGGAATGAAAAAATAGTGACAACTACCAACTGAAGGAAGCTGAAATAATGATCAAATAATTGTCATCTTAATTTCCAAAAATAATTCTTATCTTAATTTCTTAACTGAAGGAAATAACAGCTACTTAGCCAACTTTAGAACCATTTTGAAAGCTTTTCCGGACTCGGATTACATTCCAATGCCTTCCTTTCCGAAAATAAAGCAACATCAAAAGCAGAACAAATTTCATATCACAATTACAAACCGCAAATTCAGAAATTCATCTGGCAGTCCAAATCAAACAATAATAACCAGACTTGTCAGAGAGGCAGTAGATCTAGGATAAGCATTTTAAATTGAAGTATAGGCTTAGAGACGCCAAGAAACAAGGTACAGCAACTAAACTGAAAGAGAAGCAGATAAGAAACAGTAAAGTATGTTGACAGCTACTGATCACGAGAATTCTTCCAATCATGAAGCTTTCAGGTCGTCCATACCAACACTGGCCTGTATCGAGAACGAATATTTTCATCAGGGAAGCGAAATAATCTGTATTGAAAGCCAAAAGAGACCCATTTTCTTCTGCTATGTCAGTGTTTCAGCCCAGTATTTTTGTCTTACAAAAACTTTAAACTTTCCATCCAAGCTGCTTCAAATGTATCCCTCAAGGTCAACATTTATTGTTTATAGTTATATTTTCCTTAATTTTCTTTTACCGCTCCTTTCTCCATTCCTTTCCTTTTATTATTCTCTTCTAATTTATGGTGTATGGAGAAGCAACAAGGAATTTCGGTGGCAAGGACAATGATAATTGGTACATATACAGTTGGGTTGACACACATTGCCCAACCACAATCAACAACACGAAACTCAATGATAGGAAACCAAGAGCTGACCTGAACCCTGTCTAGATTTCTAATCATCGTATTATCTGAACATGGCAATCTTAACATTTAACAGAACAGTCAATTTGAAGAAAACTTATTGAGACACTTGAAAACATCTCACCAGAAACTTGTGGTTCTCTTCAAGAAGTGGAGAAAATGTATCACAAAATTTCTCCATGTCAGCGTGAACATCACCAGAGCCACCAATAACTTCCATGAATTTCTTTCTATCTGGTGCAAGCTTCATAGCAATCTGTACAGTACAAGAAGCATTGCCACAAGTAGTGAAAAAAGAGAGCATATTTTTATTAAAAATATAAAGGTTTCAGTAGTACAAGGGAGAGGTTGACCATATAATATTAGAATTTTTCTTGTGCAGAGCCATAATTCTTCAGAACAAAGTTACTTGTAGTTATCATTTAAGGAATTTTAATCATAGTCAAAAAGGGAAGAACAGAAAACAAATGAGTTTATATCATAGATTCATGCATATAATGCATACTTAAATCTTTCATCGATATTTACATGCCTTCAATTTGAAGAAATATGAAGGATTAAACCATGCATAGATTAAATAGCAGTAAAGGTTAACGCTCTGCAAGTACATGTTTGATCCATGGTCAACAGGAAAAACACATCAAGAACTGTAGACTAAAAAAGGTAACTAAGCTAGCAAAGCACTTTCAGAAAGGAAGCATAAAGTATAACATTATTGTCAAAATTCCAATCCCAGAATATGATTTTCAGCAATCTAACTTGTCTATAAAATAATATTTATTCCTGCAAGAAGTATTGAGCATCTGATTGAGACATGACATTACTGTGAAACTTGAACTTGCAAGCCAGCCATGAAATTTTTTCAGAGTCTTGTTATAGGAGTCTGTACAAACTTGAGGCATTGTCCAATCAGGATGTGCAAGTAAGTTGCGAAACAGTTCCACCAGGAAATCCATTGCCCTGAAGAATCGTCAAAAATGATAAATTTCACTATAGTTCACCAAATTCAACTATATCATTTTATTATTGCCTGCCAAAAGGCCTTTTGTGTCATAACATTTTAACAAACGACTGCTACGCAATAGTTTTCTAAATTGATAGTGAACCTCCCTGTTTAAACATTAGCTAGGAACTAGTGGAGTCAGCGATGCAATAAGGAGATAAAAGCACCGGCATCTACAAGTGTGAGAGAGAGAGAGAGAGAGCTAATCAGTGACTAATTCTTGTTCACTTCAATTCCATTCCTTATCTTCAACTTCACAGTATTTTCTTCTTTGACTCAGTTAAAGAAAATCACACTCGCAAGAAAAAAAAGATCTATTAGTCATTTTCTTCAAATTATTGGCACTTAGTGGTGATGGACATATGCCAATACTATAATGATCTACACATTAAAGAAAATAACATAATTTCTAATCGAAGAAAAAAAAATATAGAAAGAAATGGTGCATGCACAATTCAAATGCAATGTAACAACTGGTACAGAGAAAAAATGCAGTATATATTGTGTACCTGGTCAACCAAAGAAGACCATTGGTACAACTAGATGATCCTTTTGCTGTTTTAGCTTCGATTTCTATTTGTACCATGTTGTACAAGTTGTTGAATTCTGTGGGATTGGATAGATATTTATTCTCCAATCTCTACAAGCAAACAAATATTAAGTTCAGTATTAAATGAAATAACTAGAACACATAAGATCATATTTTATATGAGAATAAAAGGGTGGAAGAAAGAAGTTTTCCATTGGACAAATGTACAAGGAGCAGATAGCACTGAAACTCCCAACAAGAAATACTTAAAAATACCCACAGTTAGATAAATCTAGCTCACAAGCTCCATCTACTCCACTTTGACAAAGTGTACACATGAATTGAAGGACATATGGAACTCATTCACGTGAAGATAAACTAGAAAGATGAAGTTAATGCATAAGAAAGATTGTCTTACCATAATATTACCACCAATATCGGTCTTTACAAGAGCCATAGCTGCTCCAAACTTATCTGACATCAGATATAATAAAATACTTCAATTTTTTCTTAACTCAAAACTTCACACATATTTTATGCACAGGGAACGAGAAGAAATGTTCATCTCTTCGAAAAAATTACAGTGGTTGTGGTATCACAAAAGGGAGTAATTATGTTATGAACTACTACAAACACAAAATCCATTAAATAACATTTACACAGTTAGCGTGAAATAAAGAATGGTACGTTATCTTATAAGCTTAAGAAACACATACTTTATCCAATTATAAGTAATTGGTATCCAGGAGATGTAGTTCTCTATGTGAACAAGCTCACATTTATCACATGATAACAATCCAGATCTCATCCTTAGATCAAAAGGAAAAGGAAATGTCTGAGCATATTATGGCATTGCCAAAAGCTTGTCAATTCAAATGGCCACGAGCACACGGAGCACTTTCTGGAAGTGCTTCACGCTGAAACAATGCCAGGTGCTTCTAGAAAAGTACTTTCGCTCGAATTTAATCGACAGACTATTCGTATTCCTCACAATAGAACAATGTTGAAGCTCAAAAATTAAAATTGAGTGACCAACTGAAGACGCTTAACCAATCTTATCAAAATTCGAACCAAAACTAAATCAAAATCTATCCTTTGGGATTACTTCCATTCGTTAAATATGACAAAGAAGCATACCTAAAACGGGCAAAATCATCTTGCAAACTTCCAAGAAAGGCTTGGCGAGCATCTCGCCTTGCTCAGACGTGACATTCTTCATTCCTTCCAATGATGGAGTAAAGACTGTTCCCTCCATTTTTTTATTCCTTCACTGCACAAAAACAATCAATTCAGCAAAATTAAATCACTTAATCATAATTAAACAGGAAAAAAGGTCAACAACTTGATCGGATCAGATCTATCAACAATCGCAAAAGTGAAAGAGAGATCGGGTACATGAATGATGTGAAACAAAAACACCGAGAGATTGAAGACGAAATAGAAATTATTGAAAATTAAAGAGTGTGCTTATACATTTGATTTGATTCTTAATTAAACGGAAAAATGTCTCACAGAATCAGATTCTGTATTCGTTATTTCGTTTTGATTGAGAGTGTCATGAATTTTATTTATTTATTTTGAGGGAAACAGCCGTCGAGTCGTCGTGAACCCTTTTCTTTTCATTTCTTTTTTTTTTTTTACAAATAAGTAACAAGGGAAAAAAACTAATATCACTTACCCCTAGTTAAAAAGAAAAAATCACAGCAAAATTTTTTTATAATTTTTAAAATATTACTTTTTTATTAAAATATTTATAATAAATATTTTTTAATTTAAAAAATAATAAATATTTCTTTATTAAAATAAAATTTTCAATTTTTATCATATAAATTCTGAATTTTTATCCTATAAATTTGTTACTTTTATCATATAAATTTTTTAATAAAATTAATAAATTATATAATTATTTATATCAAATAACTTTTATTTAAAATGATAAATTATTAAATTAATTTTAAATATAATATTTATTATTATATAAAATTAAAAAATTCTTAAAATAAATTATTAAGTTATTTTTTAAAAATTAAAAATATTTTAAATTTTTAATGCTTATATTTATTAACTTTTATTTTTAATTATTAATTATTAATTATTAATTATAATTTATCCTATTTGCTTTTTTAAAATATAGCATATTTAATAACATATGCTACACTTAGATTATAATTTATAATTTGTCCATAATTTATAGTATCTCCTAGCTAATTTTATTAATTTAGACTTTAAAAATTATATTATTAAATATTTGGATTCAACATATTAAATATATACTTTATACTATAAAAAAATTAATTTATAATTTTATATTCATAAATACTTTTAGAAACAATTTATTAAATATTAATACAAGGGTAAAGATTTTAGTGTCTATTCTTATTCATTTTTATTTTTAATTACTAATTTTAATTATAATTTATTCTATTTAATTTTTTTATCCAAATATATAATTTGTAAAGTTTAAATTAATAAATTTAATCTTGAAATATTATAAATTATAAACTTAGCTTAGTCTAACTTAATAAATTTAGTTTTGAAATATTATAAATTATGGACAAATTATAAATTATAAGCTCAACTTGATCTAAATTAGTAAATATGCTATATTTGGATAAAAAATTAGGTGAAATAAATTATAATTAAAAATAAAAGTGAATAAAAATAAGTATTGAAAATTTAAAATGTTAATAAGTCAATAATTTTTTTCATAATTTTTCTATTTTATATGATCCTAAAGACTATACTTAGAAAATAATTTAATAATTTATGATTTGATTAAAAATTATTTGATATAAATAAATATATAAAAACTTATCTAATAAAAGTTAAAGATTTATATAATAAAAATTAAAAATTTAATAATAAAATTTGATATTTTTTTTTAGTAAAAAAAATATTTATTACTTTTTAAATAATAATAATGTTTGTTACAAATATTTTGATAAGGAGTAAATACTATTTTAGATAATCATAAGAAAACTTCTACCGCAAACTTTTTGATAGAAGAGTAAGCGGCGTTGTCGATAACTATAGGGAATATTTTTCTTTCTCCAAGTAATAATATGGTAAGCTATAGTGCAAATGTACATACCGTACGAATTTTTAATTTTGTTTTTTAAACTCGATAGAATGACAAATATTTTTTATAATTTTTTTAAATAACAAATACCCCTTTATTTTATATTTCGTGATAAACCTCTTCTGAAGTTTGAACATTATTATAAATATTTTCTGTTATATTAATTTTTTTTAGTTTTTTGTTTTTTTGTATAATACAATAATGTTATACCTCTAACCTTTATAAAAATATAAAAATTAATATATAGATAAATAGACAGATAGATAAATAAATATAAATAATAAAATTTATATTTTAAAGAAGATAAAAAATTTATAAATTATATTTAAATTTTTTTTGAATTTTTATATTTTATAAAAGGTTAGAATTATAATAATCATTATATCATAAAAAAGACCAAAATATTAAAGCAATTAACTTGCTGAAATCTTTGAGACAAATTTTTGTTATGAAATATAAAATAAAAAAATAATCATCATTTAAAAAAATCATTGAGTTGTATTTGTCATTCCCCCTTCTGCACTCTCAAAATCTTGCTTATACTTTCCAATTCTTTTATTGACTTTTTCAAACTTTTTATTATATTGTTATAAGTTAGATTTATACTAAAAAATTATAAATTATAATAAAAGAATTGAAAATTATATCAGAAGAATTAAAAAATATATAAAAAAAAACTTACAACAGCATTATGTTGCGGCTGCAGTGTAGTATAATCTGTTTCATGGATATTATATACATTATAATTTTTGTGAGTAAATAATAATTAATAAATTATAGTAAAAAATTATAAAAAAATCTTCTATTTTAATATTATTTCAACTTTATACCGCATTTTTTTTACAAATAATTTATATTTATACGAGTTCCCTTTCTTTATTTCGAGCTCATATATATATTTTAAAAAGAATTCTCCGTGCTTTTTAATTAATACATATTTACTTAAACAAAATTTTAATAATATATACTTGTAAATGGAGAGTCTTTCGATCTATCTTATCCATTGCCATAATTTCAATTACCTTTAAGAGAATATGATTCCCATTTGATCAAATTATAGAATACACAATTTGCATCCGCTCTTTTTATTTTTATTTTTCTCGAACAATTTTCTTTTCCTTATGTACTAAAAGAAGAAATTCCATATTCCCTAGTGAAACAACAATAAGAAAACAAAAATCAAATTCAATTTTCAGGAGTATTTCCGACTGATATGTAATTGTAACAATGCTTACAATTATATTCCCTATAACAACTATAAGGTCTCTCAGCCCAAGTAGAATGGACATTTTGATCTTTGATAGCTTCAGTGTGAACTTGATTGGTATCGTTTACCTGATTCTTCAAGAGTATTAGATTTCGATGCTTTAATTTGATTTTTCATAGATACATCAAATTCCTTAACCAGGCCATTCTCTTTCTTCGCCACAACAATTGCTTTGCAAAACGTTGAAATGTCCAACAACAATGAAAAAGACATAGCACCCAAGAAGGCAAAAGATAGTTTATTATTTTAAAGACCCTACTGCGGTTACATCAAAATGTTTTTCCACGCTCAATAAGTATGAAAGGCAAAGTTAAAGAAGTGGGTTTAGAAGATTTTTGGTGGGTATTTGATTGCATTCTTGACAATCTTCTTGGTACCAGCATCACCAAGATCAATGCCACAAATATCAGCCAACCTGATAAGGTAAAGCAGCACATCAGATAGCTCTTCTCCTAAATGTTCCTTATCTAACTCTTCCCAATTTGGCAACCCTTTGTCCACCTCTCCTCTCCACTGGAATATTTCTGATAGTTCTCCAACTTCGCCAACCTGAAGGTCATGTTTTGCAGAAGCAAACTGATTGAAAGTTAGATTGAGACATCTTAGAAACCTTGAATTTACATTATTATTGTCTTCATTTTTTATTCGCCGCATAAACATATTTGATTTTACTGAAAAAGGACAAAGGCATCTTCCAAAATTGAAAAAACGTGTGAGGCAAATTTCCCAAGTACAAATTCCCAGAAAATCTTCACAAGGGTACACAACCGTGCAAGTTACCTCTCAAAGAATGCTAGACTTTGCAGCATAATATAGCAGAAGTTGCCGAGCATGTTCAAATTAAGACAAAGTTTGTGTCTGGAATCCATTTATAGTCATCGACAATATCAGTTACAAATTATAATATTGGCATCAATGTTGTGTTTTCTGATAATTCTGTCAATTTGAACCGTTGGAAGCCCGGCGAATCTGTTTTTACACCATTGGTTTCTTTTAGCTAGATCACCGCTTGTGGTCTGTGGAGCAAAATTCTATTTGTTGATGTAAAAGGTCGAAAGGGGACCATTTTAAATTAATGGACAAGAATTTAGCTGTATAATGACTTATATTATCATCATATGATGCTTACGGTAGACTAGATGTAACGACAAATTATATGCCAGAAAAGATACATTCCATATTCAATAAAAGGCAGAAACCTGATGTTTGGGAAGAGCCATTTGTTATACAGACAATGGAAATATGTAAATAATCCTGCGAAAAGTGTTTTCGCATTGTTTTATATGCAAAGTAGGTGATCCTGGATGGATGTGATGGTTGAGAATAAACAAATAACTGAAGAGCCGTTGTTAAAGAACAGTTAAGGAAGACAATTACCATAGCAAGGAGTAGATTTCTAGGACTATGAAACTTCTCCCAATCTCTTGCCTTCGCAAATTCCTCAAGTTGCTTTGAGAGGTCTTTGAGACTGATGTCCGCAACCCTTTCTTCAGCTTTAATCGGTTCTCCTTCGCCCATTTTTCACTCCTCTATCTGCGTATGGAGAGAAGAGAGAGCGGCTCTTGTGGCTTTAAAGGGGAGAAATTGGTTTAATATTTCGTAAAGAAAGTGTAATCTGTGTGCAAATAATACGAAAAGGAAATGGCTCAGAGTGTGGAAAATGCCTTCCTCATGGTTTATACATACGATTCCTTGCAGCCCCACCATGCAAAATGGCCAACTACAATACCTGAAATTAGTAGCGTATATTCTACTTTTATCAAGTTTTATCCCTCAAAACGAAAGGAAAATCGAAAGATAAAACATGATAACCATTTTCTGAAAATCCAGCTTAGCAATTTTGGGGTGAATTTGAACCTCTAAAGGATGTGAAGTCTTCTTTTACTCAGTACAGCCTCACTCAACCACTCTTTCGTTTAGGTGAATTAGTAAGTATAATGTCTTGTCTTTCATTAATATAGCAACAGAAGCAACCACATGGCTAACATTCTACAGTGCACAAAATTAACCTTTCTCCGTACAGTAGACCATATAATGCAATGTATGAAGTTTTACAATGAGAAAACACGTCTTAGAAGCAAGAAAAACATTTCATGCTACTTGGACACTTTTCTTTTGAAAATGAAACAGCATAAAACATGGACCATCTCTTTCTGTGGAAACTTTTCTTTTGAAAATGAAACCGCATAATTCATGGGCCATTCCCCCATATTTCTAAAGAGGGGAAAGGTAAAGTTAAGAGGTTAGACTTTGTGGCTTCTTTGGCTTCTTTCTTAAATGGACTCATTTTATATTGTATCAAGGAACATCTCTTTTTTTCTCCAGACTTGATTAGCATAGAATCTACATCAAACGGTCTAAAATTCCTGAGGACTTTTTCAACTCACATTCGATACACCATCAATGTTAAAACCTGGCCACCTGGGTTTTCCATGCTACAATATTTAACTGGAGGGAATGTTGACCTCGAGCGTATAGTTTTCAAGCATATCTTCGGGATTTGACAGTCAGAGAGGAATCATTTTAAGCTTAATTAAATCTCATGATGGAATATTCACTCCACCAAATTCATCCCCGAAAGGCGAAAGGTGGATTAGTATTCACATTCTACAATTAATAGTGGTATAAAGAACGGATTCTGGTTGCTCCAGAGATTAAATTAACCTCTAAAGTCAGAAAGATTATGATTATCTGGTGTTTAATTATTATATATAAATATAACAGTCACCAAGTTGGTCATATATAAGTAGATAAAAGCATTTGGTCGGTGTAACAACCTAGAAGATACTTGATAGTGAAATTTTCAACTGAATCGATTTCTTAATCATTTCCTAGTGATGATTAGCATAAAATCACACTCTGAAAAGCCCTCATAACTAACATCTCAATGGAATTAATTACTGGGTATAAGACCGACCTGGATCGGTCCTATCATAAACTTTAGGAAGATGATATTTGTTGTAATCTCTCTAGAACCCAGAATCTTATTCCAGTCAAAGGGTGTACCAAAAGAAGGGTTGCTTACTTGCTTTGAGTATGCCTATTTACCCTCTATATGATAATCTTATAAAGTTCGTTCAAAGAAGAAATTCCATTCTGTGTGGCTAAGACTCTAAAACATTTTGTTCAGCAGAAATGTTTGAACACTTTCTTCATTCTTGAGTTCCAAGCACCACCATAATATGGCAAAGATGAGAGAATATGGACAAGTCTTAAGTGCACTTTAACTCACCCATTAAATTCCTTTTACATATGCTTCTATAATCAATTTAAAAAAATTAATAGAAATTCTCTTAAATTAAATGTTAAACATTCCAGCAATGACAATAATATTCACTCATGCTATTAACAAACATAATAAAAATTTTAAGCAATTCATTCTCTTTTGTTCTTCTCTCCTATATTCTTTATTTTTTTAATAATTAAAATCAATAATTAAGCTAAAATTACAACTCATTGTAAAATAAAAATTTTAAATATCAAATATTAATATAAAAATAAGGAGCCTTATATAGGAAGCAACAAAATTTTACCCCTACTAATTTCAGTTAGACTATAAATTTAAAGATAACAATTGCTTTAACTGTTCTAATGTCATTTTAGGATTGCTGGCTTCCTCCACATTTTCTTATTGGCATACATGTGTTGTATGTTTATTGGGCCATAGTATTACTCTATACATACACACTAAGTATCATCTATATAGTTTACACTAAGTTTAATTTGATTGGTTATAGAAATGGTAAACACAACCAACTATAAATAGGTTACACTATATATAGTATTACACATACTTAAGTAACAACAATTCTTCACCTTTTTTTTTTTAACAGTGTCTCAATTGTATTATCTTGATTAATTTTAAGAAAACAATTCTTCTGATAAATATCAATTAAGTCCTTATTTGATAAATATCAATTAGATTTTTCAATTTTTTCTTATTTACATATGAACTAATATCTACAACTTTAACATAATTTTAACAAAAAATATTTTGAAAAAAGTTTAATCAATACCTAAAAATTGAGGAATCTATTCTGAATCATACCTGCTATTTTGAGTTGTTAATAATTTGGGCTTACTCCCTCCGAGGCCGACTAATAATAAATCGGCCCAAAACTCTTATACAAGCATCGTGCTTAAAAACCCTTGTTTTCCATTTCTTCCTTACTCGTCTCCGCCTCTTGCACTCTCTTCCTTGCACACACCGGCGCAAAGCAGAATCTCTAAAATGGTTCGGCTCTTTCTCATTCTCTGTCTTCGACATTTCAAACGACGTAGTTTTTCTGTTTCTGTTTTATGTTATATTTTATGGTTTTCAGCCTTTCAAGAGGTATGTGGAGATCGGGAGGGTCGCCCTCGTCAACTACGGAAAAGACTACGGCAGACTCGTCATCATTGTCGATGTCATCGATCAGAACAGAGTATGCTCTGTATCTCTATTAATCTACCTTTATGTTTCTGTGCATTTGTTTTTAAAAATTTGCTTGATAGCTAAACTTGTGTCTTAGCTTTACATGTCTTTTTAGTTTGTCGGTTTTGCTTGTGAGGAATATAAATATTTACCTCATTAATTTATCATTTTTGTCATGAGTTTCCATTAATCAGAGTTGTATGAAAAATGATTGATGGTTTAAATGAATTTTGAATATCTGAAGTAAAGCTGATCAAATTAAACAATCGTGAATTATGTATAAGATTTATTACCAATCAGTTTTTCCTGAAGTGTAGTCTCAATTTCTAAGTAACTGCTTTTACTTGCACCGAGTTCTTATGAACTCTTGGACAAGGAAAAAGTGATACTCACTAATTTTTTGTTATGATGCTATAGAACGACTCTATTTTAAGATGCCTTATGATTTGTCTTTGAGGATTGTACTTCACTCAGTTTAGAGGTTATGTTGTAAGTGTTAAATTGCCTGGTAATTTGACTGTGACGATGAACATGGGCTCATGTAAGTCACTGGAAAGTCAATATGCTGTATGTTATTAGCTCTGATAATTAGGATGGGGCTTAGATTAGATAAAGTCACTGGATTGACAATGGACTCTTTGTTCTTGTTGAGAGGTATTTCTATTTTTCCCTTGTTCATTTGATGGACAAAAGTACTCCCATTTGATTCTGGCATGCATGAAATGTTTCCTTTTGGCAGATATGATGGCTTTGTTTTAATATTACTGTATTGCAGTGCGTTTTGACTTCCAGTTTGTGTGTCTGTGTAATGCAACAAGTTTCTGATGTTTATTGCATTTATTTCAACTATCATCGACATTTAGGACTTGGATGGTTGATGTCCCATTGATCTCTTTTGGCAAGTCACTGGGCGTTTTATAATGCAGTTGCCTGTGTTTTTCTTGTATTTTGACAGGCTCTAGTTGATGCCCCTGATATGGTGAGAAGCCAAATGAACTTCAAGAGGCTTTCACTAACTGATATCAAAATTGATATCCCTCGTGTACCAAAGAAAAAAACACTGATTGAGGCTATGGACAAGGCTGGTAAGAACTATGATTTTTGCAGAAAACAATGTCACTCTGTTTAAATTATCTTCCTCTTGATTTAGCCTAGTTTCTGTGACTGCAGATGTCAAGAATAAGTGGGCGAACAGTTCATGGGGTAGGAAGCTGATTGTTCAGAAGAGAAGAGCCTCACTTAATGACTTTGACAGGTTCAAGCTTATGTTGGCTAAGATCAAGGTTGGTGTCTGTTCCATCCCATGTTTAGCTGTTTGTCACGAATTTTTTATTCATGTTTTCTTATTTTTAAGATGTTGAAGTTAAAATAAAAGGACTTTGTTTTTACTGTTTTACTTGGTCATCTTAGAGGAATGTTTAGCATTTGCTTCTAAATTAGTAATTAAATTTGTGCATTATATAAAATTATAGAGCCTTTGGATTGAGCTAATACAGTTTGTTATTATCTGCAGAAGGGAGGATTGATCAGGCAGGAGCTTGCAAAGCTGAAAAAGGAGATTGCAGCCTAAGTGTAATCTGATATGTAGCTTCCAATTTTGTTATGATTATGGCTCTTAGAATTATCTGCATTTATTCTTCTATTAATTGTGGGCTTAAGACCAGTTTGAGGGGACGCATTTTACTTCATGATACTGTAGTGAGTTTTAACGGTAGATCTATGTTGTCTGGGTTATCATATTACTTGAGCTTTACATGGATTTCTGAGCATGTTGCTTCTTTCAACTTCATTGAATATTTTTTGAAGGTGTTAATGTCTCAGGTATTCTAATTAATACAAGTTATAATAGAAAATTAATGTCCTTTTGCCTTAGGGTTCTGCATTATGAAAGAATGAGATTGGCCGAGGCTCAATTTGTTCTGTCATCGACTAGATGGACTGTTTAGTTATCCCTTAATTGTTTTTTGTTAATTTGTTCCAATTTGCGTAATTCGTAGACTTTGATCTAATTCGATTTCCATTTTGTGGATTTGAAAATTTTGAAATTCACATTATCTGGATTGAATTGTGGATTTGCACTGTCAATCTGCAGTCTATTCGCCAATTTGAGCTGTCGATCTGCATTCGTATTTGGTTGTTCAATCCATATATCAGAATGAATTGAAATATGTAAGTTGGCGAGTAAAGATAAAAAAACTGTGATGTAAAATTTTGGTGGATCATATAGGGATCAAAAAATTATAATGCATAAATTTTTGTATAGAATATAGATTTGATCAAAATTCACGTAACCCAATCCAATCTTATTATATTATATTATATTATTTTATATTCAAATAAAAAAAATCAGAATTTATATTATATTATTTTTAATAAATTAATGCTTTTTATTTAATTTTAAACTCACAATTTAAACAATTTCTACAGCTTTGCCTTAAATATCTTCAAAAGAAACAAACGACAAATGGAGGGTTAGGTTATTTTTTATGTTAGTAAAGTAGTACTTTACTTAATAAGTATTTATTATTTTATTACATCAATTTATAACATAAGAAAAGTAATGTTACACATCATTTGGGGTGCTATTCTTTAATTCAGTTTAATTTTCATTCAATCGAAAAGCTTGATTTTTTTAAAATGAACCAAAATCGAACTTAAGGATGATGAATGAATGAAACCAAATCGAATCAAGTACTTTCGGTTTAGGTCAGTTCGTCTTCATTTTTTAACTACACAAAATTGAAAAAAAAAAAATTATGGAAATATTAAATTAAAATTACGTAATAATGGGATATAATAATTTTCATAAAATATTAAAACCAATCGAGAGAGAGAGAGAGAGAGACCAACCATTAACTAAAGCTCGCATAATTTGAAGTGGAACTATTCAAGTCAAAAATGATTGGCTATTCTTATTAGATGTTATGCTTTGCAAATATAAAAAAAAAAAACTATGTTTAGTTTGATATAACGTATATTGTAGTATTCTAAGTTCGTTGTACGGTGTCTAATAACTTTTTTATTATAATTTATAAATTTTTTTTTTTTTTTTGGTTACAATTCTCATATTTTTTATTTTATTGCATTTTCCATTTTTTTAAAATTGAAAAATATAACGAAAAAGTTGTTCCATTTATATTGAAAGGAGGTAAAAATATGTTAATAGTAGTGTAGCCCACAATATAATGATATATCCATTCCATATTTGTGTCCGCATTACTTTTATATTTTAATTTCGTCCTTGTCCTTGTCCTATTCTTGACAATGGCATTAGGTATTGTAGTTCAACGTGATCAATTTCCATATCATAGATAATGAGATTCTAGAACAACACACAACTTTCATGAAATCCTTTACTAATCATGTAGCATTCATTCATTGACTCTTAAAAATTCAGTTAAACAAAGAATAAATTATTATTACTATTATAATTTATTAAAATTAAATTGTCAACCTACAGCAATAATATTAAAATGATGAAATATTAGCCCATTACAAAATTATGTAAATTTGTCCAACTATCCCACCAATACAATAATATTATGGGAAGATTAGATTACGCTAAAAAAAGTGTATTTTAATAATATAATTGTCAAAATATTTATATTGTTTTTGTTTAAAAATTAATGTTTTTATCATTTATCCACTTATTTATTATATTTAACATTTGTTGGCTTAAAAACCACGACACCTCAGATTTTAAATATAATTGCAAGTTCTTCTTTAATTTCTTCAGTCCCTTGACAGGAGAATCATTTTGACTCCTGAGAAAACAGAAAGGAGAGGAATGTGGCCTGACCGTTACATGTTTAATTGGCCTCAGAAGAAATCATAAACCCCATAAATTTTATCATTAATACATTAACAGAAAAACAAGGCTTCTACAGCAGAGAATTCCTCTCAAACACTTTCAAACTTTGGATTCACTTCAAAAATATTTCCTACCAGTCTTCACATAAATCGTCTTCGGTCTTTCTATTAACAGTCTCTGATAAAACTCAGTTTGTTTTACATTGGAAATCGCCCTGCAATACCGGGTATATAAATATCTAGAGTCTAGTTATTTCATTCCAGAAGATAAACATGGGACTCAGGGATCTCTTTCTCAGGTTCAAGGTAAGCTTATCCTATTCATTTCTATATGTTTTTGTGTTCTTTTAGAAAGAAAGTTTATAATCTTGGAGTTCTTGAACAATTATAACGAGTGGGGTATTTTTAGTTGATCAGAATCAAGATTTCCAGGTTCTTGTATGATCACATACTGTTTGAAAAAATTGAATAAGATATGGTTCAGTGTTTTGGAGTCGGGCAATTGAGATTATTTGTGTGTGGATAATTGGATTTCGGCAGGCATTTCGGATGAGAACCTTACAAATAGGAAGCGGTCCAAATTACAACAAAGAACCTGAGATTATAAAGAAGCCTTCATGGATGGTACCTTTCTCACATGGTTATCATATTGTGGAGGATCCGTCATTTAAAGGTTCGGATGATTTGGATTATGACTCAGTTGTGGTACAGAGAGAACAATTTGAAGAAATTGAGTTGTGGTTTTTTGGAGTTTTCGATGCTCAAGTCGGGGACAAAGTCACCAAGTACTTGCAATCCCATTTCTTTGGTAGAAATGTGAAATTGGTAAATATTACTTCTACAAATTCTTCTTGATTTATAGCTTACTTTCCCTAAAAATGCAAGAAACAAACACAAAAAAATAATCAGAAATGTTTTTAATCATTGTTTTCCTTGACAATCATCTTATATGTCAAGCTACATAATTAATATTTTTGCAAAATCAAGAGTGTTTTCCTTTCAGCTAGTTTGTTTTGACAAAGATGAAATACTTGTTACTTTGGTGGCACATTGTGGAGGGAGGAAGAGATTATCCTCGTAGGACAGACAATTGAAAGAGCTTCCTCTATTCCTCTCGTGGTTTGAAAGATTCTTAATTAAATGTCACTCAAAATTATTGTTCTTGCTGTAGGAAATGAGATGTGATTCTACCCCAAGTTAATGAATCATCAAATTTTAAGGCCGTAGTGGGTTCTCTCTATGGTAGCTCTTTGACATTATATTGTGGTCTGCAGAATGAAATCAGAAGAAAGTGTGAAGAGACATTGAGAAAAGCTTATGTTGGTGCAAGAGCAAAGGTGAGGGAGGCACTGAAAGAAGAAAATACATGGAAAGTGGGTTCAGCATCTGTGACGGTGATCAACGGAGAAAAGCTTGTTATTGCTAACATGGGTGAGTACAGAGCAGTTGTTTGTAGAGATGGTATTGCTCATCAGATAGGCACAGGACACCAGCATTCCACCAAAAGACATTGGTCACGAAGACTCTGTTCAGGTACGAACACTTCTTCCAACTATCCCAAGTTACTAATAGGAAAATGAGCATGACACGGAGCAAAAATCAATTCTCTGTCTGCACAATTGAATGATCTCCATTGTCATTTTACATGATCAATGAAAGGGACATGAAATACATGGCCTGATCATCCTCTAATACCTTTTTTACACATGCAATTTGTAATCGTCAATACCTGATTTCCGATTATCTGATTTGTGCCTAAAGTACGCATATTAGCATGCGATTTGGGCAATGCAATAGGAGGTAAGCACTCCAACAGCACAGAACTTGTTGTCGGAGCTGAAAACATCGATCCAGATACTGAATTTGTCATCGTAGCCAGCAATGGCATATGGGAGGTAAGATGCTTCTTGTCAATCCTACTTACAATAGATGATTAATGCACTGTCCTGGGTTCAGGACTTGTTACAAAATCATTGAAATGAATCATACCATTGTAGCATATTTGCATTCTCCCTCCATTTCACATTCACAGAGAGTTCATTAATTTGTTTCCATGATGATATTTGTTCAGGTAATGAAAAATCAAGAAGCTGTAAATCTGATAAGGCATCTAGAAGATCCAAAAGAAGCTGCCAAGTGCTTGGCAAAGGAAGCACTTTGTAGATTCACGAAACTCAACATTTCTTGCGTAGTCATTCGTTTTGATTAATACATTTTCTTCTGATGTTTTCTATATCTACAGGGTTTTTACAGCCATTGTCATGATAAATAAGACTATTATGCAAATTAAGGATAAGAATTATAAAAAGTATATAAATATGAAATGTGATAATATGTAGGAGAAAGAGGTTACACAGGATATCTTCCCATTCATAGTCATACGAAACCCAATATCGGATTTTTCTTTTCTTTTCTTTTCTTTTCTTTTTTTTAAATTGGTATTGTCTTTTCAAACAGTGTTTTCTTGAATAAATACGGTGTTTCTGGAATAAAACGGCTCCTGTAACTTGTTTATAAGCCGTATTTGAAAATAAAAATAGTGAAATATATTAGTCATTGATATATTTATGAAAAAAGTTTTGCATTGTGGTTGGCTGGAAGGTCTTATTCTGGGAAGGAAAACTCTTAAAATTGTTATTAAATATCGAAATAAACCATTACATTGTTTAAAGATAAGAAAGAGGTAAAATGGGATTCATCAAATTAGAATATATTATATTATATTATATTATATTATATCCTTTACCAAAAGAAATTAAATAATATATTAGTGGATAACATTTTGTTCTTTTGCCTACACCCATCAAAAATTTACACGCGAGACCAACCAAGCTATTGCTGTTTCTTCTTTTGAAAGTAAAAAATAAAAAAAGATGGGGCGAAAATGACATCAAAAACCACCCAAATCACTACTTAAACGATGAAACTTGACAGCGAATGTACAAGGACCATTTTACAACAACATAGACAACAATGGATATTCTTTCTCATTAAAAAAATAAGGAAAATAAGCAAGCACAAAAATCTGTAGCAATTCACGGCCAAATGGCACAAATTTAATGACAAACTTCCCGCTAGCTCACCTTCAGCTTTAACAGCATCCATTCACATTATCAAGTTGTCTGCTTTTTTTCACTATTCTTGCTTCGAAATGGTGACAACAAGGAGAAAGATCGCGAAGCTACAGCTGTAGGAATAAGATTCTTGATCAGTCTCCAGGAACATAATACATATGAATATGGGGAGAAAAGGAAAACAATGAACCGCATTGAAAAAGATATAAGAACTATGAAAGCTTACACTTTTGTGGAGTAGAGCCAGCAGTCGGGGCCTCATCTTGAGAGATTAGAATTTTCAATGTATGAACTGAAAATGACAACAAAAAATGATGGTCAGCTAACAAAGTTCATAGGTTAGTTATGATAAATGTTCATATCAAAGATTCTCCATCGGCCCAAAACTCAAAAGACCTTTCAAACATCCCCAAATAGCATTTTCACCAGTAGGTTACAACCTTTACACGTGTAGAGAGAGCTCATTAACTAATAGAGATTGTTTATAAAGGCATGTTGCGCTTCTATAAGTACTCGCTAAAACCAATGCACGTAACTACTCGCTAAGAAATAAGCAACTTAGACTATATCAAGTGTAAATAGGAAAAAGTTGTCAACTAATGCTATGCTTCTATTACAGCACCATGAGGTGTTTCTTTCCAAGGAAAAAGGGAATCACAGTCGTGAGCTATTCCTCACGTCAAAAAAACAACACCAAGCATTTCCCAAAATAATAATTTCCCATCTGATCAGTGCACAATTTATTGAAGCAATATATGAAAATTGACACTGCAACATTTTCTTCTCCGAGTGAATTGGGTTTTCTGTAATGGAAGTGGCATAATTTTAACACAAAAATGGTTCTTTGTAAAATTTTTACGTTTGATCTTAGGTGGGGCTATACATCAGAAGTGCAAGTCAAGGTCATGATTATAAATTGTGAAATCGGTTGGACTCCTAATAACACAATATTATCGATTCCAAATTTCACTTGAAGATTACCAAATATCATTTGGTCAGCTCTTCCACTAAAATCTGCTGACTTCAGATTCTAGAGATAGACATAATGAAGTGTG
>JAWDEX010000002.1:15151775-15174473 GCA_035221805.1 Trichilia hirta | reverse complement strand
TGACCATTTTGCCCCTATGTGATACAAATGTGTAATTTATTGTAAATTACATATTCAAATTTGATAATTATGATTATAAAATATATTAAAATATAATTTTAATAAAAAATAATAAATTCTAAATTCAAGTGTTTAATTTAAAAGAAATTACTATTTTACCCTTATAATATATTTGTTGACCAAGGACATTATGGTAAATGTACTATAATTTTGGATTTATGAAAATTCAAAATATATATTAATATGTCTAAATATCAAATTTTTTAATGACTAGAGAATTTGATGAGTGTTAGAATTTATATGGATAATATTTTAACACTTGACATATTTATATATATTTAATATATTAATTAATTTTGAATTAATTATTTTTGATCAAATATATAAAGTAAGTCTGACTTTTAATAGATCTAGGCATGGTCTAGGTTGGTTTAGTAAGAAAGCATTCATTGAAGTAAAAACTTAAACTCCCAATGGACCAGGCAAATAGCAGCAGATTTATGGTGAAATTTAGGCAGCCATAACTTCTAGTATAGGAATAGTCTCAAAAATCCATACGATCAATATCAAAAAAACCTAATAATATATCCTATCAAACACTAAGCAAAATCCAATGGTAGACGAAAATTATTGTGTTTAAGATACACGAAAATCAATCTTACTTTAGGTTTTGCCATAGATCTCACTGTTGAATCCTTTGATGACCAATCCAACCAATCAAATTCAACATAAATCCTCTGAGAATGAGCAGATAAAATTTGGGAGAAATCCAACGATTGAATTAGAAGATTTAGCTCATGAAACCAACTGTATGTAGAGCATAAAATTTGCCCAATTTGGACAACAGAGATTCAAAAATGCAAAATTCTACACTAAAAGCTTTAAATAGCAATCTGACTAGTCAAACCTTAGTAACTAGCTGTGAAAATATTCTATCCAAATTTAAAAAGAATCCAACGGTAGAATGAAGAGAAACAGTCAGCCAACTGTAGTTGGCGGAGTTACTAGAAAGATAGTTTTTTTTAGCAGAGAGTTTGATCAACCATTATTTCGCCAACAAGTCTTATTTCAATGGTCACTCTAGTCATATCATAAAATTATCCGATAACATGCAACTGGAAGAATTTCATCAAAATCAAACGATGCAACATAAAGATATCTGCGATTTTGTAGCCCAAGACAGTAGAGAGAATTTTTAGAAGAGAGAAAATTCAAACCCCTTAAACCCTAAATCTTTCCTAAACTCTAAACTCTAAATCCTAAAAGCCTAAAAAATTTAAAACCCTAAACCTTAAAATCTTAAATCTTAAATTTTAAACCCTAAATCCTAAAACTTAAAACCCTAAATTCTAAAACTCTAAAATCCTAAATCCTAAAACTCTAAATCCCAAATTCTAAACCCAAAATTCTAAATCCTAAACTCCAAACCTCAAATCCCAAATCTTAAATCCCCAACCACAAACTTAAAATACTTAAATCCTAAACTTCAAACCCTAAACTCCAAACCTCAAACTCCAAATCTTAAATCCCCAACCACAAACTTAAAATCCTAAAATCCATAAATCCTAAATTTTAAAACTCTAAACTTAAAATCCTAAATCCCAAATCTTAAATCTTAAACCCTAATCCCTAATCTCTAAACTCTAAACTCTAAACTTTAAATTCTAAATTTTAAATCTTAAATCTTAAATCCCAAACTCTAAATCCTAAACTCTAAACCCTAAATTCTAAACCTTAAATCTCAAGCCCTTGACCCCTAATCCCTAACCCCAAACTTAAACTCCCAAACCTAAATCTTAAATCCCAAACTCCTAAACTCTAAATTCCAAAGTCTAAACCTTAAAATTCTAAAACCCTAAAATCTTATATCCCAAATTTTAAATTTCAAAACCCTAAATCCTAAAACCTTAAAATCCTAAATTCAAAAACCTTAAAATCCTAAATCTTAAACCCTAAACCCTAAATCTTAAACTTTAAAAAAAATTATGAAAAATCTTATTTTCTCTTGGTATCCTACAATGAACAAAAGGAAAGCAAAAAAGACTTAGGTTTTTTTATATTTTTCAAGAGAAAACAAAGAAATAAAGAGTAAAAAAGATGAAACTAGAAATTAAAAATTATTTTCTTAAATTTCTAGTTTTTATTGAGAGAATGAAAATTGACTTTTTAAGTGTAAAAAATCAATAATTATTTAATGAAATAATTGAATACTTTGGTCTCTTTCAAGCATTTCTTTGGAACCATTATCATCATTTGATATGTACAAGTCTTGAAGACAAGTAGGAAACTAGTTGTGGAGCTTAAAATTAAGCCATTAAAGGTATGTTTATCAATATTTTAATTACTTTATTCACTTGTTCAAAAAATAGAAATAAAATATGCATAAATATAGCCATGAAAATCTTTATATGTTTGACATATTGAATCATAAAATAACATCTTCTATGTAAAAGCATATTGCTAAAATAATCTATAATTTTGATATCTTTATATGCTTTTTAATTAATTTTCGTATTTTAGAAGAATTTTTTTAAGTTATTTCTTAGGTTCAACTGAATATTTATTAAAAATCTATAAATTTATTAAAAGTTAATAATCTTATTAGTATTTTATTATCTTTTATTGATCAAGCTATAAAATAATACTTTACTCATAATCGACATGATAAATTCTAGTATTTGCCTTAAATCTTGATCAATTGAATGATAAATTGTAAAACTCTTTCTATAAACCTAATTTGATAATGGCTTAAGCAGATTGATCATTGCAAAGCAATAGAAAGAGAAGGCTAAAATTTAACACTCTAACTGTAACTTTTTTTTCTTGTGATTTGAATAATAGTATATTATTTCTTTTATTTTAAGCTATTTTAAATAAAATATTTATAAGATATTGATAATTGATCCTTGTAAAAGAATATGTATATTCACTCAAGTGATATCTTTTATACTTTATTTTTTTATATTTGGACAACAAAGATAATGTCTAAAATTAATTAGAATAGGGATAATTGATATTACATCCTATAAATATTATTTTATTATATTTATGTGTTATTTAAGATATTTTAGTGTGTAAAAAAAATTAATTTTTGATAGTGTCCGATTTGTATAAAGATGATTGAGTAAATGATTATTTTTTCTCTTTTTTTTTTTGTTTTTTGAGATGTATTTTAATAGTATTATCCTTTAAAAAATTATTTTTATATATTTTTATTGACATTTAATTTTAATTTTTAGAATTTATAGCAAATTTTTGTTATTTACTTTTATTTGAATAGTTCAAATTTATGAACTCTTATATGATCATCAGTTAAATAGTTGTATCTGTATATGTTTTATATAAAAATTTTATAAATTATTCTTATTATATGCTCATATTAACATATGATTATAAGTGCAAATTAAGAATTTAACATATTTGTTCTGATAATTTTATCAATGATAATACCTAAGAGCAATAAAAAAATTTTAAATTAAAAAAAAAAAGAAAAAATTTGAATGCAAAAATTATTAGTAAGAGATAAGAATGAGTTGTACTTTAGTGACATGTTTAACTATATAAAACAAGTCTTGTATTTAATATAAAAAAAAAAGAGAGAGAAAAAATTTTAATTATTTTTTAAAGAGCTTGTAGAGATGTCTTAATAGTCTGAGAGCTATTGGCCAAAAAATTAAATTATGCTTATTATCTATATGTTTAAATAAACATTATCATAAAGATGTTCATTTTAATAAAATAATAAGAATAAATTGTGTTCTCTTTTTCAATTAAGCCTCTTAATTTATGTGTTATTTTGTGCACAAAAAAAAATTTATAAATTTCTTGCTCAAAAGATTTTTATGACTGTGTTTAAAACTTGTGATTAAGAATTTACTTATTTAAAAATATCAAAAAGAAGTATAATGATAAATACTTTATAAGTAAATTTTTTATTTTAAATTATTATCAAGTATTAACGCTTTGTATTGTTAAAGAATTAGCAACAAGCTAGTTGAAGGGGTGTAATGAGTACATAAAAATGTATAAGTACTAAGATTTAAATTTATAATTTTACACTTTAAAATATGATTAATTTCCTTAAATTATACATATTTTTACTTTTTAGTGTAAATTTTAGTTTATTTATAATTTTTTTATTTTTTATTTTAGTGCAATAATAGTAAAAGAGACATAACTTTTTAACTAAGAAAGCTATTAAGTTGAAACTCACTCTAATAGAAAACTGACTTAATAGACTATTCATATTTGAATAAATCATTAATTTGAACTCTAAGTAATAGTTTCAAAATCATTAAGCAAACTTATTTATTATCCTAGTCTAATCCTATCTTATTTTAGTATTTTATCCATAATTTTTTATAAAAAAAATTTGAATTTATTTGGTATAAGTGGCAAATTAAAGCTTATACAATTATTTACACTATTTATATTTATCCCCAAACCTAAATTATTAATCTTTGAGGTTATTTATGATATTTTTATGGCGATTAAAATTATTGAACTTCATTTATCAACAATTATGACTACCAACTTTGATATTTGGCTCTCATTTTTGTCTATAAATAGAGATTTTTTGAGCTATATAATCGTACAATAATAAGTTTATAATATATTTTTATTCATAGAAATACTCTTTCTTCTTTTATATAATATCTTTTTAAGTTACTAGTTAAAGTTATGAGATTAATATTAAGAATGTATGATAATTTTTTTAGATCTTATTTTTTATTTTAATATTTAAGTTCTTTTTATTGATTATATATCCATATTTTGAAAATTATTTTTGAATATTTAAACTCTTTAATTCTTTATAGATATTTGACACATTGAATACTTGAAAATAAATTTCTTAATTCATTATACACAAAAGGCATACTTTGATCTTTAATATATTTAAAACACTTTTCTTAAATAATTTTATCACTTAATTTTAAAATATATTTTTAATTAAATATTAATTTTTTAAAAAATTTATATATTTTACGCATAAAATAATTTTTATTTTTTAATTGAAATAACATTTTAGTTAATCTCAATTGTGTTAAAAAAAATCTAATTTACTAATTATCATCCTAAAATATTAATTTTTAAAGTCTTGGTGCTTAATTTGCATTTAATTTCTACTTGATAATTGTTCTTTTAAAATATATTCATCATTTATTTTACTTTTACTTTGCACCTTTATTATTAGACACATCATATTGGACATTATTTATTTATAAATTAATTAATTTTTAAAAAAATACTTCTTGTGAATATAAAACTTAGACTCATCAGACTATATTATAACAAGACTAACTATACTTAAACATAATAATTAAATTAAAATTATCTATGATTTACATAAAGCCATATGTCATTGTGCCATTAAAATTTGAAAGATAATGCTCATGAAGTTAGGCTCATGAAGTTAGCAATGACGATGGTATTGATGGCCCAATGATGCTGATGACAAGTAACAGGTAGAGAGAATTAATTTATGCTCTAAAATGATAATAACTAATATCGTCTTTTCAACTGCCACCCTTTTAGTTTCCCGAAGCAAGCCAACTCAGCATCCTATAATCAAAATTACTCAATTTTTAACAAAAAAAACTTAAAATATTTCGCTAAAAATTAAGAAGACTAGATGTTAAAGAGAAAGCCAGTAACTAATTAAAAGATGCTACAGGGCCCAGAGTCACCAAAGTTCCAACACCTAACCACATTGATAGAGGTTTACTCTTTCAAAAGACCTTTTATGGCAAGCACTATGTCATCACTCTTGACCACATCATTGCCACTCCTTAGACAAAATTGATTAGCATCTTTATTAGAGGCAGATGGTCAAAAGTCTAATTCGAATACCTGAACTGACCAAGCTAGTAGCTATGGTGACAACCCTGAGCCGCTTCTTAAGAATCTCTTTACTGGGAAGGAAGAAATGTCCATGTCAAATATTCTCTCTCTTGACAATAATATATCAACATCAATAAAAATAAGATACAATGAGGGGAACCATGCATTTGAATGTGCAATTATTGTCCTTCTCTTTGACTTATTTATGTACTAAGGTATGAAAGATCACACCCTATCTATATATCAGAGAAAAATGGACGGTAAGGGACTTATAGGTACTTTTAAAGTCAATAGATAAAGCTTACACTCGACCTTCTTAAATACTCACTGTTATGCCTATTCTTCGACATTAGATACGCACACTTACAGTAAATAAAGGATTTTTATAAAGAAAAGAATGGATAAATCAAAGAAAGAGGATCCCTTTTAAAACGAAAGAACATTCTCTCATTCATCATCTCCCCTACTTCTACCATGATTGTACTCTAGCTAAAATGAGTTTTTCTTTTTCTCTCAAAACCTAAATAATTATTTTTCTATTAATTCATGACTTTTTTACATTGCTCATCACTAACTTAAGTGTCAAAATTTCTACGTCGAAAAATTAACATTACTCTGATCATTGTTATTATTGTATAAATAGAAATGACTCTCAATTTATTGCGGTATTCAAATTTATTTCGATACGCTCACACTATCACAGGGACAAGTAGAATCTGTGTATCTACACTAAATACTCATTATACGCATATTACAAAAAGGCACACATGACAACTCACTTCATGGTATTTATTATTGCTGAAGTTTTAAACTATAGATTGCTAAATTCATTTATACTAGAGTATAGGATAATCAATGCAATTTGTCCAAAAGAATAATAATCTTTTGTTCGATTCGATCTTTCTCGTTATCATCATCGTTTGTTTTATGAGAAAATCAAGGGGAAATTTGTTTGAATTGCGGAGTACTTTTGCATCGATGTTTGAGTTTGGTTGCTAACTTTCTAGTAAAACTTAGGTCATTAAGATCTCCAAATCAGGTAAAGTAATGCTTTACTCTCGTTGATTTCCTTTGTAGCTGCTTGCATTGTTTTTTTCCCTCAATTTTTACGTAAATTATTCCCTTGATTTCGCGAATTAAAGTATACTGCAAACGAGAGTTTAGTCAGTGAGTAAAAAGGATAAAAATATACTAAATAATTAACAGTGATGAATTTAGAAAATATTTGGTTCAAATAATAAACCTTGAAATTGAGGTTACTTCGACTTTCCTCTGTTGTCTGATTTGTCTCGTGCGAAATCTCACTTCGCACATGCAATTCCTCTGCAATACCTTTCGGTTGTATACAGAAATCGTCAATCATCGATTTGCTGCTTCCAATTGTACTAATACGTTCTGCTTTAAAAATTATAGAAGGAAAAAAATTTCCTGAAATCCACAACTTCGTTTTTGGTCTTTTAGCTCCAGAGGACAAGGACACAAGACCAAACACACAATGTAAATAACAAAAGGATGTGCACATGGAGATGTAAATATATGTAAATATAAATTAAAATGTAAAGTAAAACTATCTTTTCGGTTCAACCATCAAATGGGGTTCGAAATCTTAGTCAGCGGCTATTTAAATTTAAATATTCCGGTCTTAATTGACATTACATATCACATATTTATGTCAAAAATACTCAAGTTCTGACATATTAGAATTAAATTAAACATTTTATAGGTTGCAGAATTTTTTGAATGAATTATATTTATATATAACTTGCGAATAGAATTGAGCTGTTATATGTATTAAATCAACCAACCAATCAACTTTACTAGTACAGTAATGCTTACCATCTTATGTATTGTCTAAACATTCAACAGAGAAAAGCTATTGATATTAATCTCCGGTAATCTTAATAACTACAGTTGGTTGGTGGAACGGCTGCATATTGTCTGTCCATAACTTCAATGAGTTTGTTGGCTATAGCACCCGCATAAACGGAAGAATCTTCGTAAATCTGCAAAAATTAGAAATATACGTACATAATTTTAAAACCTCCACCATGGAAAGGACAAAAATATAGGAAGATGAAGCCAAATGAGTCTTATGTGCCAGATAATCGTAAAACAAATTAAAAAATAGAGTAATTGGCGACCTTAGTGTTGAAGAGAAAGCTGTAGTAGTCGCCTATATGACCACCCGCAACATGGTGGAGATCCAACCGAAGATCGTCAAGAACCTTGGCAACGAACAACAAACAATCGATCTTCTTTCGCTGAACGAGTTTGATGGTTACTTCATCATCAACTATACGAACATCAACCTCAGTGTCCTTAGATTTTCGCTGAAGCCAAGAGCTCCTTAAAGATGGATTATAAGATTGATCAGGGTCAACAAAAGGCTTTGTGTTACAACCCTCATCGTCTTCTCTCTTGTGCCTCTTTCTCCTCTCTCTAGCACATCGTTTTTTCTCCACAAGTAATTTCAGTTCATTAACAGTTCTCAGAAGCTCTTTGATGTAATCAATAGCCTCTCCCACCACTGATGCTCTATCATTCTTCATGCGTTGATTGAAAAATTATTGAGAATCCCAAAATAATAAAATCAATCAAAAGCTTGTCTAGCAGATATGAAACGAAATGAACTCACGTGCATCAAATCCAAAGCAGTGCGATTTGATCATCAAACAGAATCAAAGGACTGACAGTTAAGAGAAAGGGACATGGATTAATTATGGGATGGAAATACCTTGGTCGGATTGGGAATCAAATTCCTTAAGGCACTGAACTTATCCTTCATCTGTTCTCTCCTTTGGCGCTCGGTAGTGTAGGGCTTTGTCGTCTTCCCCCGTTCCCTCCCTCTACCAATACAATCCATGTCTCTAGTGAACTCCAAAACACTGTGGCCACCGTCCCCATCCTCGTACAGGGTTCCGATCGCATCTCTTTCATCCCCAGTCAAAGAATTAGCGCCACCTCTTGATGATGGCAAGCTGTAGCTATGAGGGATAGATTGGAATAATTCCCCAAACAAAGGAGGCTGTGGAGGCAAGTTCAGATGAAATAGTGGATCATACAAAACAGGAGGCACATCTGACGCTGGGAGGTCTCCGTGAAAGCCCAAAGGGGTCATATGGTTTGGGTTTGAGAAGGTGATTGATGAATCTGGGAACAAAGAGGAAGTTGAGCATCTGGGCAAGTGTAGGAGATTGAGAAGATCTGGTATTTGGGAGCAAGGAGTCTCTTGCAATGAAGGGGAAATATGATCGGTATTGATGCTATGATGGCCTGTTTGTTGTGGGTCACCCTGATGATTATGACTGAAACCTAACTCATCATGATTGACACCGGTATCCCAAGTCGACTGATCGTGTGGAAGAACCTGATTTGGGTCATGAATCGAAGGGGTATTGCTATGACAATTTTCGGTGTTGAAGGCCAAATGCTTTTGAAGTTCGAGTTCCATAGCGGCAACAGCAGCATCTTCTTGGATAGGAATGCTGTTATTTTGGAGGTGCTGACTAGGGTAAAAGAGTTGATCAGCGGTGGTGTGACTATTAGGCAGAGATTGAGAAAAACCATCATCGTTAGGACCTTCCGCCGTTGAGTTGGGATCAAAGCAAGCTGTCTCCTCGTCCATTTTTTGGACTATCAGATATTCGCGTAAACAGAAAACAGAAAAACATAGAGAGTGAGTAAACTACAATAAACCCGGTAAACTAACATGGAGACGTGCCTAGGAAGAGTCATGGAGTAAAGCTTAACCAGTCACTTTGAGGACCGACTGCACTAGTTAGTAATCTCAACACAAAAATATAGGCAAAACTCTTCAATCGAGAGAAATAGTATATAACAGTAAGCTATTAAAAAGCAAAATTGATGAAAATCAATGGAGTTTGGAAAAATTCGTACTTACAAAACATGAAGGGAAGAGGGACGGTAGGTGTAAGGAAATCGGAGACCAGGAGAGTTTAGAAGCTCAAGGCCGTGAATGCTTGAAAAATTTGTTTCTCTCTCTTCTCCGATTACTTTACATGAGGTCCTGTTTTCTATTAGTACAGTTTGTTACTGAGATTCCCATATTTGGGACCCACTTCCCTCACACAATCAGTATCTGATACGATGCCGCGTGAACTTCAGTTTTGTCTCTTCCGCTTTATTCTGAATTAAAGTTGGTTTGTTGCTGTTGAAACGCCACTGCATTACATTTCATATACATGGAAGATAATTATGTTCATAATGTTGGCAAGAATTTAATAGATGTTTTTTCTGAAAAAGAGATCTTCCACAGCTAACTTTTTTCTTTTTTATTCATATCTCCTTCTCATGTTATTCCTTTTCCAAAGACAATGGCATAGTTGTAATTAGAGTATTCACGCGATTGTAGTTATTCAGCTAAAGAGAGTGAGTTTTGGTAGGAGCTGTAAATTAATGAGTGTAGTTTACACTTCATATTCTCGTCTACACTATAGATGTGTGGACCCTACCCACTCCACGCTAACCGCCCTCTCAAACTAACTGATAAAAACCGTTTCGGCTTCAACCCCCACCAGAGAAGCATTTGTTATTTAATTGGCATCTTTTCAAATTAAATAATTAAATAAACAACCGTCACAATCCAGCGGCTGAAATAAAAAAACGTTTCGGCTTCAACAACCACGAGAGAAGCATTTGTCATTTGACTGGCTTCTTTTCAAGTTAAATAATTAAATAAACAACCGTCATGATCCAGCGGGTAAAAGGGACAGTGTATCGAATAATTCATTAATTATTAATAACAAAAATTCATGCAAAGTATGTACGTCACTTAATGCCTTCATGTATAAATTAACGTAATAATAATAATAATAATAATTGTTGAAACAAATTTGGCAACTACTGTAAATTATTAAGGTGATCAAGTAAAATTGTCAAATCAAAAAAAAAAATAAATAATTATGTGATTAGATGAAATCTACATAATTTTAAAATTCAAGAATCAAGACAATTATAAAAAAGTACTATAAACATTCATTGACATTATTCTCCTTATTAATTCACATTTTTTTATCACATTTTTGTTCTTATTGTGTGTCATGACTAATATCTATTCAAAATATTTTTAAGACTAAAATTTTGACGATATCATATGCTGACCGCGCATGGTAAGAGATGCTCCTCAAATTTACTTAGATAATTTTGTCAACAATGCATAGAGACAAACATAAGATGCACTTCAAAATTTCTCTTATTGAGTAAAAAATCAGTATTTTTTTCATTTATTACTGGTAATTGTAAGGGAGATCATATGTCAAGTTCTGTATATGTTATTCTTTTTCTTAGCTTACCTATTACATTATAGTATAAAAGATCATCTCTTGTGTGTGTGTCAAAGAGATTGGATAGGAAGAAACCAATGGTCACACCAAAATCAAATTGAAGAAAATTTGCACTCAACCCTCTTATAAGTTTATTATCACACCCATTTTTCAATGATTACAAGGATATACTTATGATACACGGTAAGAACTCATATAAAAGAGAAGAAAAATTCGTTGAAGGGGAGATCTTTTAATCTCGTGTTCTCTTCACCTTATTAATCCAAGCTAGTACTATTTATCATCTCTTCTATTCTCACTACAAACACTTAAGTAAAGCTCAAATTCTCCCAAAACACTAGCTTCTTTTTTCTTTACTCTATTATGCCACATTATGGCCCATTGCTGTCTCAAATATCAAGGTTTCTTTATTGAAAAAAAGACATTGCTCTGATCATGTTGTGTTAGCAAGACAAGGAGCAATTTTTTTTGCTATATGACACTTGGAACTTGCCCCATCACTTCTCAATCATTGTAAGTGTTAGGTAACTAGAAAATACTCATCAAAAATTATATTTTTCTGAAATCATCCCATTATTTTGATCATAGCTTACTTATTTGACAATTTAGCCCCTCTTTAAAATATTTTATCAAATTCTCCTGCCATTTTTTCTTTCTGGATATTTCACTTATTTAAATCATATCAAAATTTATATAGTTTCTTTGCATAATTTTTTATTCAAAATGTTATATTCCTTCCCAATCTTGAAGAAATATATATATATGCAATTACATATAAGGAAACTAGTTATTCTTGTACTAATGAACAAATTTGGTCAACCACCAAATTCTTATACTCACAAAATTAATCTAAGAAATTACAACATAAAAATAGCTCATGCCAACATTCTCCCTCAAGTTCGAGCATAGATATCTACCATGCCCATCTTGTTGATTATATCATAGGATACCTTTTCTAACACTACTTTTTGTGAGTTTATTAGGTAACCAATTTTCTAACTTGACAAATGGAAACTATATAACCTTTTGATCTAACTTCTCCTTGATAAAGTGACAATCAACTTCAATAAGTTTGGTGCAATCATGTTGTACATGATTATGTGCAATGTGTGATCATGTTGTACATGATTATGTACAATCTCAATAGTTAACTTATTATAACAATAAAGATTCATACGTTTTGTATATTCAATCCCCAAATCTTTTAGAACACTCTTAATCCATAATAATTCACATACACTATGAGCCATTCCTTAGAAATTTGCTTCTGCACTAGATAAATTAATCTCCCAACTAGCTATTGATAGCAACCCATGCCTGTTGGAACCTAATTCAAAAAAATTCCAAGCTTATTATTCAATTCTATAGGCATTTCTATTGGTTTGCAGGCAAGCATTTCAGTTTCAGTTCAAAGATCTTAGCATATATTTTCATTGTGAAAAAAAAAAATCCCTTGAGATGATCGTACTATTTCAATCCAGAAAAAATATTTAAGTTGTCCTACATTCTTCATTTTGAACTTAATAGCCAAATATTCTTGTAACAACTTCATTTCATATAGATCATCTCCTATCAACACCATATCATTGATATATACAATTAAAGTTGTCGCCTTTTTTTCTTTGTATTTTATGAACAAAGTATGATTTCAACGTTTTTGTTTATAGTCAAATGGCTTCATTGCAAAAGAAAACCTCCCAAACGAGGCTCTAAGTGACTATTTAAGTCTATAAAATAATTTTTTAATTTGCAAATTTTGTTTTTATTTAAAGAACTACTTTTAACTCTTGATGGCATCTTTATATAAACTTTCCTATTTTAAATCTCTATTTAAAAATGCGTTCTTTGAAAGGTTGTTAATCATGATTAAGCACTAATTAGAGAATTACATGCTTTATAGAACAATTAGGATTTTATTAATCATAATGATCAAATAAATCAAGAATTACTAACCTTTAGCCTTAGTTAATGAAAGATTAAGCTCTAAAATAATGGAAGCATCCAAGAAATCAAATCCACCTATTTGTCTCCTTGCTTGGCCATGTGAGAGTGAATGAGATAAGAGCTCGAAATTTTCTTTTTGGTTTCAACTTTTTAAACAAATTGAGAAATGTATCCTAAAGAGATAAAATTGACTTGTATTTATAATGGCTCATCAAATTATTTAAATATCTTAGTTTTAAAGTCAAATATATTCATATTCCAAGCTTATTCAATAAGTTTTCTAATCGTAAAATGGTAAAATAACAAATTTGTCCTTATTAAATAATTTAATACTAAACTTGTCCTAAAATTAGTTAAACTAATTTTGACTAACTTTAATTAATTTTATTTATATTCTAAAATATTTATAACTTAATTTAAATTATAAATAAGTTAATTTAACAAGTTCTTAGAACCATTAAACTATTTAACATATAAATAATTTATAATTTTTGGGCAATCATTATCACCGAGAATGCTAACTCTTTTAATATATAACAATTAATAATTCTCTCTCATATTTAGTAAGATAACAAAAAAATTTTTATTGTAACCTCTTAGGTTCACTGTAATATTAGTCATGAGTTAAAATTAATTTTATTAATTTTATTTCGAACTCTTTAAATGTTCAATGACTATGGTTAACATCTAGTAATATATTATAATTTTTAAATTACAATAAAAATATTTTTATCAAATCTTTTAATTTTGATTATACATTCTGTGTAGGTAATATCCCTTAATCCTTTAATTTTGACTAAGTCAAGATTCACAAAAAGTCAAAATCCTAAACTTAGTGTTTGTACAAACCATCAGTCACTATATACTAAACTTGTCACTATGAATTCTTTCGTATAATATTTATTACTATCTAGTTAGGATTTAATGCTTTAACCATCTATTAATGTTCGTTTAAGAACTCAAATCTAAATCAAATCAACGGTAACTCAAATTCTGTATTTTGAATCAATAGATCTCATCTTAATAGTCATTCGCATTTTAATATAAATAACGCATGACTAAAAAGGCTTTTTATACAAGACTTGATTAGTCATGTACTTATACACTATATAAACTATATACATCTATATCATATGACAATTATGATGTTTTAAATCAAAAAAAGTACATTGCACACTAGCACAATCGAATGACAGATCATTAACTGTATATATTTGTGTAATTTACCATTACTTTGATCACATTTAAAAAATAGTTCTATAACTGTTAATTCATACTAATGTCTTAATAATATTACCATCATTTTATCTGTACTAATACTATTTCATAATATTTACTGAAGATATTTAGTGTACCTACTATGCAATATCAATATCTAGTCAATATCTAGTCAATATATATATATATCATAATACCTTAAAATTGACAACACGAATGATTTTTAGGACATACTATACTAATATTCTTAACATTAAATTATCGTAAAAGTTACTCTTAATTTGTTGTTATAGATATAAGAATGCGAATTGTGATGAGTTTAGCTACAAACATAGAAGTGTCTTGGTAACCCGCCTCATACCTTTGCATAAACCCCTTTGCAACTAACTTTACTTTATATTTGTCAATATTTTCATTTGTTCTAAGTTTTATAATGAGCACCTATCTATATCTGATCATCTTTTTCAATTTATTTGTTCATCAATTTAGTCTATTTTGAATTTGCTAATGTATCCTATATTGGATCACCTCCTAACTCTTGGGCTTTAAGTCTTCACTTAATCTAAGGGTGAGAGTCAGTGTCAAGTCATTGGTCTACTCCCTCATAACTCAAACTCTTAGGTGGTTACTCTATAACTTGAGGTTGATAAAAATCAAGAGTTCGAGTCGAAAGGAGAGGGGCAAGTCAATAACTTGACACTGGCTCTCACCCTTGAGTTGAGTGAAGACTCAAGGCTCAAGAGGGGAAGGGGAGTTGATCCAACGTCCTACACATTACTAATAATGAATACATTAGACAATTGATTAATAGTAAGTGCATATGATTCAAACAATTTATGAATTGAGACATAATTATTAACTCAATACTTAACATTGGCCTTAAGATTAGGTTTATACTATTTCTCTAAGATACCCTTATTCTATCTTTATAGATATCTTAGAGCCAAATTTCTAATGAGAACAAGGGACACATCAAATATAGGATTTAAAATTACCTAAAAAGAAGCATTCTAAGTTGATTCTTTAGTTAATGGTCTTAACATGGGCAACTTTATAATTATTAGCAAATTTGACTCATTTCAAAATAGATCTAACATTTTATGAATACTTTTAAAATTTTGTTGATCACTTCTCCCAAACCTTTCACTGACTTTTTCTAACTCAAAATACTCATCTCTTCTACTACCTTCTTGTAACACATTTTCATCACTAGAATTTTCCCCTTAAACGATAAGTGTTAAAACTCCCTCTAAATAATAAGGTTCTAATTCACGACAAGAGGCATCCAAGGTCATTTGCAATTTTTTAATTTGATGATCATAACAATTCTATCCCTTTTAAATTTCTAAATAGCCAACAAAGATATATCATTTTGTATATGGATTAAGTTTAATTCACAAAGTCTTGGGAATGTGAACAAATGTTATAACCAAAGATTCTTGGTTTAAGATTTAAGAACTGAGGATTTAAAAGTAAGGACTACTTCTTTTTTTGAGGTGTTTGAATATCTATCACTCGAGAGGGTGATCGATTAATTAGATAAACAGTAGATTTCACAACTTTTTTCCAATAGAACCTAGGCATGTTCATGCCAAACAAAGAGGCACGAACCACTTCTAGTATTTTTCTATTCCTCTTTTCTGCCAAGCCATTCTATTGCAAAGTATATGTGCAAGAAGTATGATGTTAAATCCTATGTTAGTTTAGAAACTTTCCAATAAATATATCTACGAACTCTTTGGTATTATCAAATTGCTTAACACGAATATATTTTTAATACTCAGTGCTCACAATAATATAAAATTCTTGAACTATTATATAAACCTCGCCCTTTTTGTAAAGCAAAGACACTCATGTCATTCTAGTACATTCATTAAGAAATGTAACAAAGTAATGAGCCTTAAAATAGAAGGAACATTTGCTTGATTTCATAAATCAGAATGTATAACTTAAAAGGGTTCTAAACTTTTATTTAAAACTTGATCAATAAGAAATGTGATGGCTTTTGGCCGGTTCATGATATTTGGACACTAGGACAACATTTGACTAATGAAGAAATTTGGATCAACCTAAGAGCTCCATCTCACTTACAAAAGGTGAAGCTCTTCTTTATCTATTTCTAAAAAATAACCTAGTTATGAATAATAAAAAGTCAATAAAAGACTAACACTTCCATAAAAATGAATAACATTTAAATACTTATGATAAATCACAAACCAGTGAAATATTTCTCATAATGCAACCTATTTACAATTAATCATTATGAAAAATTTCATTTATACCATTGTTTGTCAAGTTAACACTTTCATAGAAATAATGAAACTTATTCACTTTCTTTAATGATTTGTTGTCACGTAGTCAATAGGCATACAAACTTACTACGAAAGAGATGGCAAGAGAGTAAGAATAGGTTCACCAAGGATTTTATATAGATTAATTTTCTTTTCTTTCAACCTTTACTTCTTTCATTCAAGTCATCCTTTTCTTCTTTATATTTATCCCTTTAAATACTTTTTCTTCAAAGTCACAAGACATTTTGACACAAAGTTGATGCTACTTTTGACAATCACTTTCAAGCTTCATTTGATTTGTCTTTATTTGTCATTCTTACTAAAATACTAGAAGGTAACTCAAAAAGACGTTCTAAAAATTATTGTAAGTAATAAATTTTTCAACCACCTCAACAGACAATAAATGCACAAATAAATAAAAGAGAGTTAGAAATAGAAAATTAAATGCAAAGATTTATAATAATTTAGCTAATCTTAAGCCTGAATTTACCACTTCAAATTTTACTTAAAGATTTTCACTAAACCATGTCTATATTTACCCCTTCACACTTCACTTAAAGATTTTTACTAAACCAAGCTTTGCAATCCCATGGCTTTAACTTTATAATAAAAAAAGCTTTTGGGGTCTTCTCTAAACTTTTACAAGTTATTCTCTTCAATCATTCAAACTTACAAATACAAAATGAAAGAATCACTTCTTTCACCTTTTCTTTAGTGAAAAGGAGTTTATAGTAAATCAAACCTTGAATAAAACTATTTTTAAAAAAAAAAGATATACAAATGAGTTGTTCAAATTTATGATTTTAGGATTCTTGCAATTGAGAGAATAGTCTTGTAAATAATCATAAGATCTTTACAAAATGAGAAAAGATTTATTTATATAATAGTATTTAAAAAAATAACAATTAGACACATAAAATGTGTATTGACTTTAAAATCTCTAGCATTTTGACCGATCATCTCAAATATTTCAATCGACCATAAATGAAACTCTTTAACTTAAAATTACCCTTTTCTTCCTTTGACTGAAACAAGGCTTTTGATTGATCACAAGCCTTTTAGTCAATTGACTTCAACATTTTAGTTGATTGCCCTTTTGTAATCAAAATTTTAAAAGTTTCATATTTTGGTCTAAATTTTTCTAAGTTTAAAAATATTATAATTTGGTCCAAATTTTTTGTAATTTTAAAAATATGACATTTAAGTTCAATATTTTGCAAGATTGAAAATATGATAATTTAGTCTAAAATTTAACAAATTTAAAAATATAACATTTTTATATTTTGCCTTATAATAAGAAATATTTTAAGTTTAAATAACAAGAAGAAATTTTCACATGAATATAACATAAATATTGATAGAAGAATATGTGCAATTGATTATAATAGATTTCTAACCTTTAAAAAGTGTAATTAGTTATTATTCTTCAATGATTAGTTATTTCTTCCACTAATTTGTATATCCATATACAAATCAGGTCCTATTTGTCTTCCTTTAAATTTAAGAAACTAGCAATCAACTTTGATTGGATTACAAATAAGAGTAGTATTCAAATTTATTCTATCAATCTTTATTTTTCAACTTCCTTTCTTTTTGTATAAAGAGGAATATTGCTATGATAAGATAATAGTATGTACGTGTTATTTCCTAGGTTTAATACTCATTAATTTTTTTTATAACAGTTTTTGTTGTTTAAGGAATTTTACGTTGTATCATCAGAAATAAGTTTGTTAGTTGCGAAAGTGTACTTGAATCTGTATTATTATTCTAAATCTTCAGAGTTTAGTTATTGATCTTTTAAGGTTGAATATAAATATTAAGTTCCTCTTTTATTGATGAGATAATAAAATAGTACTTTTTTTATATTAATTTTGGAGATCGTAACTTTAATAGGTATAAAAAATATTAAATTACTGGGTTGCTTATATTGTTATTTTTATTTGACTTATTATAAAATAAAAATAAAATTCGATCTCTACAGCTCATTAGACCTGTCGAATGAGCCATTAAACTTGTCAAACAATTCATACACACACACATATATTCTATAAAATAGTTTGAGAAAATTAAAATTCTTAATAATTTAACACAAGTTGATTTTGATATCACTTATTGTTACAAAAATTCTATGCCGTATTCTAAAAAATAAAATTAAAGATTGTGAAAGTGTACTTGAGTTATATTATTGTGAATTTGTAAAGTTTGGTTATGAATCTTTCAACTCTGAATATAGAGATTAAGTTTTTCTTTTATTGATCTAATAACAGAACAATGATCTTTTTATATTAGTTTTGAAAATTATAATCGTAATAAGTATAAAAAATCTTAAATTATTAAGATGGTGCATTATATAATAAAAAAAATTTGATCTTCATACATAATAAAATAATTAATATTTAGCTAAATATATAAAGCTCACGTCATCTTAATTTCATCAAATCAATTAATTAAATTTAACTTAAGATAGTCTTAATACATTAATATATAAACTCCTCTATATTAAATTAAATCTAACAATTTTTGCAAGCTCAACCTTTGCGGGAGTTTTACAAGCAATTGCCTCTCTAAACAAAGGCGTCAGGCAACGTTGCTTCTATGGAGTTGGACATTGAATTGGAAGTGGAGATATATTGGCCATTGTGTATGTTTAATATTTTTTTTTATTAATTTTTTTGAAAAACTTTCAAATGGATAAAATGCTTTTTTTAACACAAATTGATCTAAAATAACAGAATTTTTTTCTTTAAAATTTTTTGATTCGAGGATAACGATTATCAGCGTTCCTCTATTGCAATTGGGTCCAGCAAGGAACTAGCAAATTATGCTCGTATGTAAATTTATATTGACGTTAGGGAGGTTAGCCTAAGATCTCTACAATTACTTTCTTCATCCAATTGGGTAAATGATCAGGAAGATTTTTGAAATTTCGCAGTAAAAATTGGATGATTTTTTGAACTATACTTACATCGCCCGGAGCTGCAATTTGCTAGTCAATTAATTATATTATCCATATTGAAATAAATTAAAAGAAATATTAAAAACGACAAAATAGAAGCCAAACAATCGACCGAATTCTCCAAAGGGGCCCAATGACCGGAGGCCGGAGCTCTAGCGTCCTGGAGCGTAAGAATTCACAAACATTAAATATTAGTGCCTCCTGAAATCTGGATCTAGCGAATTGAGTAATGGCGGAATTCATGGACCTAGAAGCCCAAGATGGGGTAAGGATGCCATGGAACGTGATCCCAGGGACGAAGCAAGAGTCAAGCAACTGTGTTGTGCCAGTTTTGGCCATTTACACTCCCATCAAGGATTCCCCTAACATACCGATTCTGCCCTACGCTCCCCTTCGCTGTCGAACATGTCGCTCCATCCTCAATCCATTCTCCATCGTTGATTTTGCTGCCAAGATCTGGATCTGCCCCTTCTGTTTCCAACGCAATCACTTCCCCCCTCACTATGCATCCATCAGCGATGAAAATCTTCCTGCTGAGCTCTTCCCTCAGTACACTACCATCGAGTACGAGTCTTTTGGTGAGAAATCTTTGGTCCCACCGGTTTTCATGTTTGTTGTTGACACCTGCATCATCGAAGAGGAGATATCCTTTCTCAAGTCCGCTCTTTCTCAGGCAATCGATCTCTTGCCTGACAATTCTCTCGTCGGTCTTATCACCTTTGGTACTCTAGTCCACGTTCACGAATTAGGTTTTGGCCAGATCCCCAAGACCTATGTCTTCAAGGGTTCTAAAGACGTCTCTAAGGAGCAACTTCTGGAGCAGTTAAACTTCTTTCTCAAGAAGCCCAAGCCCTCTACGGGTGTTATTGCTGGAGTCAGAGATGGCCTTTCTTCGGAGACCGTATCGCGCTTCCTCTTGCCTGCCTCCGATTGTGAATTCGCTCTCAATTCGGTCCTTGAGGAACTTCAGAAAGATCCTTGGCCGCTTCCACCCGATCAGCGCTCCACCAGATGCACTGGCACCGCCTTAAGCATCGCTGCGAGTTTGTTAGGAGCTTGCGTTCCTGGTTGTGGAGCTAGAATCATGGCTTGTATTGGTGGTCCATCTACTGAGGGTCCTGCTGCGGTAAGCAGTTTCACTTCTGTTTTTGTTCTTTTGAATTCTAGTACCATTTAGCCATTAATCCGTCAGGAGAAATTCAATTCCCTTTTTTTTCTCCTTTTTTTTTTTGTATAGATTGTGTCAAAGAACCTATCAGAACCAATTCGTTCTCACAAGGACCTCCTTAAAGATTCTGCTCCTCATTATCATAAGGCTGTGAAATTCTATGACGCACTTTCAAAACAGCTCGTACATCAAGGACACGTTCTTGATCTTTTTGCTTGTGCCCTAGACCAGGTACTGATTGTATACAATATCTATATTTGAAAATCTTTGCACTACAAAATTTATTACTAATTCCGTTTCTTGCATTTCTCATTCTGTCTAGGTAGGAGTCGCTGAACTTAAAGTTGCAGTTGAGAAAACTGGAGGACTTGTTGCACTTGCAGAAAGTTTTGGCCATGCAGTATTTAAGGATTCCCTTAGGCGTGTTTTTCTCTCCGGTGACTATGATCTTGGACTATCATCAAAGTAAGGCTTCATTAATTTCATCTTGCATAACTAATTGACCAGAGTTTGTCTAACATTTTCCTGTTTAGAATCCAATTCCATTTCCTTGTTTGTTCAACTTAAATCTTGATTGGTTCAGTGGTGTAACATGATAATCAATTATTTTTGGGATAGCAAAAGGGAGTGTTGCAGACACTTTTACTGAGGTCAACAGGCCCTTTATTTTCAATTAAATCCTCTTTATGAATATTTTAGTATTTGCTAAGTTGTTATATGCTTGCATGCCCAGGAGCTGATTTTGTTTCTCATTGGACCTTTCTCTGTTCTAATATTATCGAATCTAAGATTATTGTAACAGGATGTCCATCTTTATGGCTCTCTCTCTCTCTACTGCCATGCAGTGGTATATTTGAGATGAACTGCACAAAGGATATCAAAGTGCAGGGTATTATTGGCCCCTGTGCTTCTCTGGAGAAGGTATAATTCAAATGGTTTATGAATTCTCTTTCATGGTGGCTGTATTTGAATTTCTAATTGTTAGTGTCTTTGTGCAGAAAGGTCCTTTGTGTTCTGACATGGTTGTCAGTCAGGGGAATACCTGTGCTTGGAAGACGTGTGGCCTTGACAAAGCTACATCTTTATGTTTAATATTTGAAATTGTAAAGAAGGAAATCGCAGATTCCACTATACAAGCTACAAGCAATCAATTTTACTTTCAATTTTTGACATAGTATGAACTCCCCACTTACATATTCCTATGTTATTATTTTTCTGTTGTGCTTAGCAAAAATAAAAACATCTTACTATTGCTATTTTGTTACAGTTACCAGCATAACAATGGTCAAATGAAGCTTTGTGTCACAACCCTTTCAAGATGGGTTCTGGACCTGGAAGCATACAGGTAAGCTCTGCTGTCCTCTTGTATGTTACTGTATTTTACATTCTGTATGTTGGTCGTTCTTCACAAAGTTTCTTAAAAGAACAAACAATCATGTAGAAACAGTGAGCCATGCTTACTTTATTCTGACACGCTTTCTGTGATGTTAATAACCAATGTGGAATTCCTAATTATAAACCCCGTAGCTTTCTTACAAGTTGAGCACTAAACTTCTGGAAAATATGGATAAGGAACATGGCTTAGGAAACAAAGTAAAGTTAGTAAGTACTAACGTTGGACTTTTGATTGTTTTGGAGGATGAAATGAAGCAGAAAGCCTAGGCATCCCAAGTGGGAGCATTAGCTGTTAGAACTAGGGCTCTTTGGCATTACCATGGAAGTGGATGCATTCGGTGTACAAAGAACAATGATAGGGAGCTCAAAATGCTCCCATTGGATTACTTTTTATTTGCATGTCCCACTCTAATTTGTTAATATTTCTGATTTTTGGATGGTTTACTTGGTAAAGAAATTGCAGCAGTAAGTTTTAATTAGGTGTCTTACATTATTGTTACTCATCCGTGTGTACATTACAAGAATTATGCTAGTCCAGTTAAACAAGTATCTTAGGGTGAAGAGTTAAGAAAGGCAGACCTG
>JAWDEX010000002.1:15107044-15133656 GCA_035221805.1 Trichilia hirta | reverse complement strand
TATGACAGTCATATCATTAGAAATTAGTATAGAATAATAGTTAGAGAACTATTATTTGAATGTGACTAAAGTTATGACGAATCACACGAATGTATATTATCAATAATTCATCATTGAATTATATAGGAGTGTTAACTACTATTTAGACCTAAAATATCATTGTTGTTAATCGGTATAGATGTATATGGTTCATATGGTATATAAATATGAAACTAATCATATCTTATATACAAAAGCTAGTTTGGTTAGATATTATTTATATCAAGAAGCAAATGACTATCAGATAGAATCTATTAACTCGACATAAAGGATTTTAAGGTACAGTTGACTCAGTACAAGTTTGAATTTTTAGTCAAATATTAGTAAACGAGCAAAAATAAAGTCTTTGGCTGAAGTATAAATGTCATACGAAGAATTTGTAGTAACAAGTTCAGCTTATATTAACTAAATATTTAAATATAACTATATTTAGGATTTTAAAACTCGTGAGTCCTAATTTGGTTAGGATCAGATGAACAAAAAAAGACTATTCATACAAAACCTATAATTAGTTATAAAAGATTTGATGAAAATTTTTTTATTATGATTTAAGGGCTATGACATATTACTAGATATTAACTATAATCATTGAGCATTCAAATAGTTCAAAATGAGATCGATAAGACTAATTTTAGTTCACGGCTAATATTATAATAAATATGAAAGGTCACAATATAAATCTCATTTTATTCTTGTTATTAGAGAAAGTAAATAATATTTGCAAAAGAGCTAGCACTTTCGGAGATGTTATTTGGTCAAAAAGTCATAAATAGTTTACACGTTAAATAGTTTAACGAATTAAGAGTTTAAAAAATTGATCCAATTATAATTTAAAGTAAGTTACAATATTCAATAGATATTAAAAAATATAAATAAAATTAAAATAAATTTGATCGAATTTAGGATTAATTTATAATTTTTTAAAGTTTAGAGGTCTAAGTAATATTTTATATTTACTATTAAAAAGCTTGTTGGATAAGTTTTGAGACTTATTTGTCTTTGACTAAAAAGACTAAGAACATTATGGTAAATAGAAAAAAATATATAAAGGGTCAATTTTTATTTTTAGTGAATTTTTTCATAATTTTCACACTTGCTCTCTCTATATATATATATACTTGGCCAATGCAAGAACAATTGAAAATTTTAATTCTCTTAGAGATATCACATAATTGGTATTATTGTTCATTAATTCATCACTAAAAGTTAAAGATTATGAAGTTCAAATAGTTAATTTTGCATATATGTGCTTTAAAGATCATATTAAGAATGGCTAATATAACAACAATTACTATAAAAGTGAAGGAATCTTACAAACTTAAACTGTCTATAGGCCATATTTTGAGTTTAGATTTTATGTTATATTTTTCTAATGCAACCAAAAACATTATTTCTATTTTTCTATTTTGTAAATATAGTTATATTGTACAATGTAACAAAAATAAATATTTCATACATTTGAGAAAAATATTAATTAATAGAGTAATAAATACAAATAGTTTATATGTCTTTGATTTAAACAACTATAGTTAAAATCTATTATCAAGAAGAAAATTTAAAATAAATGAATCTTAAAATTCTATAGTATTATAGATTAGATTATATTGGAGAAAAATGATTGATTTAGCTTAGAAAAAATGGGATTTTAGGCTCATTGAGTTTAGAATCTTATCCAATCTATGAATCATGTTTCAAAGGTAAAATGGCCAAATTTTCATTTAAAAGTAAAAGTAAAAATGCTAAAGAACTATTAGAACTCATATGTACAAATGTATATGAACTATTTAGTATAGTAACTTAAAGAGGATTTGAATATTTTATCACCTTTATTAATAATATGTCATAATATAAATATGTGTATTTATTGAAATATAAATTTGAATCCTTTGACAAATTTAAAAAATTTAAAAATAAAGTAGAAAAATAGACTAAAAAGAGTATTAAAGCTTTATTATTAGATCTTAAAGGAGAATACTTGAGTACAAAGTTTCAAAAATTCTTAAAGAATAATAGACTAGTTTTTCAATTAGCTTCTCTTTATACACCATAATTTAATAGTATAGTAAAAAAGAGGAATCATACTTTATTATATATAGTATGAACAATAATGAGTTTCACAAACTTGTTAACATATTTGTAAGGATATGCTCTATAAATTACTGTGTTTATTCTTAATAATATCTTATCAAAAATCAGTCCAAAAAATTTTGTGTAAAACATAAAGTGGTAAACAATTCAATCTTAATTTTATGAGAATTTAGGATTATTTAATTTATATTAAGTAAGTTAACACTAATTAATTAGGTGTAAAATTAAAGAAGCGTCAATATATTGACTATCTTAAAGATAGTTTAAGATATTATTTTTATTTTTCTTCTAATCAAAGAGTTTTAATTATTAAAAATTCACACTTTTTAAAAGAAGAATTCTTAGAACAATATGGTACAGGAAGAAATATTAAGATTAAGAAAGAGTGCTTATAGCCTTAAATCGACAATGTTGAGGCTGAATCATCTAGCTTGCAAACTTCAATACTAATTTTAGCTTAGAGATTTTTTAGAATATTAAAACCTTTAGAATAATAGAACTTCTCCACAAACAGGATTTTAATTCATATTTAGTAAGAGAAGTTAATCATAGTGATAATCCTAAAAGTTATGAAAAAGTAATCTTAAATAAATATTCAATTAAATGGCTAAAAGTGATGAATTCTAAGATGTAATCTATATATGCTAATCAAGTCTAAACACTTATTGTTCACCAAAAAGAATAATTTTTATTGATTGTAAGTGGATCCTCAAAAGAAAAATTGGTAAAGATGGCAAAGCAGAGAGCTATAAAACTTAGCTAGTGGCAAAAATTATACTTAAAAATAATAATTAAATTATGAGGAGACCTTTTATCACTATCTATGATTACGTTCAACCAAATAATATTAACTATTATAGATATAATAATTCTGAGATCTAATAGATAGATGTTAGTTTATATGGAACAACCGATAAGTTTTGTTTCTACTACAGATAAAAATAAAATATACAAATTGTATTAATTTATTTGTAATTTAAAATAAGCTTCTCCGAGTTAGAATATTTAATTTGATGATGTGATCAAATATTTTAGTTTTATGAAAAACTCAAATAAATCGTGTAAACATAAATATATTACAGATCATACCTTTATATTTCTTATTTTATATATAGATGACATATTATTGATGGGTAATAATATTAGCATGATTATTGAGATAAAAATCTAATTATCCAAAACCTTCTCGATAAAAAATTTAAGAAAAGCGACCTATATCCTCTATATTCATATCTATAGAGATAGAATAAAAAGGATAATTATATTATTTTAAAATTTACACATAAAAGGAATACTAATAAGGTTTAGTATAGAGAACTTTAAAAGAAATCTTTTACCTTTCTGTCATGATCTTTATCTATTTAGAGATATGAGTCTAAAAGTCAATGAAAAGCAATAATAAATGCGTAATGTGCTTTATGCTTCAATTATAGGTAGTTTAATAAACGTTGTACTGTGACAAGACCTAACATAACTTATATTATAAGTGTTATAAATAGATACTAGGCTAACCTAGGAAAATAGATATTAGTCAGCAGTGAAATCAATCCTTAAGTACTTAAGAAGGACTAAAGATTTGATTTTGAGTTATGGATGTCAAGATTTAAACATTTGGAGATACTTAGATTTTGATTTCTAATCATATATTGATGATAAAATGTTTATATCAGCATTCATTTTTGTATATAATAAAAGTACTATTAGTTAAAGGAGATCCAAGTAGACAATAATAGTGGACTCCACTACTAAAATTGAATATATTATCGCTTCAAAAGCAACAAAAAAGACTATTTAAATATGCATGTTCATTTCTAATCTAGGTATTAATCCTAGTAAAGTTATTTAATAATCGTATTTTATAATACTAGAGCTACTGCACAAATAAAAAAATCAAAAGCATACCAAAAGTTAAAATATATTCAACAAAAATATTATACTTTAAGAGAGTTTATTAAAGTTAAAGAAATAATAATTTAAAAAATATCTTCAATAAATAATGTGACTGACCTACTGATTAAAATAATAGTAAAAAAGTAGCTAGACCATCATCTTAACAAGATGGTATGAGATACAATAGCGAATAACTTTAGTACAAATAAAATTTTGTTAAAATATGTCCTAAAAATTATTCGTGTTATTGATTTTAAGAATATTTTATCTTATATATAACAGTATTTATTAATGAAAAAAGAGTTTTTTATTCACATTCATAAACTACTTTTTTTATGTTATCATGTAGTTAAATAAGTATGTATTTGAATTAATTAGATAATTTATTTAATTGTTAAATTCTAAAGTTATTCCTTGTGAAAATCATACTACTACAGGAAACAATATTATATTGTAAACATACTAAATGTCTCTAATAAATATTATGATATGATATTAGTATTGCTAACGATACGAGTCTCATTATTAGAATATTATTATAGATTAATAGTTAGAGAATTATTTTTTAAACATAATCAAATGATTATAAATCACAAGATAATATATGCAATCAATAATTTATCATATAATTGTACTAATATATAATATAATCTTTTGACCTAAGATATCATTATTAAATTTGACATGAATGCATATAGTTCATATAATATATAAGTATTAGACTAATTATGTCTTATATATTAAAGTTAGTTTAGTCATATGTTATTTACATATAAAGACGAATAATAATCAAGATAGGATCCATTATCTAGATGTATAGAATTGGATTACCCACAGACTCCATCCAAATTCAAATTCCTAAACGAACATTATTAAATATCTTAAACATAAATCTATGGACAAAGTTATTTAAAAGTCATATGAAAAAGTTCGTGATAACAAATTTAAAGCATATTAATTAATAGTTCGTAATTATATTAAGTGTAAGATTTTGACATTGTATAAATCTTTACTAGATTAGGATTACATAACGGAAGAATATTATCCACATAATACTTATAATCTATAATAAATTGATGTAATATTTGTGTATTGTGATTTAAAAATTATAGTATATTATTAGATGTTAACTATGAAACTTTTGAAAAGGTCGAATTCAAAAGGCTCCAAATAAATTTACCACTAATCCACAACGAATTTATATGATTATATCAATAAACTAATATATTGAGTAGTATTCAGGAGAGAGAAAATACTATTTATAGAGTATTAGCATTTTTTGAGATAATATATATATGTATATATATATATTTATTATTTGTTGATAATAAAGATTATTAAATAATTTAAAATTATGATTTTAAAATTAAATAATTAAATTTAAATTAAAGTATTTAATTTATAATAAAAAATTATTATTTTTTCTTTAAGGGATTTTTTTTATTTTTGAATATTTAATGGTTAAGTATTTTTGAATATTAATTAATTTATTAATTATTTAATATATTTATGAGATAAATATTTTTTTTATTAATTAATAAAAAATATATGTGTTTTTTTTATTTTTTTCAAAGCGATAAGATCAGTTTGAAAGGAATCTTTCTCTCTCCTTGAAAATAATTTTGGGCCAAGATTTCTCATAATCGGTTGGTGTAAACTGTAAAAATATTAAAGCGTTTTGATCTTTTTTTGATTAAATCTAAGCTTGGAGAAACATAATCAACTATAAACCTTAACCTTCTTTTTATAAATATCTATTTGATATATACAATGATTAAAGGCATGTGATGCTTATGGGTTGGTTTGGAAAAATATTTTTGCATGTTAGTAGCCTTATGAACCTTCACAAACACTATCCTAATTTCGAAGTTCAGCTTTTCTTTCTTCTTCTTGTAATTTCAACAAGTTTTCTGAAATATATCTATCTGATGTACCATTTCTTAATTAGTTAACATTACACTGTTTTGGGTTGTCTCCAAAATTAAGGGACTGTTAGTTATTGTTTGTTAAAGAATTTTTCCAATTCCGTTTTCTCAAAACAAACCGGATACTTGTTCGGTTGGTGTTTGCAAAAAATGATTTATATTGCACTTTTCAACTATAGATTAGAAAACAGATTCGACTATTTTTCTTGATTTTAAAAAAATAAGGTGCAAATTATAATTTAATTTATTTAGAGTTTAATTATATATAGTAGTGATAAAGTCTAAATAATTAAACTATTACAAATAATAGATAATTAAATATTAAAGTTGTATAAAATTTAAATATTATAAATATAAGATCATATTGAGAATTGTATTCTACGATATTTTTCTTTTTTGCAGTATTTTTAAAATATTAAAATTAAGATATTTCTTAAAATTAAAAAAGTTCAATTAATAAAAAATATAATATATTCAAATTATTATTTATTATATGCTATTAATAAATTAAATTATATAAAATTTATATTCTAAAATACTTTTATCAGATAATTTTATACTTTTTATTTTTAAAACACAAAAAACTATTAGCAGTACATTCTCAACTCTAAAATAATAAATAAAAATTATTTTTATTGTATAAGAATATAAATTAAAAAACAATATCAAATGGACTCATGCATGCGCACTCATAGCGTAGTTGTGTGTGTATTTTAAAGAACACATATCTAAAATTTGAAAATATAAGGGCCCATTTGATATAGAATTTAAATATAATTATGAGTTTTTAAAATTAAAGGATATAAAAAAATTGGGAGAAAACATGTTTGGTAATATTATTTTCAAAATTTAATATTCAAAAATGGATTTGATTATTTTTATTTTTAAATAGAATTCTAACATTTAATATAAAATTAAAAAATAATTAATTATTGTTTTCAGAATTTTTTATTTAGTTAGATTAAAACTCTATTAACATATATTTTATAAATGAAAGATATTTTTAAAAAATTTCTATTTAAATTATTTGTCATATTATTTACACAAATGTTCGTTTTCGTTTGATGAGTTTATGTTTCGGCACTTCAATTTTCGTTAGGCATATTACTCAGCTGTGGAAGCTCCCAAGCACTTGCTTTCCTATTCATTAGTCGTTTTAATTGGCTTTCTCCCTTATTTATGTATCTATTCTTTTATTTATTCAAATACTATTACTAAAAAAAAAAATATTATATTTAAATATTAGATATAATAACTATTACTTTAATTTTTTAACAGTATTTTAACCTTTTAAAAATTATTTTTAAATAATAAATCAAACGGATCCTTTTAAGTTTTTTCATTTGGGGCTTGTTTGTTTATAACTTTATAATTGACAAATTGTATAATTATATAATTTTATCATTAAAAAATTATATTTTGTTACAACTATCATATTTAGTAGTACATTTGTATAATTACATAGTTTAATTATAAAATTAACTATTTTAAATATAAAAATAAATTTTAATTCTTAATAAATTATTAAAATTAAAAAATATATATTATACACTCAAAAAATATAATATAATTTTTATATACATTATATAAATTATATATACTTAAAATATATATTATATATAATAAATATATAATATATGTTTAAAATATTTATTTAAATATAGAAGAGTTTTAAAGAGAATTAAAAGCATAAAAATATATTTTTTTATAATTATAAAAAGTAAAAAAGTAAAATTTTTGTCATATCCCAAAATTCCTAAAATGTGATCAGAAAAAGACAAGATTGACTTATCTCCCTCAACATCGTATTGCCACGTAACTTAAGAATATAATCAATATAACTTATCATATACAAGTTAAATAACACATGCATGAAACTTCACTTCACACATAATTATAATACAGAAAATAGACTCATTTCGTTAGAACTATAAATTGGCTTTATGCCCAAGGCATATATATGTCAATAACCATTAAGTACATATACATAGACCAATAAGAGTAAACACATTCATACAACTACTAAATCACAAAACACAAGTTAGAGCTATAATACTTAAATTAAATACAACTATGCATATATAAAATTTAAAATTCCTAATGATTGCATGTCCATATCTTGATCCACTGGCTTACCTTCAAAAAAAATTGCTATACATTTGGATCACACAAAAGAATCTACAAAACTAAAATTGAGAGAGGGGTAAGTAGGAAGACTTAGTGAGTAAAAAAAATATATCTTAAGGAACTCATCATATACATATACCTCAAAAAAATATAACCCTAAAAATAAGTATTTACCTATTCATTACTCATAAATGTTATAGATATCATTATATACAAGTATTTATAAACAAATATCATGTGTATAACTCATTAGTTGGTCCATGGCCAAGGCTATGCACTTGATCGGACAGAGGGACTATCATAATTAAATTCATGAATCAATATTGTGGCACATGAATATACATACAATCATATACATATGTAGCATATGTAGCATACATAGAGACATATATCCAACATCAAATTATGCCTCCTCTTCACCTTAATACCATACAAGACATCAACTTTTTAAAATATTCTCAATAATACAACACAATATTACTATATACATAATTATAAATATTACATAAAAAATAAAGACAATATAATTATTTCACTCGTAACACATGAAATACAAAATCAATACTACTATTTCAAAATCTTTTAAAATATTATAATTTCGTAACATTTAGAAAAAAAAATAAAAATATATGGAGTTCCACTCATAATGCTTGTTGAAAATATTGAATAGGATTTGAATCAACGTAGGCTAGGTGATTGTCCCCTCAAAGTATCTATAATATGATATTATCGACTGTCGTTAGAATGATAGAAAACTAATATTTACTAATTAATGGGCATAAATACTAAATATGATCAAATGTATCTTGAAATGAAGCCTACATAACTAACTTCATTCAGAATTTAACATAGCTTAATTTGGATCAAACAAACATAAGTTATAGCATGATGACCTAACTTAATTTTGATGATAGGGCTACATAGAACAACTATATTGCCAACTTTTTTGAGAGCACATTTGAAAAGCTATAAAGATGAATTTTGAATATTTTGTACATCTATGTGTCTAGTTTCTATAGCCTCTTACGATGCCTTAATCGAAATTCTGAACTTAACTTATATCCACATAAATGAACATTATTTCAGTAAAATTTAATTTCGAGTTTAAAGTAATTCAATGCAAAATATGATTTATAAATTACAATAGAACCATCTAAGAAGTTTTAAAGTCATCTAAGAACACCATAAGGCTTCAATTATCTTTTATGAGCACTAAGAATGTGATTTAATAATAATTGATCTCATTAAACTAAAGACCCCAATTTATTCTTCATTATCATCATTTTGGATTTCTTACTTCATAAACTACTACCAATACACCCATCACCTTTAATATATAACATCAATTCATAAATCAATTTTCTAACTAAACTCTAATATATATATTTAAATTTATAATAAACAATCAACACCAAAATTTTATAAATAAAATTAATTGATTAAGTTTACCAACCTTCTCTTTTCCTCTTATTTTCTTTCTTTCCTTTCCCTAAATAAAATTAATTGATTAAATTTACCAACCTTCTTTTTTCCTTTCTTTCCTTTCCCTTTCTCTTTTCCTTTCTTCTTCTTTCTTTCCTTCTTTCTTTCCTTACTTTGACATTTCTCCGTACCTCTTCTTCTTTCTCATGGCTTTGTCTTCATCAAAATTAAAAATTAACTAATTTATATTTTTTTTAATAATTTACAAAATAATCAATGACCTAGATTTAAAGTTTGTTATCTAATGATTAATATTATGCCAACTTTCTTCCACTTTATTTAGCCAAAAATTAAACTCAATTTTTAAATTAATAGATGACCAAAATTAAATCAATATATTAGACAAATAGAGGGTTAAAATTGAAAGTAAAATGAATAGGTAGGATTTAAAAAAAAAAAAAAATAGTCTTAGATTTTATACATGGGCCTAACCAAATTTCATGAACCAAAATTCTATTTTTGAGCTTAAGATATAATTTATAGGCCTAAATAAATTATTAGGCTTAAAATTTATTTTTTAAATTTGAGACTTAACTAATTTCAATTTCAACTTATAAATCCAATACTCCTTTAATTCTCATTTCAACTTAATATCAATAATACTCACAAAATACAGGATATTATAATTATGTAATTACACCGATTCTCAAATTTTTCTAAAGATCTAAAGAGTGTAATTAAAGAGTCTAATTACATTATTTATATAGCTAATTATATAATTATGAAATTGAATAAATAGTTAAAATTGTATAATTATATTTAATTATACAGTGATAAAATAAACATGTCCTTGATGCATTTAGAAATAATATTTTTGTTTTATAAGAAAATCACCGATCACCGTAAAAGAGGGTCACGGGCACGCATAGTACACTGTTGTAGTCTTTCGACTCTTTTTCACTAACAGCCCATAACCCAACATAAAATTGGAGCCCCTTTTTTTAAATTCAACCTACGCAACCGAACCAGCCCACCAAAACTGACGTAATTGTATTAAAAATAAAAGCATTGGATTCTCGTCAATTAACGATTCCCGTCACACATAGCTCATGAGGCACTGTGGATCTGTTTGGCATTTTCTATATTATATATGTTTTGAAGATTTCAATAATTATTATAAATTATTAGTTTAATTCAAGTCTTAAAATTCTAAGTTGATTTATCTCTTAGCAACAATTATATTCTTATTATTTATTGGTCGATTAAATCAATTTTTACCAATTTAAGAAAAAAAATCATTGCAGATACTACACATGATTTATTTTATAGTAACAGTACATATTATAAATAAAATATTACTCATACTTATACCTAATCCAATTTTAGATTAATCCACTGTAAAAAGAAAAAAATGACTAATCGGATTTTAGTATTAAAGCAATCGATTTCAACGTTCCAGGCATATATATTCTAAGCCAGGCTTTATACAACTACTGTATGTGATGGCATTTGCAAAGGCCGCCTTTTCAGACAATTGCTGACTTACTTTAAGGCTTGGCCGGGCTATAGTTTGATCTAGTATAAGAAAAAATAAAATTAATATTAAAAAATAAATATAAATTAATCTTTTATATTATCTACAATAACAAGAAGTAAAAATATACTTTAATAAGTTATTATAAATAGATTCTTGATATTAATTTTTATCATCATGACTTATTTGTTATAAATAATTAGATTATGTTTTTCTTATTATTATCTTATAAGGATCGATTCATTAATAACTTATTATTATAATAAGGTTGGATTGAAAAAAAATTATATAAAAATTAATTATATCCATATCTAACTTATAAAATTGACTCTCTTTTCGAATTTTATAAAAAATTTCATTACTCTTTTTTATTATTTTTATATTAAAAATTATAAATATTTGTTTTAACTTATTATTTCTATTATAAATTTTCAAATACTCATTTTAACTTATTATTTATGTTAATAAGTAATAATTTTGTTTAATTGTATTTTTATAGTGATATTTTTAAATTTTTGTTTGATAGAACTACAGTAAAAATAATATTATAATAATACTTATTAAAAAAATCTTTCATTTAATTAATTTTTATTATTATTTTATGATATCAACTTTGTTCTTTTTTTTCTAATTAAAGAATTTTACATTTATCTCAATATATGATAAACAAATATTTTTAAAATGAATAATAATATTAACCTAAATGAGATAGCATATATTTATTAGATAATAGAATAATGTACTAAATAATTTTAAAAATTATAAAATTTATTATCCAACAAATACATACCAACTCACTTATCACTTTATTAGAATTTTATTTTGAGATGAATAACATTATTAGTTTAAAATATACTTATGAAAATAGGTATCTCACCTATATTTGAAGTGATGATGTAATTTTTATCTAAATTTTGTAATTTTCAAAATAATTAATTACTTTATATTACTATGTAATCAATAAAAATTATATTATTATACAATTTGAGATATTTGTGTTACCCAAAATTTATTATTTTATAAAAATCCACTATATACTTGTTATTAAAATTAGTTATACTCTTTTTAGTTTATATATTTATCTATATCAGTTTATAAAAATCTCACATATCAAAATTTATATATTATATCTAATAGATATTAATTTAGCCGACTTTAATATAAAATTTTGAGTCTACCTTTTATCTTTGAACAATACTTAACCATATGATACTTAGTGTATCATGTCAGACAATATATATATATATATTTCTTTTGAATCATGTCATACTTAAAAGAAGCTTTTTCCTTTTAAAATGCGAAGCTTTACCTACTCATTTTATTTATTATTACTGCCTGATAGAAATTAAGAACCCCTTGGTCTAGTGTAAAATCGCACGAAAACAAAAATTAGGTTGAACCATATATCTAATTGTAATAGCAACTTCAAATATATTAATTCTTAAACAGAAACACAAAGTAGTGGGACCTGAACTGACCCCATATTTAATTGTGTAGCAACTTCAAATATCTAATTGTGTAGCAACTTCAAATATATTAATTCTTAAACAGAAACACAAAGTAGTGGGACCTGAACTGACCCCATATTTGAGCCTAGATTAGATTATTAGTGTAATTAAACTATTAATATTGTTGTGCCCATGGCCATATCATCAATACATTTTGATTGGTCAATGTTCTTCATTATTCATTGGGATAATAAATAGTATACGAATCCATGATAATGATCAACGGAAATTGTTGTTATATATTCTATTTGGATATATTAGCCCATTACCAATACATATAGGCGACAATTAAATAATGCACAAGCCAACGCCACTAGGTTCCAATAACCATTCGTTGCACACTAGCATTAATAAATAAATAAATAAACAACTAGAAACGATGGTACATTACATATTTAATATTTAATATATTTTTAAAGGATTCAAACCTATTAATTTAAAATTTTGACTTAAATTTAAATACAACTTTTTATCTGTTATATTTATGTAATTTAATAATTAAAATTAAAAAATAATATTTAATATTAACAACTCAATTATTTCATTCACTATTAAATAGTAAAATTACTGTATTCTTTAAATTCGTCAATTGAATTCTTCGATTATATATATATATATATTATCTCAACAATTTTATCCACTATTAAATAATTAAAACACTAAACTCTTTAAAACCAACCATTTTATTCTTCAACCAAATATATAAATACACACGTCTCAACAATTGAGTAGTGTTGATTAGGTCACCTAAATCATCATTCTCAGAGTAGACGATTCCAAATGCTAGTGAATAAAATTATTCATTTTTATTCATTTAAAGTTACTAGAAGCAATGTTCCGCAGGATGCAACCTTCAAGAATGATAATAACCAGTATTATAAAATTATAGAATTTTCTAAATTACACATCAAGTGCAACAAAAAAATACAAAAAATTGTTACGCTAATTTACTTGCAAGTAATTGTCTCAGCATTATTGTGCGAACACATAAAATACTCCGGAAGTAAATTGTAGAACTCTTTAGGTATATATATCCAATTGGGTCTTCAAAATTGAGCTTGATAAACTCATTGATTACATTTTTAGTTGCTTGATAATGAACCATAGGTAACTCGTTTATTTGGTAAATATATTTTTGTATAAACTTTTGAATTTTAAAGTGCGATCAATCTTCATCTCTTGTCGGTAGGAGATGAAATGTGCACTGGTGATACATACGTTTGACTTTGTACTTGAATCTTATAAACGTACTTATGCACAACCAAAAAAATTTTTGCACAGCATAACGTCGTGTTGTCAATACACAACTTGTCTTCAACAAATTTGTTATCAGAAAAACTTTCGAGTATTTTAGATTTTTTGATCGTAATTTAAAATTTTCTAGCAGATTTAGGTACTTTTAGCTTAATAGGAGCTAAATGCAACAACTGGTAACCCTAATGTTAAAAACTGATCAACTGAAGATTGTACATGCTTCTCGAGAAACATTACTTGTCACTAATCCCTAATGACCTTTTATTTTTTTTAAAAAATTACTTACTAAAAAAATTATAATATTTATAAAAATTATTTAATTTTATCTTAAAATAATTTTTTATTAAAAAATTACTTAATTTAACTTTTAACCTCATAATATTTTTACTTAATTATTCTTGGACTTAAAATATTATATATATTAATTTATTCTTAATTTTTATAATTATTTAAAAAAATTATGCTTATTAATTATAGTATTAATATTTTTAATCACTTAAATTATTAATATTATACAAAATAAAAGTTTTGAATAGAATATAAATTTTAATTAAAACATAAAAATTTTGATATTTATATTAAGACTTTTTTCAAATTCTATAAATTTAATTAGGACATAATTTAAATAATTTATTATAAATATTTGATAATATTAAGCATGTCTTAAATTAGTTAAAAAAAATAAATTCTCTTCTATTTTTGATTTTTCTATGCAAAAATTATCTTTTAAAAATTAAATCAAATAAATTTTAATTTTAATTTTAATTTTTTATTTATAAAAAGGGTAGTTTTTTTTTTTTTAATGTATTGTGCAAGTATAGTGTCTAGGTGTCATAACATTAAGCAAGAGGATGTACTCGATGTTAGGGTAGCATTGATCTTAGGACACAGTAGGTTATTTGTATTATTAGAGTAATACAAGATAAGATAGGTGTAAGAGACATGCGTGACAAAGATTAATATGTTTCGATGATGCAGCACAAGGGTTAGAGTTAATAATCAAGAAAGGTAAGGTGATGCAATAAGTGTGCAGGTTAGGCTGACAACATGAGTATTGGACACTAGACACTGTGCAACAATAGAAAGTTGTGCGATAAAAACCTAGACTCTCATATATTATCGAGTTAGAGACATAATATGTTGTATATATAAGGGTCTAAAATACTTATTGGGATTTAAAAAAAGGTTATGCAAAAGATTAGATCAAGCAAAGGTTTAAAGAAGAAAATCTAAAAGTTAATTACTATTTTAAGTATAATTATACTTTTTAATAAAATAGTTGAAAAAATCTTAAGTCTTATATGCAAAGGGGAGCTTAGAGTGGTTCAAGAACCTTTACATGATTCTAATAAATCTTTCATAAGTCAAGTTAAGCACACGAGTCAGTGGCGCACATCATGACTCATGGGCACGATCGATACTGACACAATGATGTTAGTAACACAATTTGATGATGTCAGCAGTACGAATTTGTACAAACAAGTCATGAATAATCTAAAATTATGAGAAATTAAGATGTTTTATATTTTTAGAATTTTTTATAAGTTGAATTTTTTATGATCTTAAGAAATTAAAGGTATTGATTTTAAATAAAATTCTTTACAAGTTAAAATTTTAAATGATCTTAAGAAGTTAAGGGTATTAGATTCACTAAAATATTTGTAATAAACTTAAACTCGTGTGAGAATGAAAGAAAATAGAAAAGAATTATAAGATAAAAAAAATAAGCAAAAAAAAGAGTAATATTTATATAAAATTTGAGGGTTAAAATTGTGTAATTTTTTTTATTGAATTAATAAAAAATTAAAAGTTAGTATTTTTATAAATTTTACATGGTAGTGCATTGTATAAAGTTTGTGCGATATTATTATTATTATAAATTAATTATAAAAAAAATATTAATTAAGCTAAACTTTGATGCATCACATAATTCTCTCTCTAAATAAAAGTTATGTGGCATTAGTCATGCTGCGTACAGTCAAACGATGACCTGCAGCCGCAGCTGCAGAGAAACCACTGGATTTGCGAGGCCGTTTATTCTTAATTAAAAATGAAACCTAGTTTCGGGACGCATCGGGGACGGGAAACGAAACGAAGAGTTACAAACCCGGTGTTCCGGTCAATTCAGCGACCTCATCTCCTGACACCTGTCCTCTACAAGTTATGTCTCCTTCTATGTGCATTTGAGTTATGGGCTCAGTTTCGGCTTAATTAATATTGTAGTACGGTGAACACTGAATATTAATATAAAATTTATTTTAAAATTTTAATATTTTATATATTTTTTTATTTTACTTTTTGAACAAATAAAAAGCATCACAGTCAAGCAAACGTTCAAAATCCTGGAGAGATTAGAGATACTCGTTAAGTCAGCTGCATTTCGTTTTTTATTTGGGACACATCACCTCAGTCTCTCGTGAAATCTCATTTATCGATGAATTAGATTATGATTCTGGTTTACCTAATTTTAATTGGTTTCCATTTTTTACCGTCTCCCTCGATTCCGTGTTTATATCATATGATGGGAGTTTAACTATTAACTATTCTACTGTGCCTGTGTGTTCCCCAAGGACTATGCCCGAACACTTCTGACTCCCCAGATTTCATCTTCTTTTCTTGGAGCGCAAAGATTTGGGTTTTAAGATCTCAGACTTTAACCGGATTACCTTAATAATTAATCATTTATTTGCTTATATATACAATGATTCAGCTAGTTAATTCGTTCATATTTCAATAAGTTCTGTCAACAATTAAGTCATATTTTAAATTAATTAACATTATTTTTGACAAAATTAACAATCATATGTATTTAATAGAGTAGTCAATCCTTTTGAGCCAACTTGGCCGTTGCACTCCTTTTAGCTTCATTGTCTAGATTATGGACGCCCGTCCATTTTAAGTTTATCCATGTTTTTCCATGAAGACAACTAGTGGTCAATAAACTTGCTAACTAAGGGCTTGATCTTTCTTCTTATACTTGGTGGTAGAATTCACCTTCTGAGATTGGTAGGTTGCTTTCTGTGGTTTTCTTTAGTTACCAGCGGTTATGGTTTCTCTCTTTTTTATTTTGTTCTCTTGAATTTTTAATTTCAATTTTGGGCGAAGTCTTGATTTAAAAAAATAGAAAATATATAAACGGTGTGGACTACATGGAGGAAAAAATTATGGGTCAAATTAAACAAATTTTAAAAAATAAAAAGGGTAAATACCCCATGTTAAGAAAAAATATAATTTATTGAAAAGTAAATGTCATTGCCTTTAATATTATATATAAAGAATAAACTTTTGGTTGTGGGAATGGATGGCCGCATTTGCTAATTGATTTTTTTTTTTAATCTCTCTCATCTCTTATTAGCTGCCATAAACTTTCCTTTCTCCACAGTTTACAGTAGATTCCTTTTGTTTTCTTTTCTATTCGTTCTATCCTAGGGTTTCATTACGGGGTTCTCATCTCTCAAACAAAAGGAGGAATCTTAAAATATTAACTATATTAGTTTACTGTACTGTGTAATTGTTTTTCATTTTTTTATTTTCTGCAGCAGTTTGGTGTGTGTATGCGGTATGGCTGGTTTAGACTTGGGTTCAGCATCATCAAGGTTTGTACATCAGGTCCAGCTGAGGTCTGACCTTCAGCTCCAAAGACCGCTTGACTCCGGCGTTGACGACGATGATGATAACTGTCATCAACAGGAACCAGCTGGGGGTCCAGGTGATTTGGTGGCTCGGAGACCAAGAGGTAGACCACCTGGTTCAAAGAACAAGGCAAAGCCACCAGTCATCATAACCCGAGAGAGTGCGAATACACTGAGAGCCCATATCTTAGAAATAAGCAGTGGTTGTGATGTGTTTGAATCTATATCAACTTATGCCAGAAGGAGGCAACGTGGGATCTGTATATTGAGTGGAACCGGAACGGTCACCAACGTAAGCCTGCGACAACCGGCAGCAGCGGGAGCTGTCGCTACATTACACGGCCGGTTCGAGATACTGTCTTTGTCTGGATCATTTCTGCCACCACCGGCACCTCCAGGTGCTACTAGTCTAACCATATATTTGGCAGGGGGACAAGGTCAGATTGTAGGAGGGAACGTCGTGGGCGCTTTGATAGCGTCGGGGCCAGTCATCGTGATAGCATCTTCATTTACAAACGTGGAGTACGAGAGGCTACCTTTGAATGAAGATCAGGAGCCGGCACTTCATGCATCGCAGCAGCAAACACTTGCCTCCCAATCATCGACTGCTGATGGTAACGGAACTGTAGTCAGCGATCAATGCTTAGAACCCTCAAATTCACGTCTTCCATTCTCCAACCTTCCGCAAAATTCTCAGTTACCTATTGATGGATGGGGAGGAAACGCATCAGCTCGGCCACCTTACTGAACAATTAATTTGCTTCATTTTAGATCGGAATATTCAGGTCAGATATACAATATACATTCCAATGACCTAATCAGATTATTTGTGGTTCACCTTCCATCTCCACCAAAACATTTGCCTCTTATTTAATTAGTTTGCTGTCGTGTCATCTCAAAATCGATAGATCTTCTAGGTTTGGATCGATCTCTCACTTTCAGTTGGATATGAAATATAATGATCATTCGAGAAATTGATTTTAATTTTCGTAACACATATATAATATTATTCTTCGTCGTCTTAACCTTAATTTCTAGTGACTCTCAAATAATTAATATATAAAGTAGATATTAATTGTTTATGCATATACACATAATGCTTTCCATCAATCTGATTTATTAGAATTAGATGTATTCACGAAAAACTTTTTATTAGGATTTTCATTTTAGAAAAAATAAAAAAGAATTAATCGAGGCTATGTTTTTCTGTAGCATCTAATTTATTTATCCTGGGCCATAGATCATTGATATATATATATATATATATATATATATATATATATATATATATTTGCCCGTCCCCTTGGAGAGATGAGAATTAAAAGAAATAGACTCCTTCCTTCCTCTTCCACTTTTTCTTTTGCTTAAAACTCGTTCTAGCTATCTTATAATTATTATATACCTTCGTAAAATATTTCCTTACATTATTGTCGCTGCAGTATTGAAACGAGTTGTCTTAATTAGATCAACTTCTTACGGATATATATCTGGTTGTCATTATATATATATATATAGCTTTTCTTAGAAGAATACCAAATATTGAACACAAATCCATGTGAAGGCGTGACTTATGACTTTCTTTAGTTTTTACTTCACCTAATTAGGTTTATATAGATATGTATACCCAATGTTTCGCGACATTTGCATTTTGTTAAATTTCAAACTAGGAGGAGTTGTTGATCTAGATTTCAATATAATGTGGCCCTTTACACCCAAAACCTTTTAAGCATATGTTTCCTAGCGTTTTTATATTTTTCCATAAATTTATTACTCAACTTTGCTGGATAGTTAATTAATTGACTTTGTTAACGAGATTTAGATTACAAGCCTCAAATGATTTATTAAAAATTTAAGATTATAAAGAATTGTTGGTAATAGTTAAAACATATTCAATAAATAGCTTGCATATATATATATTTTTTAATTTGCCATGTTAATTCCATCTTTACATGTTAATGAACTTTATATTTAAAACAAGCATTTAGTGTGTTCTAAATGAGGTTGCGTATACCGTTATGCAGTTTAATTTTATTCATAATTGGTTTGAATTGTTTTAGGATCCAATATCCATGCTATGCAAAGTGAAAGTAGGTAAGTTGGTATAAAACATGGTGGATAGCCACGAATGAGAAAATAATATGTTTGTTGTTTCAAGAAAATAATTAAAATATGCGTATGTAGAACTAGTAACCAGGTATGTTCTTTAATTAAATAACGCTTTAATTAAATTAGAGTCTGTAGAAGATTTAATTAATTGTTATTATCACTCGTTGACTTGTTCTTCTCTATGTTAAATTCTTATTTGAAAATAATAAATTAATTTTCATAAGCAAGCGGACATTAATTAGCACGTTTGCTGCTGCCCCTGCTGCAACCCCGTTGTTGTTGGCCTTCGAAACGTCCTGACTACCATCCTTTTCTAACTATAAATTAATTTTACATTAACATTTCGCATGTAATTAGCCAAATAATTTGTTTTTGTTTCGATTTAATTAGTCCACGGTTAGCAGAATTGTTTACATATGTGAACAAACTACACCAAATACATAAGCAACAATGCGCACATGTTTGAGGGTTAACTCTAGCTTCTTCTATGAGCTTTCAACTATTCTTCAGGCTATTGTTCTACCTTTTCCAAAGGTTGGCGCGCTTTGTGGATCGAGTTTTGGCGTGAATTTAACCCTCACTCATTCTAGCTCTCTTGTTATCAATGACAGAGTCCATGAATCTTCATTTTTTGCATATTTTTAAAGAAGAAGATAAAGTTTTGGCGTGAATTTAACCCTCACTCATTCTAGCTCTCTTGCTATCAATGACAGAGAGTCTGTGAATCTTCATTTTTTGCATATTTTTAAAGAAGAAAATCAATTGACTGATAAATCAGCTAATATTTGTATGGATTATTCTTCTTTTATAATTTACTGGTCGATTCTATTAAAAGAGATTGTTAGTTTCAGCTTCTAAGATAGTATGAACTACATTTCTTCTCTATTTTATTTTCGGGGGGGTGGGTGGTGGTGGTTAAGTCTCAGGTCCCTTGGTTTTATTGTTCTCCTCTTTCACCCCCACCCCCTTTTCTTTTGCTCAAAAAAATTAATATTGTGGCACACATTTTATTTATGTCATGTTGAAAAATTTAATGCTATGAACTTTGTAAGTTTATTCATCTTGGATTTGCACAGATTCGATTAATATTTATAATTAAAGCAAATGAACTAAGGGTGAGGTTTCTTTTACTTAAAATTTTTATTTAAAATGATGAAACAAATTTTTTTTTTCTATTAAATCTATGCAATTTAAGAGTAAATAGGATTAAAATGTTGGCAGCATTAAATATTAGTTTGTCACTTTAAATTTTAAATATTGAAATATATATATCTAATGATTGAAATTTTGTATTTAGAATTAAGATTTTGCTAAACAGTGCTCTAAGCACACTGTTTAGCAAACCTATTATAATTTAGATAAAATTTAAGTAAAATGAACTCTATAACTTTAAACTAATTAAGTTAACACACACAATTCTATACAATCTAATTAATTAATGCAATTAATTATAATGCTAGAGATTATATTATTAGCTAATTAGTTAATATCGACATAATAAAACACGCATTTGGATTTTCATCACTAAATAACCGAGGAGCATAAACATAATGTATAAAAGAAGGAGCATTTCCCTCATTGCTTTTCATCTCCACCTTTACCTCTTCCCTAAATTCTACAATTTTCGTTGATGAGGATTCTGCGGAGTTGACTTCAACTTTTTCCTTTTCTTGTTTTTCCTCATTTTTATTTTCCGGTTTTGAATTCGTCATGATCTCTGCATGCTTGTGCACCTTCTTCCTTAAGTAACTCAGGAGTTTATCTGATTCAATATTCCCTTGAACTGTTAGTTTTTGAGCTTTTATATCAGTCTTAACACTGAAAATACCTGCACGCATTTGTCTTTATATAAATTAGATCTTGCAATATATATGTAGAGATCAATGGAATTATTGAGTGTTAGTTAATTCATCATTTGATGTAATAAATTTATTATAATTACCTTTGTGCTTAAGCTACTTGTTGCGCCAATCCGGCTCACATTTGTTCGCAGTGCATGGGAACCGTCACTGTCGTTGTGAGTACAGTTGGCTTCAAATTAATAATACAAATATATAATTAAATCGGTGATAAAGTTTCTGGACTTTTATAATCTGTAAAACAAACATACAGATTATTTGACCAAGTAAATAAGGCTAATTAAATTACTTTGGAGTCCAATTAATTATAATGAGTGACCTCTTTGATTTCCTTGGGTTCTTCTCCATAGCAGCAGTAGCATCTTGCTTTTGAGTTGGAGCGATAGCAACTCGGCCTTTTTCTTACTCAATTTTTTTGATTAATTTATGGATTTTCACCGCTTCAATTACACCCTTCACTTTAATTTCAGATTTCTCCAAATCAACATCCACACTTTGAAACCCTCTTGTGCCAAATGAATTAATGAATTTGAAACCTACAGGCAGGGAATAGAATCATTTAATTACCTTGTGTTCTCAAGAGAGGATTTTTGAGCCTGCGAGCGCACTGTGGCCAATGCAAGTTCATTTTGTAAACACCAGTAATCGTAATCAACCCATCTAGTTTCTTCTCCTCTGTCGCCGTCGTTTTGGCAATAAGTTGTTGTAATGGTATGGCTCTCACATAATTAAGGTGCAACTGATCGAATTTATATTATAGACGATCTTTATATTTCGGTTTTTCGAAGGTAAACAATTTATTAGTAGCATCCTCTAAACGTAGTTCACCTGATAGTTGAAACTTTTAATTATTGACAAGAATACCTATGCTTGCTTCTTCAAGCTTTACTGCAAGGGTTTCCTCTGCAGTAAGTATGAATTTGTGAATATGACATATATGAACTCCAAATTTATGGAAAAGTTAATTAAATGACACACGAAATCTAGCTTGTTTAATTAGGACTCATTAATTACGTCATAAGTACGACCGATTGCTCTTGTTTACTTTATAATTGTAAGAAAAAAATATAGTATAATTGTTTTGTTACAAAATGTTATTATTGGTTAATTTTACGTTTTGTCAATGTAAAATGGACTGATTACGATTTTTTATCGGGCAAAATACATGATTGTATATCCTTCCAATAGCTTTCAATGAATACACGAGTCATCTAAAATAGAAAAAGAATGGGGCGGATTATTTGTTTATATTTGAAATATAAACAATAAATAAATCAACGGCAGCAAACAAGCTGCACCCTCGATCGGCTGATGGATCCAATTTTATATATTTCACTATTTTCATTAATTTACGTTGCGAATTTCCAATTCAACAAGAGAACAAGCAAGGTTTTCAATTTCATAGGGCAACATTAGCAGCAAGGCCAGGAAACAGCATTATTATATCAACAGATCTAGAAGAAAAGTCCAATTACTAAATTCTCCCTGGGAACTAATTTTTATTTACAGTAACCTACCGTGGTGGGAACTCCTGCTACTTTGTTAGCTACGGTGGCGTCAGGTGATTTCTGAGGAGAATGTTTGGCTATTTCCTTCTATGCTTTCTCTGTGGCCTTGGCAAACATGTAAATCCATTTCTGCTTCCGCCTCTCTTGCCAGCCGAACCTCTAGAGCTACATTCAGTCCCTCTTTCGCCATATCCCTCTACTTGTACAGAATAATGAAATAGAATATACGTGTAAATTGATCACTTTGTAATTAATAAATTACCCTATCTTCAGATTTTGCATCAGCCTTGGACTTGCGCATGGGCCTCACGTCATTTATCGTATCCTTAATAGCTTGCATTTTTCCTCACTCAACTCTAAAATCCAGCTCTCATTCAATGGATGATCTATTCTATACTAATGTAATAAAATAATTGCATTTGCATGGTAACATATAATAATTCAACCAACAGGAAAGGAATTCCCTCCAATGCTCTATGTACAGACACTTGTCCACCGTAACATCCCCACTTTTAGCGATTCAAGAGGAAGGTCCTGAGGTCCGATTCTGACTCAAGTTCTAATGTACCAAGGGTGTCAACCAAAAGGGCAAAAAAATGGACCCCGTACTTGGAAGAACTTGAAGCCCTCGAACTACAAATTTGTTTGCAAACCCAATGATGGTCAATCAAGGCCCATTTTTCGATTGATTCTTCTCAATTCACTTATTATTCTATCCAAACCCAGCCCATTAGCAAAAAGCTAGGGATACCTGACCGGCGGGTAGTCTTTCATTCATGCAAACCACCTACAAGCTATAGTTTCAAAGTTCAACTGTATCCTCAGCATTGGCAAGCAAAAATCGAGTCCCAGAGTAAGCATCAGCTTTATTTTACTACATATGTCAATTTATTATTTGGGTAAATCACAGTAGCCTAATGAAACGGCATAACACAGAGTCATAACAAACACACTATTATCAAATACTTGCAACACAATCAAGCGCAATTTTCTTTCCATTTGTCAAAAACAAACCTACAACAACTTTCTAGCTTCCACGGTAAGTAGTAAATGAGAATGGAGAAAGCAACAGAGGAACATGAAAATGTTCCTGCTTCTGCAACTCTCTGATCTCAAACACAATGGAAACATAGGGAAAGAAACCTGCTGGACAGTATTTACCAGTGTTAAAAGTAATCCTATAAAATCCAGGGCTCAGATCTTCAACCATGGTCATCAGTGGACCACATCGCCCGTCTTTATCTGTAGATGAAGAACCCTGGAATACCCACCCACCTACATCTGTCTCACCAAACAAGGGACGCGGTTGTATGCCCTTCCACATTTCCAAACATACCTCAACACCTGTAGCTGGAGAGCCACGAGAAACATCCAAGACATGGGTTGTAATGGGTGGACGGGTTCTAGTCAGGATTTGAGATGTTTTGCCTGCTGAAGCTTCAAAAGCAGCAGTTATGTGTCCTCCAATGATGCTCACACGATCTTCTATAGTTGAAAAAAGAGCAACATCAACATTAATTGTAACAGTAGCAATACAACAGAAAGAGGACAAGAGACCTGTCCCAGAAATAGAGTACTCGTGACCTTTGAAACTTTTATAAGCTAAGAATAGTTAGTACTCAGTAGTTGGTAACCATTCAGAGAAACACAGGAAGCTGAAAATAAGCACTTCTTTTAAAGAAAGATTATGTGGAAAAAGTTAGAATGTGACCAATTCAGAATTGCCCTAGTTCAACATTCAATGTCATTTTCCCTTTTTCTCTTCATCTCCCTAGACAGCAAACGCATTCAATAGTGTTGGAACAGTTGGCACACAATGACAAATTGTGTGTTCCAAAGGACCCTTTTTCTTCTCCCGTGTAACAGAGTGGCAAAAAAATTATTCCTGATTACAGAAAACGTTGATCTATTGTTTTTGAGTAGTTGGTAAAACACATGCATAGAGAATGTGAAAAAACAAAGTTTTTTGTCTTTGAAAAGGAAAATCCAACAGTGTAACTCCATATTGGACACTAACAAAAAGTACTAGTTGATTGACAGAGAAGAAGTACCTTCTGCTTTCTTTGTAAGGAAATCTGAGGGAGAAGCTTTTGCTTTAGCGGAGAACAGTTTTGCTAGACGTAATTCAGTTATTTTCATTTGCTCCTGGGCAGCAATCTCAAACTCAACGACAGGCCTGTTTGAGTATCGTTTCTACAAAGAGCAGGATAAAAACTTACTTATATTGAGCATCCAATCTGACCCATTAGGATGTCCTCATCAATGACCTTTTGAGCAAAACAAAAGCAGAACAAATGGCCTAGTGACACCAGTTATTTTGCAAACTTTAGGGGCCAGTTTTTCACACATGGGGAATCTTTTGCTCATCAGTGGGTTTGTCAACAGAAAACTACATAACATGTTGGCTCAAGGACAACATCTCTGCTATGAGCAAGAGGCTGCTAAATGCAATGACTATTGACATGAAACTGTATACAAAAATGAGCTTAATGTGCTGGAAATGTTCTCTTGTTGGGAAATATCATCCGACAAAATAATTGTTTGCAAAGAATCAGAATCACTGATCACCCAAATACTGCCATTTGCATGCATCCTTTTAGAATGTGAGAGATTAACTGTTCGAAAATGCAACTTGTAGAGAAACCGTACGGTTTACCTTCAATTCAGCAAGTATTTCGGTAGACGTCCTTCCAGATGCACATATAAGAAATACAAAACCAAATTTTTGCCGGTATCTAGCATTCCAGTCGGATAGTTCCTACAACATTTACAAAAATGCTCTAGACCTAGATTATGCTGGCTAAATGCACATAATTGATTGGGAAAAAGTCTTGACATTTGATTTGACGAACCTGCAAGCTAAATTCAGTTGCAGTAGCTATAGCAGCGGATTGCTCTGCCTTGCTCCAGCTGCAGAAAGAAGGTTAAATATGGATGGAACAGTAACTAAAGCATTGAATGTAATAAGAAAATCCAAAAGGAAAGGCAAAAGGGCAAGAAAGAGAACTCGGAAGAAGGAGATTGACCGATCTGGGGATGGGCAGAAAAAGCTTCAAGCCAACCATTAACATTCACCTGGAATTAAGTTGTAAAAATGAGTCGTAAGAGCGAAAACAGAAATGGAAATAAAAAGAGTGATACTGATGTACCCGGTTGAACCAGATGTTTTGGGCAGTTGAGACGGCTTGATCGAAGGAGGAAAAAGGAGAAGCCTTTGCCGTCTCTATAGCAAATTGGACACTGCCACAGCATCTAAATAACTCTTTCTCATCTAACTCTATCAATTCCGCTTCCATTCCAATCGATCAACGAGGCTGAACTGAATCCACAGCAAACAAAACGAGGGTTAATGGTTATGAGCAGTTTTAGGGAAAATGATCCATTCCCAATCACACTAAATAGAAATAACACATAAAAATATTATGAAAATGACTTGCACTATTGGGTATAGCCGAGTGATTCTATCCTAAGAAGACATTTGTGCTGATTTTAGATCCGAATTTTTAAAGTACATTCAGGTGTAAAAGCTTAATGCAGTTAGAGTTTTATCCTGTACTTGGTACCACTGCAGTGTGGTCCCTATATATGATTTTAATTGATTCAAGATATATGGTCCCGTATACAGAACAGATATTATATGATTTGCTGACACGTATCCCAAAAAAGTGAGTGTCTAGCTCGTGTATGACTGGCCGCTGCAGTGATGGCTGAGTATAGGAG
>JAWDEX010000002.1:15080722-15100531 GCA_035221805.1 Trichilia hirta | reverse complement strand
GAGTGATATTATAGTCATATTATTAGAACATTAGTATAGAATAATAGTTAGAGAACTATTATTTAAACTTGACCAAAGTATGGTGAATCATACGAATGTATGTTGTTAATGATTCGTGATTGAATTATAAAAGTGTGTTAACTACTTCTCAGATATTGGACGTTATAGTTGTTAATTGGTATGGATACACATAATTCATATGATGTATAAATATAAAACTAATTATGTCTTGTATACAAAAGTCGGTTTGGTCATATGTTATTTATATCGAAAAATAAATGACTGTCATAAGAAATTTATTGACTTGATATCGTAAATTTTAAGGTACCATTGACTAGATCTAGATTTGAGTTTTTAGTTAGATATTAGTAAACAAGTGAAAACAAAGTCTTTGATTAAAGTATAAATGTTATATGAAGAGTTTATAGTGACAAGTTCAGGTCGTACTAATTGATTATCCAAGTAAGACTAAATTAAGAGTTTTAATATTTGTGAGTCCTAATTTAGTTGAGATTACACAAACAAAATAAGATTATTCGCACAAAACCTATAATTGAGAATAAAGGTCCGATAAAAATTTTCTTCATTATGATTTAGGAACTATAGCACATTGCTAAATGTTAACTATAGTTATTGAGCATTCGAATAATTTGAATAAAGATCAGTGAGATTGATTTCAGTTCACAGCTAATATCAAATGAATTTGAGAATTTACAATATAAATCTAAGATTATCTTTGTTGTTAGAGAGAGAAAATAATATCTACAAGAGAGTTAGTACTCTCGAAGATATTATTTGGCCAAAAATCCTAAATAATTTATACGTTAAATAGTTTAACAAAAAAAGAGCTTGAGAAATTGACCTTATTATGATTTAAAATAAATTACAATATTTTATAAATATTTAGATATTTAAATGGGATTCAAAGTTAATTTATAATTTTTAAAAGTTAAAGGGTCTAAATGATATTTTATAGTTGAAGCTTGAATGATATTTTAAGTAAAGACCTGAATGATTTTTTATAATCAAGAGGCCTCAATAATATTTTACTTAAAATTATAAAACAAAAGAAAAATATTTTTTTCTTTATTTATTTAATTTTTAGCTTCTCTTCTGCTTTCTCCGTTCTCTCTCTTAGAGTGGCTAAACAGTAAAAAATCAAAGGTATTTAATTTTTTAAAGGTATCACATTATTGGTACTGTACTTTATTAGTAAATCACTAAAGGTTAGTGATTGTAAATTAAATTTATTTAATTTGTACAAAATATATATGCCCTATTATATATGCTACTTTCACTGTATTTTTATAGTTTGCATATGATCACACACATAGAATAGAAGTTTGTTGGTATTATATGCCCTAAAATTATTCGTGTTATCAATTTTAAGCACATTATATGAAATTACTATTATAAATATATATTATACATTTTTTTTGGATGACGAGAAAACTCATATACTCAGCCATCACTGCGACGGTCGGCCATACACAGGCCAATATATATTATACATATTCATTAACAAAGAAATTATTTTAATTCATGTGTATATACTATTTTTTTTATCTTTACATACTAATAATAGAATATGTATATAAATCGTTTAAGATAATTGGATTATCTGGGCATTGATATCATATAACAGACATACAGAACGTCTTTATTGAATATCATGAGTTGATATTAATGCGGGTAACATAATAATCATATCATTAGGATATTAGTGTTGATTAACAGTTAAAAAATTATTTTTTAAATATGACCAAAAATATAAAGAATCAAACAGAAGTATGTTATCAATGATTCTTTATATAATTATACTAGTATGTTAAATAGTTTTTAGGTCTGAAACGTTCTAGTCGTTAATCAGCATAGATGCACATGATTTATCTAGTATATAAATATAAGATTAATTATATCTCATACATATAAATTAATTTGGTCATGTGTTATTTATGTTGAGATGTAAATGGCATTTAGATGAAATTCGTTGACTGGATATAAGGAATTTTGAGGTTTCGTTGATTCAATCTAAAATTAAGTTTTTTAATTGAATGTTAATAAATAGTTAAAACTAAAATACCCTTGGCTAAGATTAATAAAATTTATACAAAAAATTTATGTTGACAAATTAAGCACATATTAACTAATAGTTCGTATATGACTAAGTTCAGAATTTTGACATCCGTGAGCCTTAACTTAGTTCGAATTAGACGAAAAAAAGGAGATTATTCATATAGAATGTATACTTTTTCATAAAAAGTACGATAAAAAGTTTCTTTATTGTGGTTTAAAGGTTATGATATATTACTAGACATTAACTATAGTCGTTGAGCCTTGAATAATTCAAAATAAGTTCAATGAGATTAATCTAGACTCATGACTAATACTACACTGAACCTAAGAGATCATAGCCAATATTTTAATATTGTTCTTGCTATGAAAGAGGTAAAATATTATTCACAAGAGAGCTGACACTCTTAAAGATAATATTTGATCAAAATAATCGTAAACAGTTTGCGCATTAAATGGTTTAACGACTTAAGAGCTTAATTTATTGACCCAATTATAATTTAAAATAAATTATAATATTTCATAATTATTTAAAAATATAAATAAAATTAAAATAAATTTAATCAAAATAGATTTGACCGAATTTAGGATTAATTTATAATTTTTTTAAAGTTTGGGACCTAAGTAAAATTTTATATTTACTACTAAAAAACTTATTAGAGAAGCTTCAAGACCTATTTTTCTTTGACTAAAAGACCAAGGATATTTTAATAAAAGGGTTAAAAATATATAAAGAGGCTATTTTCCATTTTTTTACGAAATTAAGCATAATTTCCATAAAAAGAAAAAATTCAAGCTTACTCTCATTTCTACAATTTCGACCAAAGGAAGATCAATCACTTGGGGTTCGATTTTATAGGGGCTTTATAATTTTAAGGTTAATTCCTTTATCCCCTAGCTAATTATTAGCTTTTGCATGGATTAATTTGATTAGTTTTATAACAAATTGCATATATGCCTTTTTATGTTTGATTAACCCTAACCTATGACTAAATCTCTTAATCATCTTTCACTCACCAACTACACAATACATACAATCAAAATTAAAAAGTTTGATAAAGATTTTTTTTATTGTAATTTAGAGAATATGACACATTACTAAATATTAACCATTATTAGGCATTTGAATAATTTAAAATAAATTAATGAGATTAATTTTGACTTACAACTAACAATACAGTGAATCTAAGAGGTTATGACTAAAAATCACTTTTTTTTTGTTTTGAATATAAGACAGAATATTAATTGTTATGTGTTAAAAACATTAGCACTCTCAATGATAATAATCAATCGAAAATTATAAATTATTTATATGTTAAATAGTTTAATGGGTTTGAGATCTTAATTGATTTAACTTGATTATAACTTAAATTAAGTTATAAATATTTTGTTAATATTTAAAAATATAAATAGAATTAATTAAAGTTGATTAAATGTGGTTTGATTGATTTTAGGATAAGTTTGACATTAAAATATTTAATCAAGACAAATATGTTATTTTACCATGTTACTATTAGGAAGCTTGTCAGATAAACTTTGAATTCAAATGTCTTTAACTTGATTATTAAGAACATTTAAGTAATTTAAGGAGCTATTATATATACAAGTTAATTTTATTATTTATTAGTAGTTTTTATATTTTAAGAAAAATTGAAAAAGAATTAATAAGCTCTCTCTCTCTCATGTCATGGCCAAGGAAGAATTGCAAGTGGTGGTTTTGATTCTTGAAGGATTTTATCATTTTAGAACTTAATCTTCATCATTCAAAGGCTCAAGTTTAGCCATTTTTCATTATTTTGATGATTATGCCAAGATTACACCCCTTGAAAAAATTAAAGCATGATGATTAACAATATAACACTGTTCATCTATCACTATTTATTAATCGACTTAGTGGTATAAGGTTAAGAAGGATAATTAAAAAATAGAGTAATAGTGAGTACAAAATTTACTAGTAAAAAGTTTTTTGATGAGAAAGATTTCAAATTATAAAAACTTAAGATGTAAGCATTATTAAACCATAAATATAACATTTTGGCTCTAGAGGGTAGAGAGTGGCATCGATGCAAGAGCGCCTGAACAAAAAGCATCTCCTAATAGACTTTAAGATGGTTGTGGGAGTAATAACGAGTCCCACATTAAAATGAGAGAGAAAGTTCTTGGTCTCAATAAGCGAAATTAAAATCAATTTATCAACGAGACCTTTGAAAATAGGTAGCAGTTTATTTCTAAAATCTCTGTAATTAAACGTATTTTAGCTAAAGTAATATCAAGATGGATAATTTCTTGGGAAGTCCTTGTATTGATCCATTACTAAGACAATATCGTGAGGCTCTAGGGTTTAAATCAAAGCGAATAATATTATTGACAAGTATTAGATTGAATCATACAATAAAAGACTGAAAATAGCACTTGAAGAGAATGGATTCTAAAAAGTTTCAAAAAAAAAGTCAAGAAAATCTAAAGAAAAGAGATGAGTGCCTTGATCTTATCTTTAATTTAAGGTATTGAGAGAAATTTCAAAGAGAAAAAAGAAAGAAAAATTTGGTTAAAATTAAAAGATAGATATCAAATGAAATTCACAATAAGAAGACTCTACTAAAAAAAGATATTGTATACCTTTTATTTAGAATATAGGTTGGTGAAGGCACATTTATATAAATTTAACAAATTGACATTGAACTTAAAGACGATAGATATGAAGATTAATGATAAAGATTAGGCCTTGATGTTGCTGACATCATTGCCACCATTATATGAGCACTTCGTGGATTTTTTACTCTATAGTAAGGCCATACTCACCATAGATGACATGAAAGATGCACTAATCTCTAATGAGTTGAATAGAAAAAATTAACTAAAAGTGGACAATTTTAGTAAAACGCTGAATATAAGTAGAGGAACAATGAAAGGAGAATATACAAAACCATCAAGATCAACAAGAATAGTGCTAAGGTGCTTTTACTATCATGAAAAAGAACACTTTTGGAAAAATTACCCTAAAAGAAAGGTAAAAAAGCTAAGCAAAAGTAGAAAAAATGTCATTTTTGATAAAAAGAAGTGATAAGGATGAACTTGCACTAGTTATAACATTCCAATCCTAGAAAGTGGGGAGTGACATCAGGACATGAGTGCTTGAATAAGGAGTAATTTCTAGCAGACTTCAGGATGACTGCGGAGATAAAGATAGTCTCATATCGAAATTAAAAAAAAAAGTTCTTACTTTATATAAGTGGAGTTAAAATCAATATGTTAATGAGACCTTTTAGGATGGATGGTGATTTATTTTCAAGAGATTTACAGTTAAGCGTACTTGAATAAGAGTAGTACCAAGATAGGTAACCTCTTAAAAAGTTTCGTATTGATCTATTATCAAGAACAAAATCATAAGGCTCTAATAGTTGGGCCAAAGCTTACAATATTATTAACAAGTATTGAATTAGATCTCACAGTATAATATAAGAACTAACTCTCTCTTAGTACGATCATAAACTCGGGGACAAGCCAGATGAAAGCTAATGGGTCTGTAATATCTCAATCCTAAAAGACAAAGACTGACATTAGAGCGAGAGTAAAAAGTGGCGTCAAGACAAGAGTGTTTGAGTAAGGAGTGGCTTTTGATAGATTTTAAGATGGCTATTAGAGTAAGAGCGAGTCTAATATCAAAATAGGAGAAAAAATTCTTGGTCTATATAAGTAGACCTATAACTAATATATCAACGAGCTTTTTTGAGATGAATGGTGATTTATGTTTAAGAACTTTATAGTTAAGTGTACTTGGATGAAAATAATACTAATATAGGTAACCTCTTAAGAAGTATTTGTATTGATCTATTATCAAAAATAAAATCACAAGGCCCCAAGAGTTGACCCAAAATAAATAATATCATTGATAAATATTAGATCGGGTCTTATACTAATAATTTTTAATCAAAAAATGGATGAGAAATAAATCCTAAATTTAGATGTACATGCCATGTATATCGAGAGAAGAGTTGTTCTACACCTTGAAAGGAGAATAAAGTGGAGTTGTTACTATAAAAAATAACATGGTTTATGGAGTGAAAGGTATAGGCTCGTTAAGGATAAAGAAAAGCACAAATATGTTGATTGAGTTATAACAAGTCTAATACATAATTGAAGTGGGAATGAACCTAATCTCTCTTAAAATTTTGAATAATCTAGGATATATTTTTAAGGATAAATCCAAAATGTTAAAGGTTATATATAGGTCTAAGGTGTTTATAAAGACTAAAAAGACTTATAATTTGTATACTTAGAGATGTGGAGTCTAACGGTGTGAAAAATAATTTGGGAAAAACAAGTGAGATGGCATTAAAAGTTCCTTGAGAAATTTTAAGAGTTCTTAAAGAGTATAAAGGAGTTAAGAAAATTAAAAAAAAAAAAAAAAGTGAATCTCTAAATGAACTTTCACATGATAAACTAGCAAATAAAAGAAATAGAAGACCACCTATGTGACATAGAACTATAGTTATTGATGCTTGTTAAAAAGAGATTGAAAAGAAGAAAGTAATTGAAAAGAAAGTCATAGAGAGTTCAAGAGTTAGAAGATACCTAGTTAGGCATGATAAGATAGTGTCAACAAAAAAATTCACCCCTTCCTATTAATTGGTCAATACCTCATTAAATGATTAAAGAGTTAGGTGGAAAAAAGTTGCTCATCTATTGAATAAATAATTAGATAAGAAAAAGCTATTGTAAAAAGATAAAGATATTGAAAGTGACTAACGTGTTGAATAGCATGATTAGCATGCTGATATGAAAAGAATGAAAAACTGTAAGGTTTCATAACTTCAATTAAGTTAGAGATTGTTAAGAATTGATCTAAGTTTTGAATGGCAAATTTTTAGTTGATTACATATTGGTTTAGCAATTTTAAAACATTTAGGAAACATACACTATATACAAATGAAATATATTTTAGGGTTAATAGAGTAGAAAAAGAAAAAAAATGTAAAAAATAAAAAATAAAATTTTGTGAAGTCGGAAAATTGAGAGAGACATAAGAAAATTTGAGAGAGTGAAAAAACACAATGATAAGTTTGTTCTTGAGTTTGTATTCAATAATTTTTTAATTAATATAAAGATTCTTCTTTGAAAATTTTATGTTTTAGTTTGGTTTGATATGTTATTTTCATATTTTTTAATACTAATTTTAATTATTATGGCATATTTATTATGAAATAGAAATTTTGAATTATTTGACTTAAGTGTCAGGGTATTTAATTTTTATTTATGATTATATTTATTTTTATTGGGATCAAAATTTTTGCTTTTATGTAGGATAAAACTGCACTGTAATTCATCATGAGAGCAGCGATGCAAAACATTCACAATATTAATAATATTGTATAATTATAATAGATCTTATATAATTTACTTGAGTAAATAAAAATTTATAGAATAAAGGAAAAATAAATTATATAAAATATCAGTTAAACGATTGATGTGTATAAATCTTGTTATGGTGTCAATTCGAGAAGTTCTCCCAATTCACAAAAATTATATAACACTATCATATTACTTTGTATTAAAAATTTATCTACAAATTTTATATCCTTAGTATTATTACTTTTATAAAATTTAGAATTGCAAAGAGTGAATCTCAACTATCTGGTGGTAGTTTCAATCGTTTAAAATTATAAAAATAATAAATTTTCATTTATTTAGAGTAGATTTTTTTACTCTTAAAGACGGTTTCTATTTTTGAAGCATAAAATTTTGACCACTAGTATACGGTGGCAAAAAGATTCGACTATTTACTAAAGGTTCTTAGTTAAAATTTTTTCTGTTCTTAAAGATGTGTTTTTCATTTTAGCAAAAGGATTCAACTATTTATTACATTAAAAAAATTATGTTGGATGATAAATTTTTATATAAATTATTATGCGTGACATGATAATATTATTTAATATTTTTTATTAATTATATTCATTTATGTTCTTATTTATTAATAATATTATATCATATTAATTTTATACATAATACTTCTATCATTAATAAATTATTAATTTCATATATTTTATTAAAAATTAATATGATCAACTACTTTTTAACTAATTCTTATTTGAAAAGTTATTGAATAGACAAATTTTATAAAAAAAAAAATTAGTATGATTTAATATTTTTTTGAAATTTAATTATTATTGTCATACAGTACGTTTGATTATTATCAAGATTTATTATTCTTAAAATATTGATCTCTTATATCGAGTAAAAATTTAAAGAAAAAATTAACGTCATTCTCAAAAAATTGATCCCCCCGTCTGACCGCGTATGAGAGGTCCATAAAATAAATTGATTGAGACTTTAATATGGGTGCACTGAAACTTCTTTGCTACCCAATTCTCGAAGCTCTCGTTTGGGAGAGATCTTTTCCTTGTAACAAAATGGCTGCTCTCAATTCTAACCAAGCTCAGGAACAGCAGGTAGGCCTTTTAGTTCCTTCTCTTTATATATATTCAAATATTTGTACTCCCGAATGAGAGTCACTGGATTCAGCTTTCTGTTTCAGGTTTTAGTAGGAGAGACCGCATATGCCAGAATATTGACTCTTAACCGGCCCGAGCAATTGAATGCCCTTTCATTTCAAATGGTTAGTACTTTAAATTAAGTCAATAAAAATTGAATTGATTCAGATTCAACTCATCTTATATTATCTTTCTCATGCTTATTAAATAAAACTATAATATGAAATTATAGATTTCTCGGCTATTTGAACTTTTCCTGCGCTACGAGAATGATTGTAATGTCAAGCTTGTAATTCTCAAGGTAATATTTTTTACCATGCCTTAGAAACATTCATCAGCTTGGTTCATATACCTGCAGCTGATGAATACTTATTTGTTTATAGGGAAAAGGAAGGGCATTTTGCGCTGGTGGTGATGTTTCCGCAGTCGCTCGTGATGTAAAAGTGGGTATATGTCTTTCTTTCTTTTCTTCTTTTCTTGTTTTTGCGAACATTTGGAAAATCACATGCTTGGCATTACTAGTTTTCATTTAATTTTGAAAGTAATGTTGTTAAAAATGTCTTGTAACTGGTACTTCAATACATGGTAGATTCCATGTTGCAACTGAGAAGTCGGTATGATGTCCATCTCACTTTTGAGTTAATCTCTTTTAGTTGTTAAGATTAAGTTATTATTACTATGATTTAATCATTGATGATAGAATCTCAATTTTTAATTGTCAGGTTTCAGTGAACTCTTATTGGTTGCCTGTATTATGATTTATACATAGTGTTATTCTATAATTGTTGGATTTCAGTGGTATTATATTTTCTCCCCTGGTGGAACAGTACGAAAGGCAGACCACAAAATAAGAGAGTAATTAATGCTGATATGTGTTCAATTTTGTGTTTCTAATAAATGAGGAAGACAGCTAGATAAAGTGTTTTAGTAATTTGTCTTTTCAATTTTTTGGCTGTAATTTCTTCAAAAACATGCCTTTTTATTTGACATTTGCAGTTATTTGCTATGCCTGAGACAGCCTTGGGACTCTTCCCAGATGTGGGTGCCTCTTATTTCTTGTCAAGACTTCCAGGATTCTTTGGTATGGCAGTTAATTTTTTGATTTTCTTAATCATGCTTCCAGTATTCTTTGGTACAATAGTTAATTTTGTGACTTTTTTAAACATGCTTTCGGTTTAAAGTTTTGCATGAGATTGTCAAGTTCTAACCCTTTCTGAAGAGGAGATGACATTGCTTTCTTCAATACTATGTTGGATTTTGGATACCTCTGGCCTTTCAGTTGACTGGCATCTCATTTCACCATAAGTGTGATGTGTATTGTGAAATGTTGAGTTCGTTCCCATTTGGGAGAACTTTTTTATTCAGGGAAGGATTGATCTCTTCTCTTCTTTATGGCTGACGGCCTAACATGCCCCTCTTCCTCTTATTCTAACAAGTAATCCTATTTTGGGATCATACTTGCGTGATTGTGAAAAATAAACAAGTGTTCTTAGCAATGAAAAGAGATGGATTTGTTGGTATCTTTGACAAATTTAGTGAGTCGCTCTTTTTGATCCATGTCCTGAAACATGAGTTATCTGTGGTCATATGGCTATTTTATAGTGTGTTAACCTTTTTAAGATGATACTAAACTTGGAATTTTCTTGTGTTCATGATTGTCTACAATTTTTGGCAGGAGAATATGTTGGTCTTACTGGTGTGAGGTTGGATGGTGCAGAAATGCTTGCATGTGGTCTTGCAACTCACTTTGTCCCCTCATCAGTATGCTTCCTCTGTGATTATGATCATTGGATTGTATGTTTTCTTAAGTTCAAATATTCAGTGAAAGCTGTTCACAGAAATTCAATTGGTTTATTAAAGTTGGGATGCCAAAATTGATACTTCTTTTTCTAAAATTCTGAAGTTCAATCTTCATCGCCGGGGATTTGAAGCTACATTTAGTGTAGAAAATAATTAAATAATGGTTTTCATGGTTTCACCTATACTACCTCCAGGTCAGGCATTTTTTTCTTATGAGTGCTTATTAACTTGTTTTATGTACTCATGCTGTTTAGATACTTCTACTTGGTTTACAGCAGTTGCCCTAGCTAGAAGAAGCATTATGCAAGGTAGATTCAAGTGATCCTACCATCATTTCCACAATTATTGATAAATTTTCTCAGCAACCTTCTGTCAAAGACTGCAGTGCATATCATAGGTTATTTTTTATTTTATTTTTTATTGCGTGTTCCTTTTACTTGATGTAAAATAGTTGATTTAGGCTCATTGGTTAGTGCAAGTTTTGCCAATGATTGGCATATCTTTTGGGTGGTTAATCCATTTTGCACAAACAGTTAAGTGATCTCTCTGTTATGGTAGTCAGAGAGAGACAGAGTGCTTGGCTCAAGTGGGAAGCTTCACAAAAGAATATGACTCCTGAGGAATTGGGTAATTTATTTTTTATCGTCAAGGTGTCATAAAATACAAAGTGTAGTACACGCAGGAGTGTGAATTATTACCTGAACTTTTGGAGCTTGTCAAGAGTTCAACTATGATCTTCTACATGACCTTTAAATACAATTCCTGTTGGTCTGGTTTTAGTCCATCTCGGCCAGCAATTTAATTTCTAGAATGCATACATGATAAATTATTTGGAACATATTCCAACCTATCTAGATTGGTTGTGTGTTCTGCTGATCCTCATATCCAGTGATTGGGTGGCTTAGGATGGATGTTATTGATAAGTGCTTTTCTCGAAGGACAGTTGAAGAAATTTTATGTGCCCTGGTGAGTTGACAATAATTACACATACTTGCTCGTGCACACTGATATCTATGGAGGAAGTTCTGCTTGATCATAGATGAAAATGTTTTCTGTAAGTTGATCTAAGCCTTAAACTTGCTTTTATGTAGGAGAGGGAGCTCATAAATAATTCGGATGCATGGCTATCTGATGCTGTCCAGTCACTGAAGAAGGCTTCGCCAACGAGTCTTAAAATTTCTCTTAGATCTGTAAGATTTTATCATCCTTTGATGTTCTCATTTTGTTCATGACAAAAGTATGAAGTTTTTGAAATTTTGTGAGCTAAAGCTGATTTTTCTCCTGGTATATCAGATTAGAGAGGGAAGGCTCCAAGGTGTTGGTCAATGCCTTATTCGTGAGTTTAGAATGGTTAGTCATGTCTTGAGGGGAGAATTTAGCGACGACTACTTTGAGGTTTCCAATCCTCTCTATATTCTTTATAATAACCTGTTCATGTAATTATCATTTAACAGTTAGTGTTCTGATACAGGGTTGCAGAGCCATACTATTAGACAAGGATAGGAACCCAAAGGTCTGTTGAGCATGCTTTTTCTATATCCTCGCATCTTCTTTGGTTGCAATATCCTTAAATTTTTGTTGAAGCAAAAATAGAATCTCTGTTAATTAGTAACTGACTCTTTTTTGGGAATATCTTTTTTGTGAATAACTTCTAGTTTTTCCGTTCAGTGGGATCCTTGTAGATTGGATCAAATCAATGACCGTACGGTTGACAGATATTTCTCCAAGGTGAATGATAAAGAGTGGAAAGATCTAAAGCTTCCAGATAGGTTCAATTTGCCTGCATCTGCCATTGCAAAGCTTTAAGCATTATTGCACCTTGCTCAACTATGACAACCTATCGTAGAATGATTAGTTAGTTTGAATTAAAGCAAGTTGTTCCTTTTGGAAGTCTATTTCTTCTGAGTGTGAAAATTACATGCTGAAAAAGAATATTACAGCGAGATTAAGATGCTTCGGTTACAAGGAAATGAATCACAATATTTTAGCATTATGATACAGGAAATATTTGGCATCCAATCAGGAACAAGCATAACATCCTTGGAGTGAAGCCACTAACGGTTGATGGGTCTTACGTCTGGCAAGTAACCAATATCTCCAATTTTCTTATTCTCTAAACTGAATCAGTTGTTCTGGTGGTTCAACAAAAATTCTAAATTGATCTCACTCGTAGTTATCACCCATCAAATTAAAATGCACTGCAACCGATCTCAGCTACATTTTTTTTTTAATTATTATTATTATATATATAATCATCATATCATCATCATCATCATCATCATCATTTTGGCAGTTCGTGGGGAGATACTTCGTTGATCAGGAAGAGTTGACTGTTTTTCATTTTTACCTGATAATTACTGGGTTTCGTTTTTGTACATTCAATAATGGTACATAATTATAAATAATTTTATTTTTATATTTTGAGGATGAGTGGTATTGGTATCGGATTGGACAAAACGGTCCAATACGATACCAATTTAATTTTAATGAATTTTAACATAATAAAATAGCATAATTCTTTTTTTTTTTTTAATTTAATTCAATTTTAGATTTATCAAATTGCCATATATATTATAACAAAATTCAAGATTTTTTTATTTAATATTTAAAATTTTTAAAAATACACAAATAAAAATATTAATTTTTATATCACTTTTATTTATAAAAATAAATTAATTAATATTTGTATTTAACTATTGTGCAAAGAAACAATCAAATTATTTACATTTAGACAATTAAACCTCTTCAAATGCCTAATTCAATATAAGCTATTTTATTTTTACTATTATTATTACCAATTTTGAAATTTTGCATATCAGTCATCGAAACATATCTTCATTAGAGAGTATATAATTGTAATTGCTGAGAAGTTTTAGATCATTAACAAATCTTTATACGCGAATTAGGCAACATACTTGTCTATTAGAATAACACACCATAATTTAATTAAATCGAAAATGACATATCTAAAGGATTTTTATTTTTTCATTTTCTGGTGGATCAATTAGCAAGCAACATTAACTAATCCCAAGTACTCTTTCAACTCGACCGGAAAACAAGGATGTCGCCTCCAAAAATTGGCATGCAATTTCAACATCTTCACCACTTTTTTCTTGGTCGACGATCGTCCATCCATATGCAGCAATGTCAAAAGTTTCTTCACTAATCCATAAATTAGCATTTCCTCCAAAACTATTTCAGTAGTGTGAAAACTACAAATCAACCACATGATTTTCACTCCAATATTTGTAGCTGTATTAGAGACGTGCAATATTTTTTTGGACACTGCTGGGATTCCCACATTATGTTCCACGAAAGCCTGTCTTCCTTCGGCGCATTCACATACTAGTTTGATCAAAAGCAACATTTTCTCACATTTTGATCTGTTTGAGTCAGGTAAAAGCTCGATTAGAACACAAACTGCGCCAGCTTCAATGGCTTTTAATCGGCTTTTCTTTGATGAACTCAATACTTCAATGAGAACTTCTAATGCACATGAACTGGCTTTCGTGCAAATCCCGTCCGATACAAGCTCCAATAAACATTTGAAAAAATCAATTCCTTGATCCTTTATCATAAAGTTCCAGTTATAATCAGTTTTGGCCATCTTCCGAAATATGTAAATGGCATAAAGTCTGGCTTCAGCGCTTCCTCCTTGAAGAACAATAGCCATGGATCTCACGGATTCAGGTCTGGACAAAATCTCAAAGGTTTTGTCATGTTCGGATAACGGAATTTGATAAAGAACACCCAAAGCTTCCTCACAAACTGTAAATGTAACAAAATCTGAACTCTCGACAAGAACCTGAACAACTATTTGAACAACAACTTCAACACCACCGGATCGAATAAAATCAGATTTTGTCTCATCACCCATTTCTATAATTGATCTCAGTTTCTTCAGAGTAGTTACCTTGAACGGAGAAGATTCCATAGAGGTGAGCAAAGAAACCAACTCGTCGTGTTTGACGGATGACCTTGGCGGTGAGGGGGAGGAACAAGATTGAAGTTCATGATCCTTAATCCATGCTTGGATGAGTCGTTTGAGAGTATAATTTGGTGTAATACGGAAAGTTTGAAGTGGCTGCATGGTTGCTGGGCAGGTTTTCTTCTTGTAAGTGAAGAACCATTTCTCGATATTTTTGCGTTCGTAGGTAAAGCCGGTGCAGATTGTGACGGGATCGTTCATCAGCTCCATTGATAGTGGACATCTAAAATCTACTGGATATTCTTTCTCCATTGCTTCTCTTGATCCAAGATGATGATAAAATGTTATATATTAGAAGACAGAAAGTCTTAACAAGGAAATAATCAAAGTCAACTATTTGGCTAGCTGTTAAGTCAATTATACATGGAAATATTTCGTGAGGAAATTTTATTTATTTATTTTTTGCCAATTTTCATTCATTGCTTTCAGTGTATTTTCTATAGTTTTTGCCATATTTCGGTCTGAACCATTGATTCGTGTATTTTGTTATTATGTGCACAATTGCCTCTTAGGTAATTAATTTTGGAACCTTAATGGTCCGGCTCTACCATATTTTATCATCAAGTACAAATAAGAACTAAAATGATGAGTAGGTATAATTTAATTTTCTACCTTTTCTCGATTTGTTTGTTTATTGCATTGGAAGAAAGACAACCCAAATAACCCTATTTCAATATCTTGGGATATATTTACTTATTATATTCGTTGTAAAGAGGGATTGCGTTCATGTCCAGCGGGTACGAATCCCCCATCAAATTCGGATTGAGTCGGGCGAGTATTTGCCCTCAAAATACAAAAATCTGATTAGGGACAAATTTAATAGATCAATCTCGGTCGGATTTAAATTTGGAACATAAACCCAATTGGTACTGACCTACTTCATTAATTAGTTTTTTTATTATTAATTCAAAAAAAATTAATGGAAATTAAAATATAAAATTTTCTAATATTTAGTTTATAATATATATTATAACTTCCAGTAGTTTAATATAATTATATTATTTATAGCATATAGTTTAATTTTATTATAATACAGTATATTACTAGGTACAATAATATTAACATAGATTATTGTAGGCTCTGATTTTTAATTTAATTTGAGAAATTCTATTTAATTAAAAAAATATTATGTTTTTTTTTATTTTTTAAAAATTAATTTTTTTTTATTTTTTATGTATAAATTTATTTGAAAGAATTTAAATTCAATACTTCAAAGTTAAAAATAATTTAAAATTTTAATTAATATCATGTATGTATGAATATCCACAAAATTCTAAAATCTACTTGAATGTTTTTCAAATGGTTTAAAACTCCCATGTAGATTTCGGACATGAATATGATAATAAAATGTCGGGCACAAACATAAATACATTACTATCCGGACTCAAGTTTGAAATTGCCATTTCCTATCGTGAATCATAATTATTGTGGACAGATATACGAAAATCCATCTTATTAATCGTTTAAAGGGGAGTTAATATAATAAATGCAAAGGTGCGACGAGATCACCAATATTGAATTGATATAATAAATTTCATTGGCATTTCGCTAACAAGCTATTCATGTTATAAGTCTCATTAGTTGACCAAATTATGCAAACTATTAGGCGTAATTTTTGCTTTTGAACAAAACTAATTGAATCTCTCTCTTTTTTGTTAAAAAAAAATTATTTCAGATATGTGAATAAAATTGGATGATAACTCTTCAATGAGTTGCCATATTCTTAAAGCCTGAATGCTAAATTCAACTTATATCCTGTTGGATGTATAATTAATTAAGGACTCATTTTAAAGAAAGTAATTTGTTGATTACGAAATGAGATTGAAAATAATTAATTAAAATTTTTACATTAAAACGTTTATACTTATATAAAAGAGCAAAAATTGTAACAAGAGAGAGAGAGAGAGAGAGAGAGAGTATATTACAAAGACAACCTTTCGGGCTGGATTTGACTTTCCAAAATATAATACAGGCAATCCGTTTGAGTGAAGGAAACTCCTTTTAAAGATGATAAGAATGAGATCCAGTTTGAATAATACACAAAACATGTATTCCCTAAAATTTGAAACTGCTTGTCGAGGAAAGTACTGCAAGGAAGGCAGGAATAGAATAGAAAAAAGGGAGAAAAAAATTTAATCCCTATAATTTTTAGAAATAATAAATATTCTCCAAACAAAATATTTGTAACAATTTTTTTTATAATTTATTGTTAATGAAAAATACTCCCTATCCGTTAAATTTTCATGTTTTTAGTTACCCACCATTGAATTCTTATTCCTACATTTTTTTTCTTCTAACGGTAGGTAATATTTTGTAAAGGTATTTATCACTTTTACAAATCATAAAAGAATAAGTGTCTTGCTCAAAAAAAAAAAATGAATGAGATAAATTCACCATTTTGTTGTTTTTAGAGAGGACACTGAATCACAATGTATGAACGTGTTCGACGACTCACTCTTTCATATTCTTACACCGCTCCAGTCCTGATGAACTAATAGATAAACAAAGAAAAGTCATACTTGATACATACATAAAGATGAAGACAAAACAAACAAACAAGTAAACAACCAAACGTGCACTGATTCACATACATGAAAAATACATCTATCTATCTCTCTATCTATCTTTCTATCCATCTATCTGTACTGGTGCTGCAATTGCACGGCCATGGATATTCATCCTTAATGATTCAATAAATAGAGTGATGCTTGTATTCGTTGCAAATGCATTCCCGGTTTCATCGCAACACAATCATTCATAACCTTTATATATGGACTAATTAATTAATTAATTACGTACGTTTTTAAATTTTCTATGGAAATATAACTATATTATAGAGGTTAATGATGATATGATTCATCCATTTAAGCCTGCATGGAACTGTGTGAGGTTGGCAAACCTTCACCCAATTAATGTAGTTAAGTTCTGTAAAACATATGAAATGGTAATCTGGTAATGGCTCAGTAGCGGGGAACGTCCAAGTTTTGTTAAATACAAATTGGATGTAATTTCAGGATAATATATATTTATGTAAGTTAGTCAGCTTTGATGATCTACCTATATATATTACGTTACTCACTTTAAATAAAAGATATTACATGACACTAAAAATATATATATGAATTTGCACATAAAAACTCGTAACGACTTGAGAGTTATGACCGAAGACTCTAAAAACTTAATAGAGTTTGTGTTAGTGCCCGTTTGATTTAAGTTTTTACACATGTTAACAGTGTTTCTTTTAATGTAAAAAATCCTTTTAAGTTCTTTTTGTATCATTTAGATTTACTAGAGAATGACTTTTGAAGAATTAAAATTGCTATTTTGCTTATATAAGAAGAAGCCTAAATTTTACATTTTTAGTAGTAGAGTCTTTTTAAATTTTTTAAAGGGTTAAATTGTCTAAAATACCCTCATTTTATTTTAAAAATTATAGTCTCTTTCTTTTTTAGTGTAACTTTTAAAAACTTGTCCATTAAAATAATTGCATAATTTTTATTAAAAACTGATCATGACAATTAAACACATAATACTTCTTTTTTTTGAAAAATAAACCCCAAAAGCCTTACTTGTTAAAACTCTATTTTAAGAAATTCTACTTGAAAAGTGTATGCCAAACGCATCTTTAATTACTAAATGGCTGAAATAATAAGATTATATTGTTGAATAAAATGCTAGCTCAATTTTGAATATATTTAGTATAGTTGGCTTCTACTTAATTTTGAAACGAAAGCTAAAAAGAATATTTAATAACATTAATTTTGAATTGAATACACTCATATTTTAATTAATATTTACTATTTTAATTTTCATGCTACAATGGTGTAAGTGTAAGTTTCTAGTATGTAACGTGTCGTAGTCCGTAAGGATCTTGTTATTGAGTTAAAATAGATAAAATTAAAACTTTCTTAAAAGCTATACCTTATATTCTAATTTTTCATTCTTTAATATTTTAAAGTTTTAAAGAATTAAATTAGGATCTACTCCAAAGAGTAATATATTTATTTTTCCCTCTTCAGCTTTATTTATATTCAATCAAATTACTTATATTCAATCAAACAAATTTTGATTAAAATAGATTTTCAAATAAAATTCTAGGATTTTCAACATTTGGAATTACCTTTTTATACTTGAGATTGATCACACACAAGCTTAGGTCACTTCTAATAGAATCTTATTCTATTTTTAAGTGATTAAAATTATCAAAAATTGATCATTTTGTAGTATATAGAAGGAGAAGGCAACAAGAGAGAAAGACACTTTTTTGTTCTTTTTTCTTCTCTTTTTTTGAATGAAATTGATCAATAATTTTTCTTTAAATATTTTTTAATTTAATTAATAATTAATTAAATAAATTATATATAAAAAAAATAATGGGGCTATTTGTGTGATCATAACACCTACACATCTCTGCATATTCACATTATATTTGTTATATAAGTGTAAAATCAAGATTATACCATTTGTCAAAATTTTATTTGTTAGGATAAAATATTAACTATAATCATTTATATTATACATAAATTTAGGTTAATTATTATAATAATCTTAACTTAATATATTTAAGTAATGCATAATTCATATTGAATTAAATTCCTTAGTTCTTTTTATTTAATTAAATTTTAATAAGATTAAATAAATATGTTTACAAACCAATATCAACATCTATTCATACAATATAGCCTTCGGATTACAATGAAGTATAGAATTTCAATAATGAATTTTTTTATCATCAGTTATTACGTTATTAAATCTTTTCATCACATAATACTTTAATCGAATTAAGAATATACTATTGTTGTTAAACCTTTTTACATCCGATACTATGTATAATAAATAACAGATAACAATTCTATTATGTATCACCACTGAGAACACACTTCTCAATCACACATAATATATAACCCAGGCTGAGGATTTCACAAGTTAAATTTGAATTATTCATATAGAGCATACTACCTCAAACACTAAGGCTGACGGATCCTTTCTTGAATATTCACATACCTTTATGAACGTCTTACTACACTCAATGACTATATATCACAAGCCTAAGGCAGACTTTCCCTAAGCAATATCAAAGTATGACAATTCACTCATAAGGTAACTATGATATCATCAAGTCTAAGGATTATTTACACGACTAATATAACGAATGTCCAGTTAACAAGTGTAATTAGCATTTGGATAATTCATATGAGTCTATTCAATGAACTCATACTTTACCAATGAGCTACTATACACTTTCTTCAGTGTCTTCACATAAGTGATCTATAAGATTAATTACCCTCTATCGCATATAGCAAGGATAGTATAACTAGTCTTTTCAGTACCATAAAGACCCCTCTTTATAGTCCTATGACTAAGAACATTTAGGAATGATACTACTAATATATAGTCTCATGAATATGAATTCATTATAACAATATGTGTTGCATACATTCCATGGGCTTTATTATT